>JAAGOF010000104.1:2797112-2892689 GCA_010645155.1 Tigriopus japonicus | reverse complement strand
CCCGATCAATTCACTGAACGGGTTGAACGGGTCTTTTAAAAGCTCACAAAGAACATTGGGACCGCTAGAATATATAACGAACGAAAATCATTTTTAGTTCAATCAATTTGTCAATGCTGGGGAATCAATACTTTTTCCACATGGAGGCCTGGTTTCGATGCCTTCTTAATCGAAACCCTGAACGGAGCCAGGTACATTTAAGTAAATATCCTAAAGAGAAACAATTGACGTCTAGTGATGAAATGATAATCATAGCTTTTGTGGTTTTCTGATTGTGGTGTGATAGTTCTGTAGTTTTGATTGTGAGGCCAGATTATTGTGTTTTGGGAAGATGTGAGAGGCCGGGCAACTTTCGCCAGAATAAGTAGAAAATCGCTTAGTTTCAGCAACGTTGTACTTTCAAAAAAGATTTTTGTGGGTCACCCATCATTTTTCATATTTTCATTAAATTAGCCAGGTTTATTTTGATCAACTTTCCACATGAAGAAAGTAGCAAAATGGTTTTGCGTCATCATCCATCCGATTTTGTGACGCACAAAGGTATCAGATTCAAGGTTTGGGATTGGATTAATTTGATGCATTCGGTCATGTGAGTTTTAAATAAGCTATGAACATCATTAAAAAGGATTCCTTTGTCATAAATGATAGACAGGAACAGTCCTACACATTACTGTAGTTATTGGTCTCATCCCTTCGGAGTTGAAATTCGAACAAATAGACGCTCTTAAACCTTCTGTTAGCGCTCATTTATGTTAAAAATCAAAGCAAGACGAGAAGTTGCACTCGTAAATAATTGGTGTTCCAATTTCTTTAAAATAAAATTCATTGGAACCTTCGTCTCCGATCGTTCAAAAGTAATACTTATTTTTCGTTTGCAACTCTACTCACAAGATAGAGCGTTCGTGATCAGAGAAGAATCGACGAAGAAGAACATCCTGACGTCAGATTGGTGGGATCTGGGATCTGGAATTAAGTTCGGATCCACGATCGGCTTCAAAGGAACCCGAAATCTGGAGAAACGGAGAAAACAAGCTAGATGAGAAAAAGAGATGGCTTGTTATTTCTTTCTCGATGAAGACATCCTGATTGTGTTCCTTGAACATGACGAACGCTATAGATTTCCAGGCATGGCCCTTTGCGGTCGGTCAAAGTCTCGAGACCAATCTCGCCAAGAATTTGAGTGAGCGTTCCCCGAATGTCGCTTTCTTGTCCACTAGAGACAAGCTTGGATTAGTCGATGAAGGCAATGCTCGAAATCTGTGCCAGCCTCCATTTTTCTATCAACACAAGAGAGAAGGTAGACACGAGAAGAAAGACTTTATTGGAATGTTTGCGTTGGCGAAAGACTCTGGGAGTACAAAGACCCTGTGTGGTATTGAAATCGCCTCGTTAAAAGCCATCCGCATCATGCTTGGGTACATTTTTTCCTCGCACTCATGCATTCGAGGCCGGAAACCATTACATTTTGAGGCTGACTAACAAACGATTGCTTGGGCACAATCAAGGCCAAGGCTGCCACGGACGGCACAGCTGCCACTTCTGAGGCCTTAAGTATCTCTCTTTCTCCTTCAACTGCCGCTCGCTACTTCCTCCATCCTCAATCCTCAGTGAGCATCAGTCCATTCCTTAAGCTCCCAATCTCAGCTCCCAATTTTCGACGACCTTACACCTTATTCTGACGTTCCAGATGAATCGTGTGCGAGTCGATTGACGATATCAAATCGATGGTGGAAGCTTATGAGCAGAATAACTAGATTTTCGTTGCCTCCATTCCCCGCACACCATTCGTAGTTCATGTCCAAATCGAGTATCAGGGAAATGAAACGCAACACGGGCCAGAAGGTCAATATGGAATGAGGCCCACCACTAGGCCAAGGGCCTCTCTTCCGCGCCCATGTGCGTACTCCATACACGTTCCTCGACCTCGTACTTGCTCCGGCAAACGTAAAGAAAGGGCGGGAAAATATGCGAGTGAGGTACTCTCTTGAGTTTGAAGGCAATAAGAGAAGCAAGAAGGAGAAGGAGAGGGAGAAGAAAAAAGGGAGACAAGGAAAGCGACTTGAGAGGTACACGTCGAGATCGAGCCAGAAGGGCCCTCTTTCCGCGCTCGCTGACTCGCTTGTGCCCCCACTCCATGGACAGATGGATGGATCTCCTCTGGATGGGTGGATGGAGGGCCAAGCCAACCGATGGGTTTGAACGGAAACGTCTTGCTCGCTGTAAACAGTTCAAAACAAATATGCCCCATGTGCGGAGGGAAGCTCAAGACTTAGCACTTGTCTAGAACACAATGTGTTCCATTGTGATCCAATAGGATGGAGCGTCAACTCATCGCGGGGATTGGTGGTTTTGGTGCAACGTGTGGTACTTGATGCTCCAATCAATGAGTTCTCAACCTGGGGGTTTGATGGAGATTGTGAAGCCGGCGAAAATCCGGTTTAACGGTGAAGTGTTCCAATCCTCCCGAGAATCCAAGGTGTGAGACGCTAAGTTAGTGGAATACGCGGAAACGACAATGCCGATGGATGGAAGTGGTCGGAAATCCCTTCTGTCCATCCCCAAAGCGCTAATCCCCAAACGAACTCCTTCACCACGGCGATTTGGCCGTAAGGCAAAGGTCAATAGTCAAGATGAGTGTGGGAACCACCAGGACACTGGAATGTGTTCCAATGGTTCCAATGGTTCCACGAATAATGGTCGTAAATCCAAAGACGCTGAGACCAAGCCAGAGGTGTCTGTTGAAGCCACTCACCACATACCAAGATCCATATCAGGAGGAAAGACGGACACAATATTAAATTCACTCTGGGGAGAAGGGATACAATGAGGAACAAAGGTCGTACGAGGAGGGTTAAGAGAGAGAAAGAAAGAAAGGTCTGCTTAAGAAATCCGCACATGATACGCAAGTTTCGCAAACAAAGCCTGAAACAGGTGTGGTATAATATCGTTCCCACCATAGAAATGGTCGGAGTGACGTCAATGGAGAAAGGCAATATCAATTTGCTGCTAATCTAAACCCCCGAGGCGCTTTGTCGGCTGAAGTAATTTGAAAAAAGAGCGAAATTTAGTTCCCTAAATACGAAGGTCCCTGGTTCGCCTCCTGTCTAACTTCTTTGCTTCAAGGAGAAATTTGATCTCACATACCCGAACGGTATGATGACGGCATGGATGAGAGATGGAATGTCTTGCCTTTTCCGTCAATAACTCGTTACAAAACTTCACCAAGTAACAACACTCAAAGTAAAAGTAACGATCAGATTGCCAAACCTTAAGGATACGAAGGAGATGAGAAATGAGTCTTGATGTTGGTAAAGTGCAGCCTTGATACAAATCAAATAACAAGGTTCACCTTGACAGAAAAAGTGAGACTCAGCTCTCCTTGTCCACTAATGGAATTCTGTGAGCTGTACATGCAAGTGCTGTGGGAGCCCTGTTTGTGCAAGGAATGCAGGAGCGACAATGATACACCAACACCCTCAGCAACGTCTTTTACCGATATTGCGAGGTCCCGAGATTCGTCGTCATCGGTGCAAGCAACACTTGTTGTTTTCGTTTCACTTGTGCATTAAGAAATATCTCATGTCATCTAAAAGATCCAGCAAAGGGATCAGATTTTGACTTTTTGAGAGCCTATGGCAACTTTCGTGAGCCTTCTTTCATTCAAGGTCATGAGCCTTCGAATAGTTCAATTTTCACTTTTTTCTTGGCTCCTCATTTGGTTCCTTTCGTTCCCTCGAAGAGTCTCTCATCAAAGCTGTTCTGGCAGATTAACTTCTCTATTGGGTCCTCTTTCGGGAACCTTTGGAGACCCGAGACTTGACAGCCTATGTATAAACGAACTTGGTGACGTCAGGACCAAATTTCCTGGCAAAGTTTGTTGGTCCAAAATTATGACAAATTGTCACCTTCCTCCAAACTCAGTGTTCAATATATGGAGGTTTCTTTCTCACTCTAGCACAAGGACACCTTGCATCATGTGCGAAATACTAGTCTTTGAGAGGGATATACAAAAGCAAGGGCTCTCCTCGGCCAGTTCATTACTTCATGTGGTCCATTATTTGCCAACTTGAAAGAGGGAGGGAAATGGTGGAACAAAAAGTGCATCAATGCATCCTCAAAGAGGGCCTTGTCAAAACTGCTTCCGCTTCTGAGAAGAGACCCCTCCTGATCCCCAGAGTGAACCATCTTGATAAATGACGTCTCGAATTCGCCATAGTCAAACGCGATTCCCAAGACAACAGTGTCACCTGTTGTCACTTTAGCTGTCAACCGACTCAGGGAACTTCGGTCAACTGGCATTCAAGAGACTCGTCCACCGCCGAGTTGACCTCTAAAGTTGGTGCAAGTTCCAAACGAGGAGCGGGCAAACGCCTTTGGTGGTCGCTATTTCGCCGAGTCAAGAAGGACCCCCCGACCAAACGGGGAAAACTAACCAAAGACGGTCATACGGTTCCTAAATGTATCATCGAACGTGTGGCCACACTGGAACTTGACGATGAGGACGACTTTCTGGTGGACGAGGACGAGATATGCACCAACCAGGATGGGGAACTCAAGACCTCCAAGGAAAGAGCCATGCACACACGCACGCCGTTCGATTCAGTTGCTGCTGCTCATTAGACCGACAGTGAGGTCTCGTAAATTTGTATTTGTCCAAGAAAGGACCTTTTTCCCCCACAAAAGAAATTGCAATCCCAATAGGATTTCGGGAGCCTTCCTTCTTTTTAGTGCCCTTGTTCCCTCTTGATCATTTCGTCTCGTCTCTTGAGCACAGCTTTGATTTCAGCGAGCTAGCCCGAAAATCGAGAGTCGACAAACCTTGATTGGGCCTTGATTGAACATGAGGGGGGAGGGATGAAGGTCTATGGAACGTCGTTGAGGAGTTGGTTGACTCGCTATCTGGCGCTCTCTCAGCAATAGTCACTCTCACGGTAAATCGAAGAGCCAACCAACATTTGACGGCCACACTTGAGATACACTCACTCACATACACACACTTGTGATCGCAGTCAAGTCAACGCTGAAAGGAACGTGACCTTGAGCATTTTTTTACTTTATTACTTCCTTTGAAATCATTGGAGGTGGCTCTTTGTCATAAGACTTTGAGTGACACAAGCACTTCAAGAGGAACTTTTTTCCCCTGCATTATTCCCGGAGGGAAAGCACAAAAAGAGTTTCAGGATCGCTCACTGCCATGTTCCCACATTCACAGAAACGCAAATGAGCATGGAGGAATCGTGCCAGGAGATTGAGACCTGGTTTGTCACGATGAGCAATTGGTAGGAAAGTAACCGTCCAGAGTGCCAGAAGGCTTTGGAAAGCTTCCTTTCGAGTAAAAATGACAGAGCCATTTGAATAAAGAGGAAAGAAAACACTTCGTACATTTTTTGCGGAAGCTTTTGAGAGAATGGAGCCTTGTGGCGATTGATCTTGAAAAAAAGGGTTCTGACCATTGGCGATTTCATCTTCCAACATCAAGTGGCCGCTTGTCGAATGACGAGCGAAAGGTCAATGAAAGTAGATATCCAGGTCTAGAAATGATGTTGTAAAAAAGAGATACCACTTCATCTAGATAAAAAAAGGCCCTAGCCATCTTCTCTTCCTCCTCATTCTAAATGGCAAGACTATAACACTCGAAAAGCTCGCTGAAATCAAACCAATCTGTCCTCACCTGCTGTCTTCAGTCGGAATCATCCATCCTGGCCAAACACGATATTGCCCGCAACGACTCCTACTGTAATCTAGTGCCCGCGTCCGCACTCAAGCGCAAGGTCAGCTCGGCTCTGAATTTAGCGGCTGGTGGGCTGACAAGTGGACATAGCTCGGGCAGCTCCTCCAAACGGAACTCGTGTAACTGCCGGAAGTGCAGTATTTTCAGCCTCGACGATTGTGAGCCCAAGGAGGTGTCGAGCGTCATCAAGTACCTAAGATTCAGAAAGGTAAATTGTAACTCTTTTTTAAGTGCAAGACACGTCAGGTTGCTGCGTCATGTTGGTCGCTTTGAGGGGATGGCGAACATGTCTGGCCAAAGTGACTCATCAATGTTTCAGGAAGTCGTCTGCTCGTTCCAGTCATTGGACCCATCCACACGCAACGTGTGTTCCATGTATAGATAGGATTGATTTAAATTTGCTCCAAGGGAGCTAATGTCGACTCTGACGTCAGCAACAATGGATAAAATCCTTCCAAAAAGTCTGTCCCAGGCTTTCAGGCAATGCATTTTCCTTTAGATTTCCCGATCGGCATCGCGTTTGACTTTCCATGTCAGCTGAGTGCTTCGGTACTTCCCCACCAAAAAAGAATGAAGAGGAAATGAAATGAACGTCATCCATTTGTCCATACTTAAAACATGTTCTCTGTAATTATGCCTCGTTTAAGCATTGTGGGAAATGACAAGCTCTAATGGTATGGGAGTCAGAATCTGTGGGATGGATGCTGAAAAGAGTCTCCGGAATGAGACTCGCTAAGGCTTTTCAATGAATGAATGATTGGATGGCTTTGCTTGTTCTCATCGCCTTCTCAGGCATGTTAATAATTGATCAAGATAAGTACGAAAGAAGTTTTCTCGCATTAGACTATTGAGCTACTTCCTACCAAGAACAGGGTTTTTAGATGACATAGTAGACCTAGGAGTTCTTTGACACGAAAACGTATCCACTAGTTAAGATGGACTTGGCAATGCGGTCTTCCGAAACCAACGTCAGAAAAGTGAAGCAAGAATGGAAACTTTTCCTGACTTGTACCAACAAGGCCCAAGGCAGACAAAAGGTGTATAGAGTATTCCCGCGTATGTGGAAAAGTCAAACGAAACTTTCTCAAGGTCCGTCCACATTGGAGAGCATTCACTGAAGATGACCTTGAACGGCTCATGGACGGTGTTGTTCAGCTTTTTTTCAAGTAGAGAGCGTAAACAAAACGGACTCAGAGCATAAAGCACCTAGGTCAGCTCGATTCGATTTCAAAGTCATTTGATATAAGGCATACAAATCGGCTGCCTCCATTCCATTTTGAGTGAATGGCCCTTTTGGAACACTTGGTCCAAATCTCAAGAGAGTGCATAAAATGATGGAACAAAGAAAAGTTGCTCTAATGTTTCCTCAAGCAGATCCTCAAGAATAATGATCTCCCCTTCAGATCTGGCTTTCTTCAAGGCCTGCATTATTGCTTATCTTCTCCAAAGGCTGATTTAATGGTACTGTCCCAGCAATATTCGTTCATTCCATTCTTTATGATCATTCTTGGAAGCATTTGGCATTGTCAATTGTCAAATCCGAAGCCTCAAAAGTCGCCACTTTTTCCACCAAGAGGCATTCATTCATCTTTGGATTCCAATTGGTTGCCAATCAGTCTCATTTCATGACAAAGAAGGTGGCGAATCTTGTCATAACAAGTTAGATTGACATTGCAGAAAGATGGAAGAATTGTCAGACATTTCATTATTTAATGACAGCTTCCGTTCATTTCTTTTTTCGGTCACGAAATGGAGCTGAAAAGATCGATCTTTGCCAAAAGAGTGTATTTTTAGGGGAAAAAGTTTGTTAATACGTAGATGAGTTGTTATCCACAATAGCAAAACATTTTTTTAAGCAACTAGATACTTCTAAACCTGCTTTCAATTCCCTTGACATTTTCAGTGACATGCTTAAAATTCCTCCCTGAAAAATGAAGGGTAAGCATTTTAGGGCAGACCAAAAGCAACCGAAAAGACAAATTACAAATGAAATAATAATTTCATGGCCAAGTCTTATTAACGTTGGTCGAGTATATACTCGCATCAGCTGCTGCGTTTCAAACAGAGCAACTGGGACGAGTATTTACTTGAGGCCCATTAATCTGACCAGATTTTGGTATACTCGAAAATATTAATCATAATTTGTGATTTTGTCCCATATTGTGAAAAGTCAAGACAATGCTCATGTCGCAGACTAGAATTGTTCAATTCAATTTGTGGGCGGAGGGGCGGGGGTCAATTTGTTTGGCATGACCTTGAAGCTTTCAATACAGAATAAAAGAGGTTAGTATAATAAACAATAGACGAGTTATTGGCGCCAAGGCTTCCTTCCATTCTGAAGAGGTTAAAAGTAGCCTCAAGAGCTTGGATGAATGTGCGCAGGATGAAAAGGCAGTTCGTCAGCCTTTCCAATAAGCTGATCCTCGCAAAAAGGTCAATGCTTCAAGCGAAGACTTGAGGTGCTTAACCTTGATCTAAAAGGCCGAGTCAATTTTTAAGTTTTCTTTACAGGGAATTCCATTCCTTGTAGCAGTGATAAAAAATCTGCAAGTGAAAAAAATAGCAATTACATACTATCTGGAGTTTTCATTGGATATGTCGTCCTTTTAATCAAAAGAGGTCTAAGGATGACTGGAGAAAGAAAGGAATTTTTGTTTATCACAAATATTATACGAAAAGAGAACTGAAATCAACTTTACTCTTAATTTAAATGATTGGTCGATAGCGGTTCAGTATGTTTAAAAGTTGATAAATCATGTGGAAGTAAATGCACTTTTTGATGTTATGGTATTTGATGAGAAGAAACGATTACATTACCGTTGTTGGAAACTGGACGATATTTCAATTATGTCGAACAAACGAATTTGTCAAAGAGCAAGTATTTTCATAACAAAACACTCGTTCGGAGGAAATAAAACGATTTGCTGGATGGTTTGACAAGCACTTGAGTAGAGAGGTCTTAGATTAACATATTACCTATGTGAACACCTGATCGGGTGTCACGCAAAAAAGACCAAAAAAGTTCATCTTTTTGTTTGCTGTTCATCTCTTTAGGCATTGAGTAAAGCATTTCTCTTTTTCACGCTGATGCTTACTATTAGGATATCATGGAAACGTGAAGAAAACAATGCAAAATAGTTAGTTAGAGGTATGGGAAATTGAAATCGCCTCCTTGAGACCTTGGTCACGTGAGGTCTCTTCGAAATAGCATGAGAGCATTGTTCGAATGTAATCTAATATTGGATCCTTCTTTTTCTTTTCAGTTCAAGCGTATGCTCAACAAAGAACTCAGTCATTTTTCGGAATCAAAATCTGGCAATCAAATCTCGGAATATATTTGCAATACCTTTCTGGGTAAGTGATATCCTAGCTCGGCATTGCCATTTTCTTATTTGCTCTCCTCACTTCAATACCGAAAAAGTTTTCCGAGGAGGAAAAATGCATTTTTAACGGCGAGAACGTCCTGTGACGTCCGAATGAAATAGGAAGGACCTTTTTAAATATTGAAACAAAGTCCAACTTCCCTTGTACGTACAAGAGGTGGACGGCCTTCACTAAACCTGGCCTAAAAAGACTAATAAGGAGAAATTCTGGCATAGTTGAAAAAAAGAGAGGAAAAGGAAATGAACTTTTTTCTCTCTTCTCAATCAATTCGGAAGGGACGGGCAAAAAGGGCAAAAAAATTGGTAACGTAAGCTCATTTTTCTGCCCTTTTGATATTTTCGCCTTTATTTACGCTTTTTGTTTGCGAATTTAGCCTGAAATATTCAAAATGCTAAAAATGCGCTATTTCATTTCAAAACTATTTTTATCTAGATTTGAAAACTAAATTTGATTTTCCACACATCATTATAATAAAGTCTGTAACAAAACAAGAATGGTGGATTTTTTCAATGAACTTTTTTTCGATATAAATTAGCTTTCTCATGTCTTAAAGGTAAAGGTATATCTGTAAGAATAAAAGAAAATACTTCCCGTCAACAGCACCAGCTGTTATGTTTCAATTATCTTTTATAAGTTGTCTCCACATTGAGTATTATTTATCCAACCTTGACTGTATTCCCAAATTGAGGGAATAACAAAATGTTCCAATATGGTGAAGAATTTCTTCTTCCAAAACATAAAATAATAGTTTAAATTGAAGAACCAAAGTGAATTATACTTTGAGAATCCTTATAATGGCTTGGTTAGGATACAATTAATCAACAAAATAAAGATCTAAAATTATACTCTTCAAGATTGAAAATTCAGCAGGGAAAGGACAAGAAAGGATCTAAGGTTTAAGTTTGATCGTTATCAAGTTGACTAAGATTTTTGAGATTTTGACCTTTTCTGCACGTTTTTTTGCGATTTTGGGTCGGTTCTTGGGCAACTTATTGTATGTAAAAGTTTATGTTTATATGCGCTTTTTAACCTTTTTTTTAACCTTTGCCCTTTTTAAAAAGGGATAACATTGTCTGAATGAGAGCAACGATTTCAATCGAGCTGAGAACAATTGATGTGATGTAGCTCATTGCATTCATTTGTAATTTATGGCCTTTGATCAACAAGGGATTTAAGACAAGAAAAGAAAAAAAGAAGCATAACAAGACGAAAGATGCTTAAAAGAAAACGAGAACAGGTCAAAAACGTTGTTCCGACCATGGCATTTTTTTGGCTTTTGACAAAAAGTCAATCAAACTTTAAATGGACATGTTGCATGTACGATGACAAGTATTAACACGCAAGATCTCATTTCAACAATCCTTCGTTTGTTACCCCTGCTTTGAGAACATCCTCAGAAAAACATAGTCAAAATAACTACACAGATGTGTTTCATGTCTATGGCACCATGCCCAATAGTCAAGACATGGGATAGGAGGAAAAAAACAGACATGAGGAAAACACCTTCGGAAAGAGAATGGGCAACATTTACATTAATGAGCAAATGGAACTCGGGATTTCTGAAATATTTGTAAATAGTAGTGATGGACCGAAAGGGCTCATAACCGAAACCGAAAGTTTCGGCCGAAAGAGGGCTTAACCGAAACCGAAACCGAAAGCACTGTTCACTGTTTACAAAATTGTTCAAATGCAAAATCCGCCTTAAAAATTAGAATGTGTTCGATGTTGGGTAGTCGCAAATTTTGATAAATCTTAAAACTTAAATTTCATGGGTTTTTGGACCAATTTTTTTTCGATTTTGTTGTCAAACTCCACTTTATATAGTGCTGGTCTGCTTTCGGTTTCGGTAGGCATAACCGAAACCGAAACCGAAAGCGCTTTCGGTCCATCACTAGTAAATAGTTTTCGAATGTTTCAGAATGGCTTGAGGTCGGTTTAAAGTTGTTGACAACGTTCATAGGTAATTTTATGAGGTGTCAAAGGAAAAGTGGTTTTAAATCGGTTTCTGTTACTTGAGGTAAACAATTTCAATTTCATGAAGTGGACCCCAAATAAATGACTGAGAAGTGCAATTTCAAATCCAATTTCCATATTTGAAATCTCAGAAAATGTTCCGTCAGCCCATTCGCGTTTCAATATTCAGATTTTTGAGGTCTTCATAATCGCTTTCACAATTATTGTCCAATAACCTGTTGGACCCGAATGATTCAAACACATCATGAACATAATTGTTAGGGAAGTTACATTTCCAATCCAGGGAATCGTATTTGTCATTACATACATTTTGAATGCAATTGACACCTGGTAGATTTGTATTAAAAGAGCACTTTATTCATAGCGATTTTACTAGCGGTAGATCTCGGATCGAATTCCCCCAAAATCCGTTTGTCAACTCCATAGATCAGTAGGCTCAGGAGAAGTTTGTTGTATCTAGCTAATATAATTAAAACATACAAACACCTGTGTAAAAACTTTGGAAGCATTTTTAAATCAGCTCGTTTTGATTCAAATCTGTGTGCATTAGGAACATCTAGCCTCTACCATGCATGATTAGAATGCCCTCAAGATCGTCATACGATGACAAAAATTTACCCCTTCCCGTGAGATGTCACGATGTTTCTACAGTAAATTGCACTGACACATAACACACAGGTGATTTCATAATTGGAGGTAATAAAGGGCATAGTAAAGGATGGCTCATGTCTAGCTGTTCTTTTCAATTCACAACTCATAGTCTATCCCCTTTTTTAGATAAACAGCAAGAATGTGACATCCTGATTCAACCCCCCGTGATTCCGCCACCCCAATTCCAATCTACGCCAGCGGGCGCCGCCTCCTCTTCCAGTGCCAAACCCGGGGCCACGCCCATTCCCACACCCAGTGTCACACCCGCTTCAGGCACGAGCGATGGCTCCTGCACGTCGCCCATTCTCATGAACAAGATCCCCGGGGTCACGGACAGCCTCAAAGCGCCCGAAGCGTTGCCTGACGATTCCGCCAAATACGGTGTCAAATGCCAGGAATCTGCCGAACTCGACGAGGTAAGGACATCATCACAGCTAGAGAGATTTTCAAATCTGGTAACATCTGGTTAAGGATTAGTGGAGTGGCGTTGGTGATAGAACAGAGGCTAGTTTTTTAGACACTCAAGATCGTACTGTACATACCATAAGTCCGATCTTGAGATCGATCTTTGCGGCTAAAAAACTAGCCTCTGGATTTGGTCGCATGGTAACTTCACCAATTCAAATTGCTCAAGTATGCCCGAATCAAGTTATTGATGTCACAATTGATGATATTGAAACGGCATATGAAATGATATGCATTGTACCGCATGTAGTTTTATTTTGTATATTTCTTATGGAACGGATCACCTGTGATTATTCTCTAGACTGATGATTTTATTTTGATATTCTCTAGCTATTTGTATTCATGAATTTAACATGCAACCAAGAAGTAGCGATCCTATATTGTACTCCAAGGTCATCAACTAAGAAAAAAATTCGTGATCGTTAAAATAACTTGATACTAGCATACGCCAGCTATTTACATTCATATAGTTACCATGCCACCTAATGTTTTGAATGTACAGTACAGTCCAATAAAAAAGGGCCCTTTTGTCTGACAAGTCTATGAGCGTGTGAGGTCTTTTTTCTCATCACGTACCAGAGTCGATCGTGAGCGTTATTATTAGACACGCAATCCCCATTGACCCTAGTTCTCTTGGGTGTGAAGCTGGATGCGGCAATGGCTGCACGAGCTTCATGATCGATCAGTGAGTCTGTAACGAGTGCCAGCCAAGAAAACTCTGGTTCCTGGTTCACCCTGTCAAATGGAAGTAGCCGATTACCATCGACAAGGGTCGGGAAACCCAAAATAACACCCTGCCGACTGGCAGGTCTTTCTTTGCCTCATCACGAAATCCACTTAAGATTGTTGATCCTTATCTCTAAAATCCTCGTTCTTGTACTTGTGTAAAGCAGAGTACATGTTGAAGGTCATCGTTCTCTAACGCTCCATGTGCCCATTTTGTTCCTTCAGATTATGATGACCATTCCATCTTGGGGTCCAGATTTGTTCCGTTTGAAGGAGTTGACCGATAATCGACCCCTAACAGCAGTCACCTACACAATTTTCAGGGTAAGGAACAAGACTTGAACGATCATGTCAGGGAGATCGTGAGTGAATGGATAGGGAACACGCGGTCAACCTTTGGAAATTGTACTCTTGGCCATTTGAAAAATACTGAATATCGATTTCTTGGCCTTTCCCTGAGACCGAGAAACTTAAACATTCAGGGCATGTGACCGAACTCACTCACATTTCCCGTCTTTTGGAGAAGTCATGTGCTTGCAAGATATACATGCATACGTACATACATATGTTCATCTGATCTCTCAAATTCCAAGTGCGTTGTTGCGGTGTTCCCATTTACTTTTGAGCTTCCTTCTCCAATGCCACTTTTGAGCTCGATTTGCATTTTGCTGGTTTGCATCTGAAACCTTGCGAGTCAAATTTCAGGATCGGGATCTGCTCCGAATATTCCAAATATCTCCCCAAACGCTTGTCTCATTTGTCATGACCCTGGAGGATCACTATCAAAAGACGGTTCCTTATCACAACAATGTCCATGCCGCTGACGTCACTCAGTCCATAAATGTTTTGCTCAACTCACCAAATCTGGAGGTAAGTCAGCACCACTAGTTCCACACGAATTTTCCTCGTCCATAAACGCGAATGTGAATGAATAGCCATCCCTGAACAAGCAAGGAACGAAGGCAGCCAGATCCTGACCCTTAATACATCAAGACGTCTCTCGAGAGTTTTACTTTGAATGGTCGTAAAGGCTGTCAGTTTTGGTAGGAACGTTCAGAATGGGGCTTTGGAATGGAACATCAGGAAAATTCGTTTTTCATTTTGCTACGCCAGCACACTCCTTCTTCAAACTGAAGTGTTCGGTTCCAATTTCTGAACAGTACTGCTCTTAGGTGGAGGATGAATAACCCAAAAAACGGGTCTAACCTATAATACATTTTTCCATCGCCTGTGTTTCAGGCCGTGTTCACCCCACTGGAACTGATGGCAGCAATATTTTCAGCGGCCATCCATGATGTAGACCATCCAGGTCTAACCAACCAATATCTTATCAATACAAGTAAGCCCCGTTACCTTTAATAATACTGTACTCTACTACTGTACGTACAGGAACATACCCAGATGAATGGATATCTGCTAATCGAACGCTTCTCGGGACTCGCTCAATCTCCCCGAAATTTGTACAACATTCCCGGTAACCGATCATCCATCTCGACTATTTTTAGGTTCGGAATTGGCTCTCATGTATAATGACGAGTCGGTTCTGGAAAACCATCATCTGGCTGTGGCATTCAAGCTGGTTCAGAATCCAGATTTTGACATCTTTGTCAATCTCACCAAGAAACAGCGACAAACAGTTCGGAAAATGGTTATTGATATGGTGAGTCTGCATCTGTTCTCTCCATTTTTGGTCCGAGCAAGAGATAAGATTCAAAGGCTCTTTTTGTTCTTTGTTGGGGTAACAGAGTTGAAAGGAAAGCATTTATTTAAAACTTTTGTTGAAGGTGCACAATTGACTTGGTTTTGTTTAATTACTGCGCAAATGAACAAAGCTTGCCAAATGTCGAATGTCACACATGTTGTTTCAAATCCTCTTCTCAAGGAAACTTTTTTAATGAGTTTAAAATAACTAAAAGTTGGTGCAGTTTTCATCCCTCTCAGTTACTAACGAACTATCTTGTTTTGAGGGCTCAGTAAATTTTAGCTTATCGGTAACGGATAAAATCTCAAATTATTCTTTGTCAATCTTCAACGTAGTTTCATGGAATGAGAATCCTTCTTCAGGCTTTTCTTTCTGTTTACTTCAATTTAACGCGACTGTTAGGCCTAGTTGTATATCAAATTTCAACAAATTAATCGACAAAATTGATTGGCTTGTTTTCCTGGATCATTGACATTATTGCAGGTATTGGCTACGGATATGTCGAAGCACATGAGTCTTCTAGCCGACCTCAAGACTATGGTGGAGACCAAAAAAGTGGCCGGATCGGGTGTCCTTTTACTAGATAATTATGTCGACAGAATTCAGGTAAGACTTCCTTTTGTCGCACAATGAATACGTTTCTTCTCCATTTGAAAACCGACAATCCCTCAACTTTGGTTAAGACGGTTTGTCAAAGTAATGGAGACAAGAAAACTGGGAACAAATAGACAAGTAACTCGTGTCAGGTTTGCCACAAGATCTACCTAAAATGCGAGGTGTGCCCTTTGAGCCTAGCTCACGTCACATTCCAAGTTGAGCGCCTCTAGGTATTACAACCCGAGAAGATATGTCAAGGTTGATCTTGAAGTGCTCTTTTCTTCTTCGAATTTCCATCCAGCATTCATCAAAATGCAATTCCATTTTCCAGCGATCCTTTCTAACAAAGGGAAAAGCTGGCAGGGTTCCCAAGCCAAAGCAATGATGCACTTCCCAAGTTCCGATCCAACATTGTTCTTGAAATTTTGTTACGAAACTTGATATTTTGAAGAACGCCTCAATTGACATCAAGAGAGATGGGAAAACCTTGATCCCCATGATTGGATATCTTCTTAGGGCTTTATGCTAGAATGCTACAGTTTCTGTCGAAGGAAGAGGGCAAAAACTCGAGCCCACCTAAATTCAAAAGTAAAATGTGCGTCTTCCAATTGAAATTTTAGACCCCATTTTGGGGGACTTAGTATCTGTTACGACAAAGACAAGATGTGTGCAATTCCGGGCTTGAAGACAAACTGAGCGCATGTTTTATGGCCGAGATAGCAATGTCTGAAAAACAATTTGATATTTGAGGCTCTTTCGGTCATGGTCGTTGCTCAGTTTCTTGGAATGAAGAAACATAGTATCTTCCCAGGTGTATCTAGCTTCATTCCAAACTAAAAATTGGATCCCACACAAAGACCATTGAGACTAGTCAAGGATTAGTTCGGATATTTGAGGACTCCCGAGGACTTTTTCCAATCGAGGGGATTAGTTTCCCCCAGGTTCCTTCTTTTGTTGTTAGCTTGTTTTTAACTACAGCAAGAGAGGCCTTAAATGGGCATTGGGACTAAGAATTGCACCGAAACATGTTCATTAAGCACACCCTTGGACATAAATACATTAGAGGCTCAGTGTCTTCAAGCATGCATCGTCCTTTTACAACACTAACTGGGGAAACCCACTCAGCAGTCAGCCGGATGAAAGTCGGGTTTCTGAAGATTCCTCATGGAACCCATCGTCTCGGTGGTTCGTGCCTGGAACTTGCGAGGATCGACTGGGCCTCTCACTACCAATGCAGACACCGCTCGACCCATTATTAGGCATGGGAGGCCCTCCTTAATTCTTACGCATACTGTTGTACTTCTGGTTCTATTCGCTTGAGAGTGGCTGGTGGCACCAAAGGAGGGACCATCATGGATAGTGGGTGGTCGTTAGCCGGGCTTGGTATGGAAAAAACTTACTGAACAAGCACAGGAAGAATTGAGAATAAAATGGACGAGGTAGCCAAAAAATGAAGCCGAAAAGAGGAGAGCAAGCACTTTCAGTAGTTGCCCAGATTTCCTTGCCATGATTTGAGAGTCTCGGAAGAACTTGGCATGAAAGCTTGAAAGTACATTTAGGCACAGACGGGTCCATTCAAACTTGATGAACTGAGACTATCGCCTCCTTCCCTCAAGAAGATGGTTTTCACCAATCGATCTTAGTTACTATTGGGCATCATTAGCATCTTGGTTTTTATTGTTGATTTCCACCTTCTTATTCGTATTGCCTTGGAACTTCTATTTACGCTAGGCTTTGAGATCAAAGGAAGACTTCGAAGAAAATCTAATTGAATCAGAAAATCCTTTTACAATCCATTCTCTTTTATCTGTTTCAGGTCCTCCAAAATATGGTTCATTGCGCTGACTTGTCCAACCCAACCAAGCCACTTCCAATCTATCGCCATTGGGTGGATCTCATCACCGATGAGTTCTTCAGACAAGGCGATCTTGAACGCGGGCAAGGACTGGACATCAGTCCAATGTGTGATAAATTTAATGCCACCGTTGAAAAATCTCAGGTAAAGCAAGACCCATCCATTCTGAGGAACATCTGGCACGCGACAAATGGCCCTTAGTCGAAAAAAAATGTCTTTGTTTTCCACTTTCAAAACCCTGAAGTCGTTTGGCAAGTCGAGCAATCTTTAAGATTTGGCTTCTTTTCAAATGGGTTTCTCGTTCTCAAGTTCAAGTAAAAATGTGTCTGAAGGTCGTGCCTTGAGTCACAAGAATTGAACGCATGAAAAAATGACCCCTTGGACATTGGAAATCGTACTTTGTCACAAAAACAAAGAGTGCTTTCCAAAAATCTGTGCTCAAGACACGTGTTGTGCCAAACTGAAATTGATCAACCAAAGCTCATATATTTTTCGCGAAATCCTCGGCTAATGTTTCAAAATGTTTCCCTTGTTGTTCCAGGTGGGGTTTATTGACTACATTGTGCACCCGTTGTGGGAAACTTGGGCCGACCTCGTGTATCCTGATGCAGTGGACATTTTAGCCAACCTCGAGAACAACCGAGATTGGTACTTCAATCAAATCCCCCTAAGTCCTGGCCAATCAAAGGAGGATTTGGATGGCGACGAATCCGAGAGTGACTCAGAGACTGGCGCAAACTATCAGGATGCCGAATGCCAGCCATTGCAACAAGTTTAGAAATCGATTTTAGAGAATCATCTTGACAGATCAAACCCAGGACAAAAGCAAACTGTCGTCTCTTTTGGCAAGAAAGCTCCAAACTCAAGCGCCATCTCCTGACAGAAACAGAAAGCACAAATAAAATTCCGAAGAACCATCTTGGACTCGCGGCACAAACGGCGATGTTACAATGATCAATCCGCAGCAACACCGAAGACAGTGAAAGTAGTGAATTCTTGAAATGAAATGAGGATCTGGAGTAACAATATGCTCTGAACAAGCTAAAACACCAATCATGATGGCCAACAACCCAAATCGATGACTAATGATTGGTGATGGATGGTCTTCTTCCAACCTCGTGATGGAGGCAATGTTTACGTTACTGAAAATTCAGGTCTTCCGCCAAGAAGAACAACTCAATGTGTTTTTGTGCCAAAATTGCCCAACCAGAAATTCCAGCAGTGTCAATCCACATATCATCCTCATCACCAAGACAGGCCATAATTTCAATCTGATCACTAATGGGTTCAATGTGAGCTTGTTTGGTGACATTTACTTTGAGTTTTCCTTTCAGTACGAATGTGATAATTATTGGAAAATGGATGATTTAGGAGATTCTATGAGAGAAACTTTAAATACTTCTATGACAAGTCAAGAGGAACGCCCACATATATACATACACACTACATACATAAATTGATGTCTAAATATATCCAATATTTTAGAGCATAATATTAGGTATCCTAATAAAAGTGAAAATGACCTAAAATAAATTGTGAAAGCAGAATGAAATAAAAATCTGTAGAAAAAAAAGATACAAAGTCGCAAGCTGATTTTGGCCACATGAAGATCTATATTTTCTTCATGATAATGAGTTGTTCCTTTTGTAGTTGTTGAAGTCGAAATAATAATCATAGTAATTGTTGTTGGTTAGTTGGTTTTTGACATAGAGACTAAGGATATTTGTTAGCTATAAATTGTAGAGAAGATATTACGTACTGTGTACTTGAAATATAGATTAGGTAATTGATCAGAATTGCATTTGTGATGAACTGATGATGAATGATAATGTTGATTTTCGAAGCAGAGGATTTTTTGCTCATTATCCCTCGGATTTTCACCTCGCAGTGCGACCAGCGCTTAGTTTCCCAAATCCTTCATTTTCCTTTTCTTTTTGGCTTTATGACACTTTTTGTTTTGTTGTGGTTGTGCTCATAGCATCACAGCAGTCTTAGATCATCCAAGATGTTTCTTCCCGTGATTGCATTTGGTTTTGATTAATCCGTCACCCCAAGGAGGACAACACCTTCGACGGTGATATCGACATGTTCGGCTTT
The DNA here is from genome assembly GCA_010645155.1 of Tigriopus japonicus. Classification (NCBI taxonomy): domain Eukaryota; kingdom Metazoa; phylum Arthropoda; class Copepoda; order Harpacticoida; family Harpacticidae; genus Tigriopus; species Tigriopus japonicus. Next base: position 2,873,507 of record JAAGOF010000104.1, on the reverse strand, counting down.
CTTTATGCGGGATGCATTTTCCTTGAAGCGTACGCAGGCTTTTCTCAGTCACTTGATGGGGGTCATTTGTCTTCTTGACCCTTTTCCTTATGCTCATTTTCACAACACTTGTTTCACTGAGCCACGTGGTGCCACAGCTTACACATCCGTCTCCAAGTCCTTCTCGTCCAAATTATCTTCGTCCTCCTCATGGAGGGTCATTTGAAATTGAATCCTATCACTCACAGCATTGGCGGAGCTATTGGAATTGCTCTTGTCGCCAGAATTGTTGTTGTTGTTATTAGTATTGCCGCCTCCACCACTACCACCACAGCCGCCACCCCCACTGCCACTTCCGCCACTTTCACTGCCTCCGGCCACAACCGCATCATCTTCACTAGATGCAGAGCCGGAGTTGGGCTCATCCTCTTCAGTGAGGATCTTTTTAGTTGTAGATGTTGGGCTGTCCACGATCTGGTTGAACCACCATTCACGGTTTGACTCGAGATTCTCGAGGATTTCTCCAGCGTCCGGATATACCAGATCGGCCCAAGTTTCCCAAAGCGGATGAACGATGTAGTCGATGAACCCCACCTGAAAAAAATTAATGTGGGATTTGTTAATAACAATCTAATATCATGAATGATTTTCAAATCTTAAAGAAATCATGCAAGAACACGTCAAGAAATGCTTTCTTATCGGGAATTGACTTCGTGAAAGTATTTTTCATATTATGGATTTTAAAAGTGCAAAGATAAAATTAAATCTGTTCTTGCGAAGTACAATTTTACTCAGAGCATGAACAAAATCTTTTATTCAAGCCTTTCAGGCTTCTTGAGAGTCAAATGTTAATTATGTCTATAAATCGGCATCTTCAGCTGACGCCTCGAAAAGCCGACACGCGTTTTTTTACCATTTATTCATGACTTCTTTCATCATTGAAATGTTTTCATATATGATTTCTTTCTCGGGATTGCGCTTGCACCTTCTTCAGTTTCTTAAACTAAGGTTGTACAGTGTGATTTTTGTTTAGAAGAAAGAATGAAGGATTTTTTTGTTAACTAATGCAATAGTGCAATTTTTAGTCAAGTGTCCAAAGTTTAAGGATTCAAAACGAAAAAGATAACTTAAAAGAATTCAAGAAAAATTGATCTGTGACGAGGAATTTGATTTGGCCGCAGACGTACTTGTGATTTTTCCACTGTGGCGTTGAGGCGATCACACATTGGGCTGATATCTAGTCCTTGGTCCCTTTCTTTGTCACCCTGTTGGAAGAACTCCTCCATGATACGACCGCACCACTTTCGGTAAAGATCCAAAGGCTTGGTTGGACCAGCCAAATCCGCACAATGAACCATATTTTGAAGAACCTGAAAATTATCAGACAATCCAGCTTGATTGATTCAAAAGGCCCCTTTGGGGGTAGTAAGATTCGGCCTACCTGTATTCTGTCTGTATAGTTATCCAATAGAAGAACTCCCGAGCCAGCCACTTTTTTGGTCTCAACCATTGTCTTCAAATCTGCCAAAAGGCTCATGTGTTTGGACATATCCGTGGCCAAAACCTGAAACAAATTTACAAAATTAATGTCGTAAGTTAAAAAAGGTAAAAGTTTCAAAATGTTATTATATTTGCTATTGATAAAATTTAGTCCCAGCGAGTTGTACTTTTTTTTGTAGCTAAAGAGGTTTCGGATTTTTAACCGATACAAAGAATGTCATTCGATGTAAAAAAGGGTCATGTTATGGCTTAAAATAGTGTACTGATGAATTAAAGTCAAGAGTTATAAAATATCTGATCTATCAATGAATTTGAATTGGCAGATCTAGATAGTCCCTGAACATAAGGTTGGTGGGGAATTTTGGATAGATATCTATCCAAATGGGTTTTGAATGATAAAACTGGGCCATTAGATGAAAACATTCTTCTTAGTTCTGAAGGTAAAAGATTGTACAACTTTGGAGCACGATTAAGGACAAAGTTCTTTCGGAGAGTTTTTACCAACTTTGAGGTTTTTGCACTGTTGTCGTCTTTCACGTTACATGTTATGCCTCGTTACTCACTATATGTGGTCTCATACACACTCCCACACTACTTTGTTGGTCAATCTTACCATATCAATGACCATTTTGCGCAGAGTTTGTCTTTGTTTCTTGTTCAGATTGATGAAAATATCACAGTCCTTGTTCTGAACAAGTTTAAACGCCACGGCCAAATGATGGTTTTCCAAAACCGACTCGTCATTGTACATCAAAGCCAATTCCGAACCTGCAAAATTAAAACGGTTTTTTAATGGAACCATAAAACACTCCCCTGAATTCTTATGTTCAAAGGATATTAAGCAAGGTCCCATGTGGTCATATTCTGCACTCATGTTCGGTTGTAGCCCCTTTAAATTCAAAGTAAGTCAAATGGAATCAAAGATGGATATTAGAATATTTTCTAAGAGTGCATTCACACTCAAAGCATATTCAAAGTTAACTTCACTCAGAGTTCTAACGTACATAATTCACTCTAAAATTTGCCCTAGCGTTTAAGGAAGGTAAATCGCATTTTCTTCAATCAGAAAAAAATCGGAGTTCTTGGGACCGAAAACATTCGAGATTCTACTTTCAAATTCGATTCAGTGTCAGTGATAAGTAAAAGTATAATCATGTAAAGAGTTGCCGTAAAATAGAGTTTTCTTATAGCCAACCCTGACAGTAGTCTTTCGTAAGTGAATGCTAGAAACTCACTTGTGTTGATGAGATATTGGTTGGTTAGTCCCGGATGGTCTACATCGTGGATAGCCGCTGCAAACAATCCCCCGAGAACCTCAAGCGGAGTAAACACGCCCTGAAATAGGATTTCCTCATTATTGATTTGATCTCAACCTCGTTAACACAAGTTGGCAGAGATTCCAGCGAGATCAACCCTTGGTCATACATTGAGGGCTGGGCTGTGGAGTAGGATATTGGTAGAGTGGAGGACATCCGCAGCGTGGACCGAGTTATGATAGGGGACTTCCTTGAGGTAATGCTCTTCTAAAGTCATGAAGAAGGCCAAGACAGTCTTGTGCGGAATCTTGAATTGATTTATGAGGTCGTTTTCCTGGAATCAAAAGCACAATAATGGGGTTACAACCAGAGAAAAATGGCGGCCAAGGAACCTGGATGAATGACTACGTACCTTGAATATCGTGTAACCAATCACAGTCAAGCCCCTATCTACGGCAATATCATTGACATGGAAGATGTTCAGCCCCCAATCATAGGGTTTGGAGAACAGTTCGGCCAGTTCCTCGTCCCTGTCGGTGGCGATCCCGAATTCGGGCAGCGTCGAGCCCGTGATACTATTGGTGTGTGACAACTGGTTCTTGAGACCCGGGATCTTGGACATGCAATCCGCGGCAGCTGCCTTGCCCTTGCCCGCACCACCCTTGGCATTAGATCCGCTGGAAGACGACGAACTGGACACTTGGTCATCGGCGTTGGTCCGCAAGGATTGCAGGTCCACATCTTGTTGCTTATCTGGAAGTGAACAAACAAGTCGTACTTTGAGTCGATCTGGTTATTAATTGTTGTTTGTGACAACCCTTGGGAGGGGAAGGGAGACATGATTTTTCAGCTTTTTAACCGGTTGCCATGGGGATAGGGAGCCAATCGAGGGTTATGTCAGCGCAATAGTTGTTTTCAGAGTGTGGGTAATCCCCATTGGGTTTTGGCATATTTTTCATCAAGGAAAAGTAACACGGAAACCAATTGGATCGAGAGAACAGAGGGAACAGAAGCTCATCTGGTTCGTATGTGTGCTCAGCAAACAACAAGTTCCTTCCGAACCATATGTGAGCTCTCAGGAAATTACATTAAGAGACAATATTGATATGATATTGTTATTTGATTCACATGGCTGGTTCGTTCCACCTGGACCGTGGCTCGGCTCAAAATTCCCCGCTCAGCTTTGGTGTCAAAAGCAAAAGCTAATCGGACATGTTAAACAACGTTCATTATGACTGACTGACTTACCCAAAAAGGTGCTACAGATGTACTCTGATATTTGGTTGCCGGATTTAGACTCGGAGAAGTGGCTGAGTTCTTTGTTGAGCATCCGTTTGAACTGAAAGCAGAACGGAAAGATTGGCGACTTAGACTTAAATTTGAAATTCCTCCCGGGAATTGATGGGAAGTTCAGCGGGGCCAAATGTAGAGGATATTGGAAAAAAATGGAAATGGCGTTGTTGCAAGCGTAATTCAACCTCTTCAGCATTCCCTAAATGTTCAGTAATCGTTCAGTTTAAAAGTTTGTGTATGCCTCTTCCCGATTTTGGTACATCAGGCTTTGTTTAGAAGAAAGCCACAAAAGTAACAACCAAAAAATTGCGGCTTTTATGGGAACAAGCAAACATGTGTTCCAGAGAAGTCCATTTTTTAAAGTTTTTGTGCGGGCAGATTAAGGAGGGATTATGCCACTTAGCGAAGGCAATTTCATGGTGTTCGCTAAGTTTGAAATTGAACATTTATCGACAGATCGAGACGGATTTATTTCTCACTCGATAAGGGCCTGGTTGAGATGAGGAATGGGATCTTTTTTGCCATGTCCGCTCTTTTCATGTCACGAACCAACTTGACCATTCTTTGCCAGGGTCACCGCAACAGATGGTGTACGTGAGTTTTTCTGGTTGGTCGTTCTTTCTCAGTGGGTTCATTAAAGTGGCATGTTTCGAAAATCCACAGTTGCTTCATTTAGTGGATGACCATCATTAAGTTCGAGTCCAAGCTCGAGTTTCTAACTTGGTTTGGTATGAACATAAACTACGAATGAAGGCATTCTTCGAGTCAAATTTGTGCCTTCTTGTTGTCCTGAACCCTCTTTCTGTTTAACTCAAACTTCACAACTTTTTTGTGACCTCTTCCAACTTGGTGTGGAACTCATAAAACACGAGAGCATGGTTTCATTTCACCGCAATCGCATTGACTATGGGCCTATTCTTTTCGGAATGTATCCAAAATTCCATTGTGACGCACAAGGAGCAGAAAAAAAGAATTCTCTCAGGACATGCTATCAAGTTTGGGTGTGTGTGTGTTTGAAATGGAACATCAAAAATGCTTGGTTCTATCTGACAAACGAGCACGCTTCAATCGAAAGAAAGACATTAAAATGTGTGTTCGGTTTTTTTCCTTCCTTCCCTTTGTTCTTTCTTCGTTCAATGTTGGAAGTGCAATCCCAATGCGTTTTGTGCCAGGTTCAATGAGCCATTTAAAGAAAAAGACCGCCAGGGGGTTTGGGAACAATTCACCCTGGAATTGGTTCTTTTTTTCTAAATTTTAATCTCAACCATTACCTGTTTCAAACTCAATTATTAAGTACTGCTAAATATCTGCCTTAAATGTGTTTTTATTGGCCTTTTAAAAAAAGGTTTTCTACTCTTAAAAATAAATTTTCGAACCCCATTAGAGCACAAGGTATTGAAAAATTCAGATCAAGTTTTTATGGAACTTTCCAAACAATAGGAGATATGTTTCAGCCTCAAAAAAACAAGGGGAACAACTTTCATTTTCGGAGCTTCTCAAAATCAGGTCCAGATTAAAAGTTATGTACTTAAAAACCTATCAAATAAACTAACTTTTAAAAATCTAGCCAGTGCACTTTTAGAGCAATTTAAAATACCTTATGAATCGAAATTGCTTGAAAATATGGTGCTCATTTGCTGAGTTAATTTGAGTTTAACTGGTTCATTTTTGACCCAAAAAAGCGAAAAAACGTCCAAAGAACGAAAAATTTATATTATATACCATTTTGAGCTCCTTTGACAACACTTCCTAAACTCAAATTTTCATTTTCTTTCGCGACTTTAAAAAATCTATTTGAAATCTTTGGGGATTTGCTTTTTGATATAACTAGCCTTTTTCGACTTTTTGGGTCAAAAAGAGACCACTCTAACCCAAATAACTCAGCTGCTTATGAATGTATTTTTATTCAACTTGAATTCAACAGGTAAGTATATGGTCTCCAAATAGAGTTTAAATAGTTCATCATAAAATGCTATAATTTGAAGGGTTTTAGGTATAAAACAACTTTTTACCTGGCCCTAAAATTATAAGATACTATATAGGTAATTAACTTTTGGGTTCCAAAAAATGCGAAGGTGTCCTTAGGTATTTCAGTCCAAACCTAAAAAAGCCATTCTAACCACCGTGTAGTGGAAATGTACTCTGTGTGGCCACGGACAACTATGAAGAAATATGAATAAAACACAAGAGTAGAAAGAGAAAATAGGAATTATCTTGGAACGGCGGCAATGCGAAAAAAGCGAGAGACCCAGTGAGTGAGGGACCCTGAATGGGATCGGAATGAGGATGGATTAATCCGCTGATGAGCCACATTCAAGTCGAAAGAAACGTCAATTTCCCACGTTCAGAACTCCCATTGTGCATCAAAGATGAGTATGTAAATGTCTGAGCTGGGATTGAAGAAACGAATGTTTCCTTCCCTCCACTGAGTTAAGGCTTCGACGAAGGTTCGTGTCTCATACTGGAACCAACCACCGAATCCTAGGCTAATTGTTGTAGGTTTGATGATTGCGGACAAGTGTTTAGTCAGTTGGATAATTGAACCAGCTCGACAGAGATGATGAGAATCCAAGCTCAAATGATCAAATGGGGAGGGCTTTCACTTTAATTTTGGAAGCTCAAAATATACTGTATGTTCCAAAAAGAGATCTTTTGGGGACACGAACCACGCTCGATGACCTTGGTTGACAACTTGATGAGATTTTCTCGAGAGGGGGAGGAGAGCAACCTTAGTGTTGTGTCAACATGGAACCCCTTTCTTTGTCTTTTGGGGCGAGTCTTGAAGGCAGCTTGGGTTCCCAACGAAACGGAGGTCTTGATTGGAACCTAGCTTTTATTTTAGCCAGTAGCAGTACACACAAAATCTCTAAAGCAAAGAGGGAACATTTACATGAAACGAACACTCTCAACTATACTTTTCAAAGAGGAATAACCACGAGATGGACAGGTGCAATCTCATCCAGGCCTTAAGAGAATATGAATGTGTCAGTGAGTGGAATTGCTTTTGTAGCATGACGCACTTGGATACTTTGGTTGGCCTTTTCTTTTTTGGATCCACGTCAACTCGAGATATGACTGGTTCAAGGAGGGGATGTGTTCCACTTCCAAAAAGGATCTAGCCACTGCCGACAAGGGAACTTGGTCAAAAAAACGAAGTTAGATAGATCTTCCACCAACAAAAGTAACTTGGCTGGAAGAGGTGAGCAGCCTTGTCAGATGAAGCTGGCATCCAAAACAACCGAGGAGATTACCTCAGAGCGTACGAACTAACCACTAGTCGCAGGAATAAATAAGAAGCTTCCCAGCAATGGTCGTGGTTTTGGTCGATAACGTTATGCAGTCTCTATTTTTGTGTCAACAAGACCTGTGGTAGCTTGAGAACACAGCTTTGGAGCTGAATGAGTGTGCTTCCGGAGGGTTCTTGCTTGAAAAGGCATGTTAATTTAATGAGTTGCGTCCCTAGCAGTTAAGGGTTACGTACTTGGCCCACTGAGGTTGGTACAACCATCATCTCATCATTGCTACTGCTTCGCAAGGTCTCACAGAAAATGCACTCTTTCCCGCTCCTTTGACCTTAAAAGTTTGGATTCCTCCATTTTAGTCCTCTCCAAAGATCGTACAATTTTCTTTTAGAGCGATAACTAGGTATCTGGTATAAAGGGAGCTCATGCTATTACTGCTTCTATGACAAGCTTGAGAGCTGTGCCCAAACAAAATAAGGGTATGAGGATAACAAGCAGAGCCATTGAGCAAATGAGAATCTTCTCAGATAGCATAACATTCCAATTAGTGTGATATCCATTCCAAGGGGGCGAAGGGAGAGACAGAGAGAGAGAGTAGGCATTCAACCTTCATCCTAATGAGGTTCCAGAACCGACTTATAATGACCCAGCAGTATCTCATAAAACGCATAAGTATGGTGGGGGAGTGGGTTTCCAGCACAACAACGTGGTCTTCTTTTTATCTCTTCTCGAAATGAATCGTGGAGTGGACTTGAAATGAAACCAGAACCCCTTTGTTGTCGAGTGGAACCAGTTCCATTCAATACTTGTTTCAAAGATTGTTTACGCACTGAAAGTGCCTGTTGACAAACGAGCGAGCGTGGGTTGTTGATGAGTGTGAAATTGCCTCTCAAGCTCAACTTTTAAGACAGCTCTGGAGACACTTGAGGGCCGACTGGAGTTCATCGAAATACATTTTTAATGCGAAATTGCGGTTCTTAGTACAACGGCTCAGTGTTAAAAACGTAAGTCTACCTCAAATGAAACAAGAAACGGGGAAACCCATATACCGCACCCATTTTCGCTCAAACCTTGGATGTACCATTGGGCTGAATTGAATTATAGGGTCGGTCCCCCAACCATTTCTAGCTTGGCCCCTTCACTCAACAGCTTTACCAAGGTCTGGATCCCGTAATAGCCAAGAAACGGGGTTAGGGGGACCTACTAACTTGATTATACTATGGCATGAGCGTGATGGTGAGTAAGTCTATGTGTACCTTGCTTTTCCTTAAAAATTTGAACAGGGCGGACATATCCTTGGACTCGCATTCTTCGAGTGGAAGCAGCGAGCACCGCCGACATCGGCAATTTCCCGGCGAGGTCGGCGTTCGTGGTGATCGGTTCTCCGGGCTCGTTCCGGACTTTGGACTTTGACAATCGAAATGAAAGGTGGCCTCGCCTTGACCCGTGGCTGCACGAGGCGAGAGTGAATTACAATGCTGGTAGCTCTCTTTCGAGGAGCTCTTGCGGAAGGTCAACGCAAATGGGTTCGTTTCCCAACTACGTTTCCGGAAGGGTTTCAATTTCTTGGAGGAGGCCGACCCAGCGGCCACCACGGAAGGTTGCGTCTGGAGATCCTCTTGAGAAGGATTTGGAGAGAGGAGGCAAGTTTCATCTCCAAAGTGGTCTTGCTTCTGAAGGCGTTTGTCCTTGCGTTTCTTGAGACGGGCAGTAAAACTTAACGGCGAGGTAGACCGCGACACTTTGTCCGGAACTGTGAGTGTGGCAGACCCAGGGGAAGAGCATGTGGACCCCCCTGACAAGGACTTGTCCAAACGATGCCGACTTGAGCTTAATGACATATGAAGAGGGGAGGATGGCTCGGTGGCACACGAGCCCGACGAGTTGCCCGGAGACTTGCCCATCATTTGCCGTTTCTCCCGAGCATCCATGTCACTTGAAAAATTGCGGAAAAAAACCCGAACCACTATATCACCCCATACTGATGATGTCTTCAATACCACCTTGATTGACACTATCACCAAGCGTGAATGGGAAGACAAACTCTCGAAGAATTTGCACTAATGACAACTAGCAACATGGTCCATCAAGTTCTCACCACTCGGCCCATGGTCTTGTTTGGAACAGGACTCGTCGTTTCCCTCCAGAAAAAAAGTCCGTCGTCCTCGCACGCCGCTCGCCCTCCATCTCTCTACTGACTCGGTCGGTCTCTAGTGTCTTCTCTTCTTCTCAAGGAAATTGTTCCGAATAAGTGTAAGGCCCACTCACTCCACCAATCAAGGACCCCAGTCTCCCTCTTGCTCACCATGGAACGTCGACCGAGAAAGAAGCGGCGTTCGTTTGTGCGTTCGTTCGCTGGCTTCACTTTTTTCTCCGTCTCACTCGTTGTTCTCTGGTCTCGACCATGGAGTCCAAGTCCTGACGTAGGTGGTTTCCAGCTTCTTCCTGTTCCTTTGGCACCAGTCTCTTCTCAAGGAGGATTGATACCACTCGCAACCGACTGGTTGGTTGGTTGGTTCCTCTTTATTCCTGGTCGCCGCGGCAGCTGTCAGGCCTAAATACATTCTACGTGACGCTCAGCAATAAGACGCGAAGTTCGAGACGGTGTATGTGCGTGTGTGTGTGTGGATGTATGAACTATAGCGAGGCTAAAGGGCGACGATGGGATGTCGGAAATGTAGAAGCCAAGCCAAGTCGACAACCATTGTTGGTTGTGTAGGCCTGCTGACCGACCCGGCCTCGAGCACCCAAGAGAAAACGAAACGGATGTATGGATCCGTGGATAAGAATAAGGTACTTGTAACAAGAAAAGATTCCCCAAAGTGTAATGGCCGTCTCGCTGCGCACTACTCTTTTCCAACCACGGGCTCAACCACGACTCCATTCAGAGAACACGGCGGCTCCCAAGGGAATGAAACTTGTATCCATTAGGGCAAGAGCAACACTCCTAATATAATGCTTACTCGCTCGCTCGCGCACGTTCTATGAACAGACCAACAACAAAGTGGAGCTGCTGTACCGTAAGTTGGGCTTTGCACTTGACCCAACAGGAGTTGTTGAACGGGTGAGATTGAAGACGCATTGGAAATCTCTCGCAGAAACTACAAGAACCAGCCTTTGGAAGTATGCAATCATAGTGCGGCGAAAAACGGGCGACGTGAACACACTCTAAAATCAGAGATGCCATTCATCATATGCCCTTCTTCAAGGAGCTCTGTGAGGTCGATACCGGTTTCTTTCCAGACAACGAATTAAAGCCAATACTTCTAGACAAACACTGCCCCATCCGATGATTTCAATTCTCGAGTACTTGCCCTTTGCACCATGACTTTTGTATAGTGGAATTCACGTTCAAAGGTCCCACATGTATTCTTCGTTTCAAAGATTTGCGCCAGATAACTCTTTCGGTTGTGGCTAACGTCTTGGCAATGAAATAACAATGCCATATTTGCAAAGGAACCTGATGAATTATGGACCCTATGAGGTCATCAGCATGGCCCCTTGCTTATAGACAAGCAACTCGGGACTTCATTCTTTTTAAAGAAGCAATTCCGTTTTGGCTTAACTTTGGTAGGCCAATTTTCCGCAGATTTCAAGTGTGTTGAACACCAAAAGACCCCAATTGCTAGCCTTTTTGTTGGAATCTTTACAAACACAATATAAAAGCTTTTGGCTAGGCTTTAAAGGCCACAATTTGGAACAAGTTGTTCTCATTAAGCGTGAGTGAACTTTTTTCAGTCGTTGTGTGACTCCTAATTCAACGATTCTGGCAAATTTGGAACTTGGAATTGTTTGCCAAAAATGGAACATGTGAACAAAGTGTTCCGATAAAGTTCAACATCCGCGAAAAAAGGTTCAGTTTGAAATGGCCAGCCAAGTCCAAGATGTCTGTGGAGTAAATGTCAAAGCCAAACGATATTGAGGGTTTATTTTTATCCTCGAGTCTTTGAGAGAGGGAGCACGAACAAGCGAAAGCAACGAACTTCAATTGAAGTTTTAGTGAATGTGATTGACTGATTAAGTGGAAAAAACAACTCGAGAAGCCTCGAATCTTTCGGCAAGAAGGGCTTTTAACCTTTCTTGTTATTGGACCTATTGTGAAAGGTTATGAGGTCCTTCAAGCGGATAAAAATAAACTTATTGGAAATATTTGCAATCGCTTGGATGATCTGTACCTGACACCAAAATGTACAAGTAAGACTAAAGGCTTCAAGTTGCTGCCTTAAGCTCGAGAGCAAAACGCTGGAGTGAGCGAGAGCCCATACGTACCATATATCCCATCTTCTCCCACCTAGTTTTATACGGCTATTTCACAACTGTAGTGTATGTATGTATTCCCAAGTGTCATTCGATTGTAACACGGACAGGCAGGCGCATGGCTAGATGGATAGATCTACGAGGAGTGAGTTGTGATCAAAGAGTGCGAAATGGTCCATCCAATTTCTCAGGATAGACTTGAGCCGGTCCAATATTTCTTGATGTTGCACTAAGGCCTGGCCATTCACCTCCTCGTCAGCCCAATAGGCCTCGGAGGGAACCTTTGACGGGATAAGTAGTAGCATTTCCAACGGGGTTAGTAGTGTTGTATTCCAAGCAGTGGTGGTGCTCCTCCATCCAAGTGGTTCACTCCTCACTACTTCTCTTCGTCCCCTTCCTTCTTCACAAGCCCTTGGGAGCTAGACGCCTTGATCTAGTGGACGATGTGCTCCTTGTCGAGTGAGTACTAGATTCTCCTTCGCCTTTTCCTCCTTCCACTTCTCCTCAAGCTTGAATGAAGCTTGACAGATCTTATCCTGACAAATTCCCTTTTTGTGCCAAAGTTGAAAGGGGTTCCTCTTCCACTTGGAAACTGTCTCTCGTGGCTAAGATGCTAAGTCACCAATTTGAATCGCTTCTAACCACGTCGATACTACAAGGGGGCTAATTCGAATTTGGACCTTTTCGCCTGAAATTTGGCAAGACTTTCTGTTGATACGTCTTTCCATTTTACAATAATGTGCTTGAATGACATAGACCAATTTCTCACAATAAACCATCGATTTGCCAAAAACCTCGCTCTCTTACAGCGTGATTCGATGGGTTTCACGTGGGCTAAATGTCATAATTTGGAAACCTCTTTCCATTTGAAACCATGCTGTTCCTTATAACTCGGTTCTAAAATTCCAGGAGAGCAATTTGAAGGGCTTCTCCCGGGAACCATCGTTAACATACACACTAAACTCACCAAATGTCATCGTCGTACATACAAGGAAATGAGAAAAATGTGTACGTGGATCATAACGTGGAGCACCACTTAGGCAGTGGAAAGGGCAAAGTGGGCCCCAGGGAGGCAGGCCCATGTGTCCTCGACACTTCCCAATGAGTTATTCCACCTTCACTCGTTGTTTGCATCAGAAAGGAAACTTCAAAGGAATTCATTCGTTCGAGGACTTTGTGGAGAAGTTTGACGAGTTCCAATGCACAACGTCGGTTTTGGAACAACCTCTTTTTGCTGGCTTGTGTGAAATTCGTGGCCCCCAAAAAAGCAATATTGCGTCAGATTTAATGAGTACAATTGTGAACCCGAAAAAATCAACTACAACAACCAATCGGACCAATCCCGTAAGAACATGGGGTTTCTTCTTTGCGATATTGTTCAGAGCAAAGATTTTGGTTCTCTGGATTACATATTTCGATAAGCTTTCAATGGAACTTAGTAAGGAAGATATAATTGGAAGTGGGAATCTGAATTGGTATATCTAACGTTTACTTTATCGAGGATCTTCGTTCTCATTTACCATGAGGAAAACCTGGGTGCAGGTTCTTTATAATTATAATAAGATAATGGAACATGTTCCTTCAGTGTGTAAGGACCGTACAATTGCTCTTCATTACTTGGGAAGTACAAAGCAATGATACGATCGACCTTGAAGGATCCAGGTTGACTTATGTATGGCTTAAGGCGTCCCCTAAAATTAAATACCCCGAGCTTGTCAAGCAAGGCCTCTCTCCCAAAATTTGATCTAAATGCACTGTTTAACTTAGCAAGAGGCACAACACTAAATTCAGGCTAGCTCTTGATCAAAGCCAACTTGTCGTTTGTCGTTTTCACATAGGCAGATTTGGTGCGACTTTTTGTTGCCATTTTCCCAAAGCGAAGGACAAGACAACACTTTGGGTTATCTAGTTCCAGCCAAAGAAAAGACAAGCACTTGAGTGAACTTGCCATTCCCATAACATTTGCTTTATGTTTTTCATAAAAGTATTTTTCACTTTGGTTGACTAGTGAAAACCTCTTTGGCAAAATATAAATCGACCCACTTAAAGAGGGCGCCCAAGCAAGTGGCCATTGATTCATAGGAAACGTCTTGTTCCGTTTTGTTCTCTCGCTTCTGAATAGCATCTTTGGTACAAAGCGACTACTACTAGATCCTTTTGATACATACAAAAGGGCCTAATGTTGTGTGTTTGGTTTCTTGTTACTAAGTGCCTGAGATGGACAATAAAAACAAAACTCATTTGGAACTGTTTACGTTCATAGGCCCTAGTCTCATCAATCATTCCATTTATGTGGACAAAAACCGGAAGGCATATTTTGCAGTTTTTATTTACCTCTGAAGGTAACCAAAAGCAAAGTCAAACTTGGTTCCAATTCTTGCCAATGGCCTCAAAAACCAAACTCGTGGATACAAGCAAGTAGTGATGTGTTTCGAACCAGGAGTGCTGCCAGTTTTGACTTGGAAGTTTATCGCTGTTAAAAAGGGCACGTTGTATTGAACTTTTTGAAAAGACCTAAACAGGGACCAATTTGGCAACACTTGAACTAGTTCCATTTCGAGTTCTACCAGTAGTTATAAAAAGGATTTCGAGTTGGCAGTGCTGCCATATCTTATGGTAGATAAGGTCTATTGCCTGCTGACAAGTTTAGTTGTGGTCAGATTTTTGACTCTAAAAACCAAAATGGCAAAACTCGGCCAAAAATCCAACTCGAAACACATCAGTACAAACAAGTCGATTGATAACGTCATTGAAACACTATTTCAACTTTTCACTTGAGGCAATAAGTAAGGTCGGCCTTGTCCCTTGAGAATAGAAAGAGCTAGAGAAAGAGATTGCTCAACCGTGTAACTCATCCTTAATAAAGCAAAGCGAGTCAGACCAAACAACAAACAGAGAAGATTTTGTTCCAAACAACTTTGATCTCAAAGCCAAAGTTTTGGACAAATCAAATCATTTCTGACTTTCTGAATTCAAAGCCAAAATGGTTGATAGGCTTTCTCTTGGTCTAAATTTGATATCTCATGTTCCACCGATACGGAAGGCACAAAAGTTAAGCATCAGAGGCAAATGTTCAATTCAAATGAACGAAAACTCGAGGGAATAACGATTTGATGTTCCTCCCACAGAGTCTTTTTATTCGTAACCTTTCCTCAAACCAAATTCATTGGAATATGTGGACCCATTTTTGGAGGAAATTCATTCCAGATTTGACCTTAGAACACAAGTTTGGAAAAAGACTGAGAGCTTCCTCATCCTCCATTGACGTCAATCCAAATCTCGTGCATCCATCCATCCGCCCAATTAGGGTGGATTATTCGGAAAAATGGAAACGAATCCGTCGATTCAGCACGGCGGACTCAATTTTTAGCTTTTTAGCTGGCAAGTACCCTGCCATTCAAGTGGCTGCTGGTTCAGTTGGGCTGCAGGCCTTGCTGGCTCCAGAGAAAGAAGAAGCCTTATCCCTCCGAAATACAGTACATGCACGTACGAGGGGCTTTCTAGTGGAAGTAGGTCTAATTCAAAATAGATGAGCACCAAGACAACTAGGTGAATAGAATTACAACTTTCAAGAAGTTTTGAGGGACTTGGATAAAATTGGTAAAAGCGCGTCGAATGGAATCGAACCTGCACTGAATTGGTTAGAATTTACGATAAATATCAATCATTTTTCCCTCTTAATACAGCTTTTGGCATGCTGGAAAGGAATCCCGTATCTAATGACTACTTTCCGCCAACAGGATCCGTTTCGAAAAAGATCGCAAAAGGACGAAGTGTACGACAAATAAAACATTATTTTTTTCCATTATACTTATTATTGCTCTCAACAGGTCAGTGTGTACCGTGGGCCCATTTTGCCTTGTAGGTGCCTCGTAAACTCTTGGAGAAGCTATGAATATCCCCTCCCTCTCTTTCTCTCATTCTGGTTTTTTCCTCGAAGAATGCTAGCCTTTCAATTAGCGGTATTTCCCTCTCTCAAAGTGAGCTGATTGCCTCCAAAGGCATTGACCGCCGTATGTACTATGGCCCAAAGTCGATTATCTAAATGCGGGTTCGAGCTAAATAACCTGCTCACGTACTTCAAGTGAGCGAAGTTGACCCATTTCACTGCTAGGTTTTCGGATATTGATGGCCGTCTTACCTTGCTTGTGGCCATGTCTGACACGGATCGATGAGTTTGAATGGTTTCCAATTGGTCCAAGCACCAGTCCAACTCCTCGAGAGTCTCAATGGCGTTGCGAACATAGTTTTCATCTGCAAAATAAATTGTGCGAGCAATTCTTTCGGTCAAAGCTGGAGTTAGCTAGGGATGGGTAGCCATCAGTCGGATGTGAATTGTGTCTGTGAGTTCCCGTACCTCGGCCCACATCGGATGAATGATTTGTCTGGTTTTGAGGTTGAATCGGTGTTGGATGACGACGAGTGGAATTCCTGGAAAGCAGAGCAAAAGGCTTTGAAAACCGACCGTCAGATGGCGCTCTTTCCTCTATGAAACTGAGGACTTTCACAGTCTACAACAAACGAGGACCTCTAGTGTGAACAACTGTGGTTACAGGACCTTGCTTTTCATCAAGAAATGGAACCGATCTCCCGGTTCCATGGAACAACATAAATAGCCAAGTGAGAAACTCCATCCAACAACCCAAAGTTGGTTCCGGAAGAAACCTTCATTGAACACAATGTATTAATGTGCCCGACCGAGACATGCAATAAAACGTTTATCACAAGATGAAAATCCCCCTCACCCAAGCAATAATTGAGTCGAGTCAAGCACCAACGAGGCCTTGCACGAATGCATACCTATATGCATGCAAGGTCTGATATTCTTGACAATCTTGCTATTCTGCTCATTCCTTAGTTTGGAATGATAAAAGTGCACTCCAAAAGACGAATCGTTGCTTCTTTAAATTCCATAGGGAAAATGAAATGTCAAGAAGCAAATGAATATGTATATATTTTCCTGTGTTATCCAAGGTATAGCTTACCTAACGACCAACTAAGGTATTTGCACCAAATTAATCTCATTAGGAACAGCTATTTTTGTTCGTACATTTCTGTTCCAATTACTTGAACCAAATATGGGTTTCCGTTTCCCTCGCTCATCTTGGATTATAATTGTTGTTAAGACACGACAGATGTGATCTTTACTTTTTAAAAGCATAGCCAGTCTTGATTCGCCAGGAATATTCACACAAATCGCCACGAGAGATTACAATTCAACGCCTTAAAACAAAAATGTACCCATGTTCGTAATGAAAAATGCATTGAGATTGAATTTGCCAAAAATGGAATTATGCACAATTCTTCTAATAACGGATGCTCCTGTTTTGTGCAGTTTAATGCAACGTCAATTCGTCAAACCCAGAGGCTATCAAAACGATAAGCTTCTATTTCACGGAATGAAATATCAAGTGTATGTTTGAAAATATCAATCCATTTTTTTCACAATTCTGACTCGTTATGCTCCATTCACAATTCTTTTTTCAATTAAAGGTGCAAACGTTTGGCGTGTTCGGATGTACATCGTATTCACAACCAAGAGATTTGACCGTGTTATGCATGTTTCCTTCTTTACTGGAAAAAATTCAAGGCAATTTCCTGCTTTCTGATTGGTATTTATGGAACACCCCGGGAGAAGAAGAAGAAGAAGCCAGTTTCCTTTTTTCTTTCGCTCCAAGTGGCTTCAAGAAAAGACCTTTTGTGCTCTTTATTGATATACAATTGGAAAGGAAAGGCTTAGACCGAAGGCCATAATAATATCCTCGTGCTTCCAAATGAGTTCAGGATGTCTCAACACTGGCGGCAGAAAATCCCAAGCTCTCACTCTATTTGGTCGTCTTCATCATCCCGTAAGTGCTTCTCATTGGGTCTCATCATTGAGGAACACGACGAGCTTTTGGAATTGGAACGACTACAATCTGGGGGAAACACCCGTTTCCTCCTCCTTCTCCTCCTCTTCAAGCTTCTTATCCAACCTTTACTGAGTGAACGTATTCCATTCACCGCTCGACACAAATTCCCAAGGGAAACTAATCGAATGGAACCAAGTAAAAGCCCACAAATCGAAGCTTCTTCAATCTTGAGATCCATTTTTATGCACAGGAAAGCCATTGTTGAACCTTAATATTAATAAGTACAGAGATAAAGGGTGGGTTACTCACCGAGGAGCCGGCACATTGGTGAGAGTGACATAGTTCTGTCTGACCGACCTCAAACTGGCCAAGATCTGGGCAAACGGTGTGACAATGAGGTCCTCGCCATGTCTGGAAAAGAAGCAGAGAAAAACCCTGATGAAAATGGGAAGTCAAATCAAGCATTGGGGTCTCACATGGCCGGCTGAAATGGGAGTCAACCGAAACGGGGCTCATTTTCCGCGTCATTAACCTGTCTGATTGTTATTAACTAGGATTGAGCCCTGACTACTTTCTTGTATCTTGGTGATTGTACTGTGAATACGCAAGTCAACGTCGAACCCGAGTACCCATCTTTCTTTTCTGGCATACTACTCAATAAGACAATGGTGGGTAGTCATTTCCTGTTCCATTGTTGGGCGAGTGTCTTGGCGACAATCCATGGGTATTTGCCTCTCATCAGTTGACATTTATGCAGATAAAAGGCTGAAATCCCCTCGGGTGTCGGCCTATTTTCTGGCCTTGCAGGCCAAGAAGGTCTCCTACAGCATTGTGAAGCAAGTATTGGGAAACGAGGAGGAGGAGGAGGACAAGATGAAGAAAGGCGAGCACGCATAGAGTGATGTTCCTTCATGTAGTTAAAGAAAAGAAGGCTGTGAAGGAACAAAGCCATATCTTCAGTGATGTCAGGAATGAAAAAAAGGGATTTCGACCTTGGCATATGGACACGTCTGTTTCGCCATCATTGGGTGCCACACTTCATCATATCCGCACTCAAACATATGGCTCAAAGTTGCTCCCATTTTTTCTCCTTCTCCTGTTCCTCTTTTCTTCTTCTTGGCCTTTGAAAAAGTCCTAAAGAAAGATCATGGTATATCATTTGAACCCACAGACACCGAGGGCGTTAACGCCGAAGAAGAATAAAAGGATAGGGTCTTTTTGGTCTTGTTGTTCCAAGAAGAAAACTCTGACAAGCAATCACATTGGGATTGTATTGTTTCGCCAGAACGGAAACCTTATACAACACGGACAAAGCCAATAATACATGATGGTATAGCGAGAGAAAGAGAAAGAGAGAGAGAGCTGACGCCGCAGAGAATGAGGCAGATAATAACTAAGCCATCTAGCAATCTGTTGGTCCATCGATGCCCTGTGGGAGAGGAGCCTCCTCACGACTATCTATCATCTATCCCAAGGAGTTCGTTCTGCAGAGCGAAGACCGTCGCCATATTGCGCAAAGATCAACAAAAAGAAGGGAAACAACTCACGAGGACGAAAATATTATGGCCTCCTCCCATTCAAGCCAAGGTAATTGGGCACCAAATTGCTTGAAATTGCATTTTTTGCATAGTGAGCGAGAAAAAGGCTGTTCGCTGGCTTTAAAGCTTCAGGAGGGGCAATTTAAATTACAACCCCCTCCCAGCACGATACCCTTCCCAGAAAAGAAATCTTTGCCACACACCATGTCGTCTACTGGATATATACATAAAGTATACGCTCGACACTACAGTAAATGAGAAAAGTTTAGGAAAGAAGTTTGAAGTTTGAGAGATGAGAAAGAGAGAAACCACCAATCACTTAAGGAAGAAAGCATTCGTCACAAGAAAGTTATCGGATGACATTTTGTGTTTCGTACGGTCGTTTAGGTTCTTCAAGTTTCAACTTCTGGAGAAGGAGAACAATTTTCAAAATTTGGAACATCAGCCAAAACTAGCTTTGGTATTAGCCAGGGTGCCCACTGTAATTAGATCTCCTTTCATTGGCCGATAGTGGTTGTTCTCGAAGGAAGGAGCAACCTTTTAGTTCCCTGGCTAATACCATTTCCGCAATAAATGTGATCTGACACAAGATTGTTTCGTCAATCAGCTTGGTCGGTCTACCTGACAGATCCATCTCAAAGAAAATAAGGTTTGATAGTTCGAGGGTTTGGCCAGAACAACCACTCAAGATCTCAGGGAAATGGCACAACCATTTCCAACAACAAAAAAGAATACAATAATCCGTATTGTACTCACCCTTGGCCCCTTTCTCTACCTACTCAGAAGATCTAAAGAGCGATCTTAATCACGGAGACAATCGATATTGGAAATTTCCCCTCGGGATAGAAGAACCTTTAAAGCCTTATCTGAAGACAATCTGGGGGGAATTTCAGCTTACCGATGTTTGCACTTCTCAAGTGAACTTTTAGGACTCTCAAGGGAAATTCCATCTTTTCATAGACCGAATTAGAACAAACAGCACAAACAGTCTATCTACGGTGTTTTATCTCTCTGTCCAATCGGGGAGAGCCTCAGTAATCCTTCAGTAATGACTAATGTGGAGTGGGTGCTTCATGGGTGTCTTCCTGGCCCGGATCCTAAATGACCGTTGACCTTGAGTACCATCTACGCAAGTGTAGTAGTGATAATAGTACTTGGAAGCATGTACTATGTGAGTAGGTAGGTAGTAGATATTTCTAATTAGGCCACAGTTCCATTCGTTAGTGTTTGAAGAGGACCACCTACTTCTCTCCTTCCTTCCTCTTTCTCAGGAACACGCACTCAAGCCCAACCATCCAAAAAGGGCCTCCCTTCTCTGCACTCTCTATCTCATTCCTCCCACATTCACTACCGTTTGAGCCAGGCCTAAATAGTGCATTGAAAGGAAAAAGGTTCCCTGATGCTGGAATTTCTGTGGGTCCAAATTGACTTCAAATACTTACGCCCAGGACCAAAAAGTTTTCTTCTTCGGGATCCGCAGCACTGACGTGGATAATGTCCTATTGAGTGACTTCTGTTTTACCAATTTCTTTTCCCCAGCCCGTCCACTGGCATCCTGGCCGACTGAACCGCCCGATGCACCGTTGCCCGGGCTCAGGGTCGCCCTTTTGCCATCGTGGCCCTTCAGAATATTCGGCGTTTTGGCAATGTTGTGCAGAAGGTCGATCTCATCCAGGGTGTCCATCTTGTGCTCCTCTTCGCTTGGCAGAATATGTGGGTTGGAATTCATCCGCACCAGACCCTTGGCAATCTTGGGGTGAATCTTTCGACCGGGCGAGCTCGGGGCCAAACTTGGCGAAGGCAGTGAGGCTTGTCGTTGAAGTGAGGCCGTGAACTTCTGCTTGAGAAGAGCTTCATGCTTGCGTCGAGTGGCCTCGTCCAGAGACACGCTCCGACTCTCTTCCAGACTGGGTTGCATCTTGACGGGCAACCCTGGTCAGGATCGATGGTCGATTTTTGTTCTCTTCCAAAAGGACAGGTGGTCCCTTAATGAGGTAGCTGATTAGAGAAGCCCGTTTTGAGACTTGGGCTGTCGACACATGGTTGGATCATCCGTTTAGAAGGCTCAGAGACATTTTTGCCCAATCTTGGACCTTTAGACTGTGTCAATTGGATGGTTTTGCATGACAATGGCGAAGGTGAGGGAAGGTGTGCTCGCACGTACATAAATGACCTAATATCTGGACCATAGCATTTCCTCATTCACAAAGAGGACAAGGGACGGACGTTGTCCACGATATGAAAAAGAATATCATTCACAATGGAACACAGAGAAAGACTGGAACGTGGGACAAGCCCACTGTTTACCTTATGGTCTCATGTTGGTTGACAACAATAGAGAAACAAGCGAGGCAATCACTTGTGATTGCGCCTTGGTAGCCTTTTTTACTACTATGATATTACAAACAGTCTCACAAGTTGGGCTGAAGAAATTCAACGAGGGAAAGCGGAAACACTACAACAGAAAACCAGGAACCGGGGTCTATTTCCTTTCCCAAAAAGAAAAGTTCCTAGTTCCAATGACACTTCCTGAACAAAAGGCAAAGAAAGCCAAAGACTCGGCGATGAAGTTTTCCATCCTCTCCTTTGACGAGTGCTAACTTCATCTTTATTAATTTCAATTTCTGAGCCTGTCGTGGGTTTTCTTTCACTCAGAATTAACCACTCTGGGAGAAAGACAGTGCTTGAATGTCAGAGACAAACTTTTTCTTGACAAAGCTGGGCTGAAAGACAACTCATCAACCCGGTTGCCATTGCCAAATGATGCTCAGTTTTGTTTGCTCTCTCAAAGGTGGGCATTTCTGTAGATGATCACTATAAGGAATGTTCCAAAAGAGCTCGAGCATCCGAAAAAACTCGTACTTTGGAACGCTGGTCAAATAATGGGCAATAACATACTTTTTAGGTATGCCAAGGCTCGTGTGACTTGCAATGCGAATAACTGAGAACATCAGGTTTTTGGGTGTAAAAGAAATGGGTCGATTCAAAGTTTTATAATAAATATTCAGCACTTCAGTGTATTCGAGTTGGCTGAAAAGCTCTTTCCCTATTTTATTTTATCTCTTCTTTTCAAAGGATATGCCGTATTCAATGGCATTGTTTACCCTTAAAACTTAAGAATACAAGATATTTGTACAATCTACCTTTAAAAGGGGGATTACAGAAGATGCACCTCCATGAATGAAGACCAATTTGATGTTTGTTGCAATCCAACTTGATATTTGAGTTAAACTGAGTGGGATAAGCAAATTTTCTTCAAAATTTGTTGCTAGTGGCAACATTTTAAGCCCCTCCTCTAATAAAAAAAGTGCAAGAGAAGAATGACTCGTCATCCCTTGCAAATGCATGCACGCCCAAAGTCCGCCTAGAAACTTATTTTTTCATGTCACATGGGTACTGTATGATTGTTTTGGCAACAGGATCAAAATTCCAAATTTTTTAACTTTCAAGAGTTCACAACTTGAGTTTTCAATAATTTGACAACCTGGCATGTTAACTTAAATAGAGAAATAATACTTGCAGGTTCACTCAAGTTGACATTGACCATTTCTCCTTTATACGCTAACATTTAACCTTTTCAGGATGAGGCAACGAATTTTCTAACGCATATTTACTTCTCTTGACTTTGAAATGCTTGCCGTTTTACATAGACATGTCAGTTGATTTGCCAGATCAACAATATAGGGAACTGTATCCGTTCAACCCATTTGAAGATCTCGTAAACTGAGTGCATGATGTCGTAGTCAAAATTGGATGGTTGGTTGAGGCTTGAGAAGATGGGTCCAAAGCCCTTAATGGGTCGTTCCAAATGCGAATTGAAATGGTCTCATGCTACATCTGAATCTCAAGAAAGGAGTGGGTACTCAGACACGGCCTGACCTTCGATCTGAGTCAGAACAAAAACGTGTGGATCCATTAGCCCTAATGTGCTCCCAAAAAAGGGTCTTCGTGTTAGATATAATGCTCCCTTAGCAATCCGCAATGGAATCTCATTTGGTAAGGCTTGAGAAAGGAGAATACTGTTAGTTTTGAGGGTGATATGGAGTGCCTCTGCGCATCCCAGGACCATCCATTAATTCATCATATTACAAGATTTGTGTATTGCGAATGGCCCATTCATCAGAAGAATGCTCAAGTTCCACAGTACAGTACGGTAGTGGTAAAAAAGCGATCCAAGAGTAGTGCTTGCGCAATCACAGGAACCAAGCATGGACCATTAATTTTCTGGGCGTGAAAGGCAAGTGGGAAAAACCTATAGCACAGCACATAGTGCGAAGGTCATTGGTGTTCCACTAAAGTGCTTGTTTGATCAGATCATGGCTCGTTGACGTGACATGTGTGATAGTTACAGCACACACGTACGGAACCCAATGGCAGACCTTACGTAAACTTGTCTGTCTGCCTGACCAAATACGTGGAATATATGGAGAGGTCCATCCATGGTTCGGAAACGGGATCATGAATAATTTCTGCTTTGGCCTTTTCTCCAATAAATATCAAAGATATGGATGGATCTCAGTGCTCTTCCATTCTGAGAACATTCTCCAAACTTGGTTCAAGGTCCTTTGGCTTCAACTTGTCCTCGAAAATCATCTCTTTGGACCAAGTGATATGGAATGAGGGGGGGGGCAAGTTATTTCATAGAACAAACAGCCTGGTATCGTCTCATTCTCATCCATGAACCAAGTGGTGGATGAAGTAGAATCAACATTTCCCGAGGCGAAAGCCAGTTTCCCCGAGATGGTCCAACTCGTGCCTTTCCAATGAGTCGTTACTAACGTCGTGACTCTACTTCGAAACGAGGATCTTGGAATCCCTTGCAAAAACATCGGGCTGGATCTGTTGCTTCTACGTAGAAGTGATGCATTGTGCCGTAAGAGCATCGAAGAATAAATCAGCTTGATTCAATTATGGCCGCGATTACTGGCAACTTTTTTGGCATATGTTACGATTTTTGGCCAAAAGTCAGACCGTTTCTTATGGCTCTACACTTTAGTGAAGCTTCCAACTGACAAATTCCGATTTCAATTCTTCAAGTTCAGTTTGGCATTCAACCAGAAATCCTCAATCTCACCAAAGTATTTTTTAGCCTAACGCAAGTTGTTAAACCTTGTCTTGGCTACAGGTCTCCTGAATAGCATTGGCATTCATTCCAAATGAGCCACCCTGGCAATTTATATCTCCGTCGTTCCATTGTGTTTGATCGAGTCAGTCCAATTGGGACCGAGTTCCAGAGAGTCGTTCAAAACCATCCAATCTGCCTTTGTTTCTTGTCCGTGGTTGTGGACGTGGTCT
The DNA here is from genome assembly GCA_010645155.1 of Tigriopus japonicus. Lineage (NCBI taxonomy): Eukaryota > Metazoa > Arthropoda > Copepoda > Harpacticoida > Harpacticidae > Tigriopus > Tigriopus japonicus. The sequence continues at coordinate 2,849,295 of JAAGOF010000104.1, read as the reverse complement.
TCTTACCCTTGATGATAAAGACTAGAAAATCACTTCTCAGCAACACTTGCACCACTCTCACCCGATGAACGATCTACATAACAAATGGGCGATAATCTCAAGGGGTTGTCTGTCCACTCACTGACTGAATACTCGACGAGCAAGAACGAAAGACGACGTTGATAATAATCGCCTCTGAAGTAGACACGTCTTTCACGCAGAACGAGAACAAGACTAGTAGTAGTAGTACAACGTCAATTCTTGGGACCGCCAGAGATCTGACTAAGAGAACTCGAGTGTGACTCCAGGTTGTTCGTCTTGGTCTTCTTCCATTCCGCTTCCTACGTTCCAAGTAGACCAAGAACTACCTCGACCGTTGTAAAGGCGGCTCTCAAGCCATGGAAGCTAGCTAAGGAACGACACGGAGAATACCAGCAGTAATACCCTCCAAGAAGGGTGAGTGAACAGTGCTTAGCTTCGAATGGAGAGGACCGACTTGCCCGAAAGCCGCGTGCGCTGCAACCATCTCATCTCGGATCTTTTTGGCCGTCAAAGGAAGAGGGCTGGACCAATGGAAAACCTGAGCTCACGATCAGCATCAATCCGTGGGTAACTTCATCCCTCAAAGGACTTATCAAAGGCACAAAATCACATTTAAGCCCTCTGCCAAGGCTTGGGATGGTCAAAATGAGAGTGCGAAATCCAAAATCCCGAGAGTCTTCAAGCTGCAATCAATTTGAGCTAAGGCGAAATGGTAGTAGCTCTTATTTCTTGCCTTGACATCATCGACGAAAATGAAAACTTGCGCCATTTTCTAACTTTTTTTTTACATGATTGGGCATTGGGTGATCTTCCTCAAAGCTAAAAGAGTATTGTTACAGATATAGGATGGAGTCAACAAGCAATTGTTAGTATCGCTTTTTAACTTTGTTTGACGGACCAATTGCCGTTTTAAGAGTGAAGTACATTCAACAAGAGTAGAGTTCTACCGAGGGAGAAATGCAACGCGTTTACTACTTTCAACTTAGAATGAATTTAATCAGCGCTCAGATTATCAATTTTATTGCGAGGAATGTTTACTGCCGCAAATAAAGATTATGTTCTTGTCGTGCTTTTCAAGACCTTGATTTACTAAAAACAAGGCCATGTCCTCATCAAAAGCAGCATCATCACCTCCTTTGAGAACTCTAAATTTCAAACAACTTGGTTGCACAATTTCGCGTTGTTGGGATAAAATCATTTGTTTTTTAGGTGTTAGTTTTTGTCTTTTCATCTACTTTGACTATCGGATTTCGTAAACATATTACACACTTGGTGAAGTACACGAAAGCAAAGTCCCGCCTACTTGTCCAAAGAGCAAAAACTTCATTTCCTTTCACACTCACACTCATATTGGCAGATTCGTTTTAGCTTTTGTCAATCCAATCATGACTGTTTTTGCTCGCATGTCCATCATTACTGAACTTTGGATGTCAGCCTTATCGGAATATTTTCGGTCCATTTTGAATTGCGTCGTTAAAAATAGGATGAGCGTGATCTTTCACGATTCTTTTCCTAAAGGCTCCTTCGAATACGTACATAACTTATTTCCAATCATACGTGCCGCCATCAATTTGAATCTCTATAGCATTATTGACATCAACTTTCCTGGTTTCGTTCATCACGTCTAGAGGTCTAAATATTAGAAAGACAACTCGACATGCTTTTTCTTGGCGCAAGATTCATTAATATTTCAAGTCCTAATGACATTTCAAACCCTTCAAACACCCTTGACGAATCTGTCTACCTCTTTTAATGTCTGTCTATTAGTCGAAACCACAAATTTTCGGTACCATAACATGAGATATGTTACCATAGTTCATGGTAGGAGGTTTCTATGAATCCAATAGTAGAAACTCTAACAAGCACGTTGAACAGGCATTGGTTATTTAGCCCTGCATGTTGAGAACTCCCTTTCATATTGGAAACATATATTAAGGGGGCACCTTTTATTCTTAATTCATGTTGAGAGCACTCTTCATTCGCTTAATATTGCATTCAAATTTATTAATCGTCCAATAGCTTAATTAAATGTTTGCTTGAAGTCGAAATGCTTATCCTCGCCCTCACATCTATGTTACTAAGAGAAATATCAGGTTTCATTCTGATAATAAAGCTCAAAATAACGAATATCATAATTCCACGTCAATGGGGTTGTCCTGGATTATGGAAATAATGATCGCAAGGATTTTCTTTCTTCGAGTATACCGTATAGTAAGATAAGATTGCATGAATAACAAGGATCAGGTTCTTTTTATTAAAAACGAATATTGAGCTGACCATTAAGAGTCTGAGAAGCATGCTTGTTCCACATTCTTTCTGTCATCGGTTCGTGGGATCGCCGCACTGAAGAACCACTGACATTTCTGGACAATGACGTTAGCAATAACTATTATAGTTTCCATTAGAAATAATTCATGTGCGTTTTATAAAGGAATCCAATTTTGTGCTAAGTAAAGGACTTAAGCTTTTGTCGGCTCATTCAAATACCAGAGTAAAAAGTAATGTCTCCTTAAAGCGATGTACTGAAGAGAGCACCAAATGATGGTAACCAGCAGAGGGCAAGCTCATTCATTTTGTGTTGGATTATTTAGTAACTTTTGAGAAAGAGCAACTTTTTACTCTGACGTTCTATTGAGCAGACAATTAATATAAGTTGCAGTCTACCCAACATGGGCATACTCTCACGTAGAGGGCTAACAGAGAAATAACACTCCAAAAATATTCGTGAGTCACCAAGCGTGCACTGCGTGTGCAATGGGATTTGACATTGAACACGCTAAGTTACGTGATTCACAACCCGAAATTGCGTTTTTAGGGAGCCACTGGCAAAATTGCTCATTCAACTGCTTTGGTCAAACAAGAGCAATGTATGATGAATCAAGTCACTTGACACCCTTGTTGCTGGATCAATGAAGTGTGTTCAAAACAAATCTCCATTGACTGTTCTAGAATGACATTTCTCCGTTAGCCCTCTAATTCTCACTTGCCAAAGGATGCAATCGATTTGCACCCACTGGATTTCAAAATTCTCATCGCTAACCTCGTCGTCCAGAGAAATTCAGTGGTTCTTGCCGCACTATTACCGAACCTCTCGAGAAACGGAGTACTTTGAAGAAGGGGATGAATAATTGAACGCTGTTCTCGAAAATCCACCTGCTCCAACCTGACAATCATCCGTGGATCCATGGATTCCTATGATTACTTTTGGCCCAAACTCGGTTGGTCTCGGAATAGCCAACAGGATACAGTGAGGCTTTGTACTTTTCGGTTGAAACATTTAATATTTGATCCTACAGTTCGGTCCAATAAGATTAATCAGCGATTGGAAATACTTCCACTCTATCACTGCCTTAATAGAGACGTCGCATTGAAACACCGGGATCAGGTTTGAAACCCCTTGTATCGTGACTTGAAGTCTCGCATTAGAACTAAAGAAACTTGACAATGGAAGATCACTCGAAATCGTGCCTCGAAACGATTTGAAGGCTCCAAAATGGATCTCAATTACCAGACGAAGAAAACCCCATGATCGTTATCCTAAGTAGTTAACCACCAAAGAAATGGTTAGTAATGGGATCTGGGTGAAAGGGCCAACCAACTTAATGAAATTCTTTGCGCTAGAAACTGAACACGCACAACCATTTTCGTTGCTCGCATTTCAAACCACCCAATCAAGATTTCCTCTTGAATGAACATTTTGAATACCCTTTGAGATTGAACGAGCTACGGTATTTGGACTCACTCCAACTACTTAGATCTGAACATAGGATAAAATGAAAAAAAAAACTGTTTGATGTGCATGCATGAAGAGCTAAGGCGGAACAAAATCCCATAAATCGTAAACCTTGGGTGGTACATTTTGTCCTTTTGCCCAAAATAGTATAGTGAGTCTCGAACGTTCGCCCTTTGTGGTACAAATTCACTTTTTTGAATTAGTAAATGGTAACTCAAGCAAGTGCTATGTGCAATATTGCAATAAAACAGAACCCTTTCTCTATGCAGGGACGATTTCAAGTGTTATTTATTTCCGAGATCGCTTGTTGCAAGTTTTCTCGTGTTCTTTCCAAACTGGTTCTAGTGCTGCTAATTGAAAACTTGTTGAGGGTCATTTTAAACTCGGAACAAATAGAAAATGCAACATTGGAACAACAAATTCTCTTATGCAAATAGAAGCAAGCAAGTTTTCCTTGAATCAAAGTCCAGTTTTCAAGGACTCTTAGGCATACAAAGTATAAGTATTCAAAATATTTTCATTTTCCCCAAAGTTGCTTAGGAAACTTGCCATTTTCTCTCAGTTTATGGGAAGCTAGTAGAAGGTTTTCAACGTTTATTTCATGTTTTTCTTCCACGTAATCTCTTGACTTTTTACGAAAAAACAACATCATTAAACGAGACCATCCTTGGACACCTACGGCACAAAGAGTTTGAAACACGAATTTTCCTTTAAACCCACCCAAAGTCCAATTTTGACGTGTTGGTGAGCAGATTACTCTTTGAGTTCAGAGTATTATTGCCTTTTCACTCCAAAAAGGGCAATCTCGAAGGCCTAACCAGGCACAAATAAGGGTTGGTTGTGCTTTTGGTGTCCAGTTTCATTGCGTTGGGAGGTGAAACAACACACGTGCAATGTGCCATGCAAGTCATCCATTGTGGCCAGCCAACTTCTCTTTGTCCCTGTTTTTGATTGCATTGCGGGAAGAGTACACATGGGTATGGTACGAGTACTAGTTGGTAAAAAAATACTATTTCCACAAGACCTTTTCATTATGAGCAATGCGTTTCTGATGTGACCGATAACGGGATTGTTGCTTTTAACGTTTTGCTGATATGAGTGTGAGATGACTTTTTGTATCGCGTTTCAATACGTTGGTGGAAAGCTTAGGTTCAATGTTACTAGAGACAGGAATTTAGATGAATAAGTTCATTTGGCTGAAAAAAAGCTACCCGTCTTATTTGGATATCATGATGGTCATTTTTCGTTTTACAAGCGTTTTTACAATCTTTCACACCTTGTAGGACTTTTTGGAGACACATTTAAAAGTTTCCAAAATATAAGACAAGTTTAAGAGCAAGTGTTCAAAAATATGTTCGAGTAGAAATATGTTAAATGATTTGTGTGGGGTTAAGATGATTAAAAGTATTGATTATATTGATTTCTTCGGATTTTTTGTCATCTTTGCCACTTTTAGATTTAATATATGCTACAGGAAATTCAGTTGTGTGGTTGAGTCAAACTTGGGCAAAATCAAACGTCAAAATGTGTTTACTCTTAAACTACGGTAATGCATATTTATTGACTCGGATTCAATCTCCTCAAATTTTTTGATGTGCCATTTGAGTACAAGTTCAACATTCTCTTAAGTCAATAGCCAAATCTGCCTTATATTCTTTGCAAAAATGATTTGAGTGTGTCCTAAACACTAGTGGGTGGCATTTTCTAACCTTCAAATGCAAGGCATGCCAAGAAAAACGACAAAGAGGGACGTCAATCTGACCTCTGACAGTGCTGGGCTTCTATCCAGTAAAGGTCGCTCTTTCGTTTTATCTGACATTATTTGCATGTGTTTTCTGATTAAGATAGATGGCTTCAAAGTCAACGATCCTAAACAAAAAAGAGACACCCGTTGCGTTATGGTTCTTTGAACGAAAAGATATTGCTCAAGATTCTCGTCTAAGAACAACTTGCTCTCTTCAAAAACAAGCCTCACTTAAGGGCGTTATTCCTCTTTGTTATCAAACTAGTGGACAAATGATTACTAGAATAATCTAGCATTTGTGTTTTAACATCCTACAAGTTGTCTCGGGTATCAAAGTATCAATGAACTAAGCTAAAAATATTAATTTTAACCAAGTATTTGATGAGTAAGAGTAGGCGATAAGTGTTCACTTCCTAACAATTTTGATATTCATATTGGGAGCAATGATCAACCTGTCCTTACATGAACCAAGCCATTAAGCATAAGGCTGCTTTGGGTTGTAGCCATGTAAAACTCTGTTCCAATTTTACGTCATGTACTCAACTTTTTACATTTGCCGCTGACAATGAAATTAGCACGTTTGGAGGCCTGTTTGATTTTCAATATCTCGTTCAACGATAGTCGGTAAGATACTTGTTTGGTCAGACAACATTTCGGCTCAAGATAATATTTGTGAATCTTGAGTACCTCCAATTAAGGACCAACATCAAACAAATGAATTGGTTTTCAAGTAGATACGTGAATTTTGGGAGAGATTCTTTGTTTACGTAAAGAGGGTCTTCAATTCTTATCATAATAGCCCGGAAAAATTTTGTACTTTGCTGTGGAGCAGAAATCCCAGACGTTTCAAGGAGTGAGGTCAGCTGGCGTAACCATCAGCTGACTCTTAGCTTTGAAACGTCTTGGATTTCTACTCCACACCAAATAAAAAAAAATCGGGCTCTACTCATCATTAGGGATGGGGAAAAAAGTTTTTTGGGAGTCGAGTAAGTTCCAGACGTTTCAAGGTCTGGATCAGCTTATTGCTGACGCGAGCAATCAGAGAGAACAAGCTGTTTTCAACCCTCTAGATTTTCTGCTCGACGTCAAAACAACACTTTTTCTCATAGTTGTACTCATCACTTAATCATACGTGCACAAACACACTCCTCAAGTCAAAACATGCTCTATTACTTTCCAGCTGTTTTTAAATGCTTTGAAGCTCGTTGCAAATTGCGAAATTTACCTTCTAATAAAGGCTTGCAGCACAATTGCCTCTTGAACAAAAGGCATTTTAATGCATTCTTTCAAAGGTTCCAATTGCTTCTCTTTGACTCCACAGAAACCTCAATCTATGTTCAGGACAGGATCCAAGTGTGTTGTTTACACTTGTTCAATAATGAATGTTTTGAGACTCTCGGACAATACGAGGCCTTCTACCGTACAGTACATTCGTAGAATGGTCGTGGCCAATTTGAAACGCAGCTCTGGGTTCGTCTCAAGAGAATGCAAGTCATTCATTCACGCATGAACAACTAACTAGACTGTGTACAGTCTTTTGTCAAATGCGAACCTCGACTTAGACAACGAAAACATTTCAATAATAAGGCATGTCATTTTGAAGCCAATGTCAAAAGGGACGAGAATAGTATGTCTAACAACGGCTAACTAGCGGCCAAGTTAACCCTTACTTTCATGAAAAGAGTGTGACAAGATCACATGTACATTTCAAGGCACGTTTAGATATGGGAAATCCAAGGGGTTCCAAATGAGCCAAAAGCCATGTGAAACGGCTTTTCCTTTATTAAAGGGGCCTAGTTCATTATGCATTCCAGGTCTGAGGAAAGCTGTCAATACGGCATTCGGGGAAAACGAACACAAACAAGTCCAGACTTGTCTATCTTATGGCTCCACATGAGGTAACAAAACAACGACAATGGAGATGTCTTCTACTTTGTCGGGTGTATCTAGTATGATCTACTCAGGTAGCGACAAAAAGTTCTCAGCATTGATCCTTGTGCCGACGCTTTACTTATCAAGAAAAAAAGAGATAAAGTTGAACAATGAACCACCTTTTGCATGCAAAGCGTGAATAATCTGCTTTCATTCAGAAAATTTGGGGAACGAATAAGTACGTCTGGGTTGTTAATGAAAAGTTGGGCTTCCCAATGACACTCATTAACAAAAGGTAGGGCTGTGCAAACAAATACAATCTCATTTGGTTGGTCTATGTAGACCCAAAAAAGTCAAAGGTTAACTGTCAATGTTGTCCCTATTTTAAATCAAGCATTTCAAGATCACCATAGTAAACGCACTTTAGAAGTATGACCATTTATTGGCATAATTTGTTACAAAAACACTTATCCGCTTCCCAAAGGACTGACATTCATCTTTCTATTGGTTCTTATGGTAAATACCATCATCTCTGGTAATGTCAGAAGAAACAATAATCTATTGGGAAACAAAGTGACCAACAATAAATGTATCGGACGATATTAAGTCGAGAACAACGTGTCTTGGGCGCTTTATTAAGAACCTGAGATTTTTAATGAAACTTTGGTTCTCTAAGAGACCAAGAAAGTATTGAGTTTTCTCAACCTCAAGTCTTCTGGTGTCATTTTGAGCCATTTCTAGAATAGGAAGGTATGCTTGTGGTGAGAGGCATAGAGGTAACCAGAGGGGAGAATATGGGCAGACCTTATATTTACAAGAAAAATTATCTTACTCAAATCGGTTGTTTCATCTTTGGCAACCTACTGCACGCTTCGGATGGATTAACTTTTTTAGATATGGCCTGTTGAATGGACTTCAACCAAATGCAGCACACAGTATTTTGCACCAATAAATTAGCAAACGGATATGGGGACATGACCAATCCACCAACAATGGGGGGTGAGATGTATAAGATGCTATTGCTCTGTATTTTTATTTGAACCTTTCAATAAGTTCGAAGATATTTACCCAACAACCAAGGCAAACAGAATAATGATTAATCTCTCTCTGTATACTTCTATGGTGAGATGTTGTCACGACTCAAGTTCAGCGAGATTAGCCTTTCACTCAGACCAACTCATTTCCCCTTGGCCTGACGTGATCTGTTTAACAAGTTGCTTTTGATAAAACATACGCTTTCCAGCACTCTATTGTCCTGGACGAATGAAAAAATTGCGCTGCTAGAGGATCCTGACAACGAGTTCTTATCTGGAGCTTGTCACCCCCAAATATGCAAAGCGGTAAAGTTATGGTTGCGAAAAGGCGAAGAAGGAATGATAAAAAAAAGTTTTTTTAAGCTTCAAACATCAAGGGCAAATTTCTCAGGGCTATTTTTAAGATTTAACTAGAGCACAGCCTATCCATCAACAACCTTCACCGCGTCAACATGGATGAAGTACGATACCAAAATAGAACAAAAATAGTCTAAAGTAAGTTGAAAGTAAGGCCAACTTGAACAGATCAATACGAACAAGGCGTTTTTTAACTATTTTTAACCGATCGATTCTATTGGGATTTAAAAAATGCAAAACCGTGGTATTGTGGTTACAAAACAAATAGGCATATTAGTCCACTGACGCAAACAATACATAAAAGAACAACTAAAACTTTCAAGTAAAACGTGCATATATGTTGAGTATGTTTGCTTGCTACCAAAAAGTTCTTCACCCCTCTTTGAATTGATCATGATCTATGAATCCGCTTTCGCCTCCAAGAGTCCCAGTTTTTTGCGTATTACACTGGAATCAGGTCTTCTCGCAACGGAACACAAAATCCAACAATGGGAGGTGTTCCATTCGTATCTTGGTAGCCTTATGGGCCGAAAATAGGAGCAAGATCTCGTGGGATGAGAGGAATGATGAAAATATGTAAATTTCTCAGGTTCGTGTCTCGGAATTGGATCCTTGGTTGAAAGGCGCCTTTGTACTCGGAGCGTGCCATTGAAATCCGAGAGTACTTAATTGTTTCAATCACGAACTCATCAACTAAAGCAGGGAAGCTTATGCTCAGAAGGACCTGTATGGATCGGAACTCTCATGTTGCAAAGTTGTTAATGAAACGCCTGTCCTGAACGCCTCTTCTTGAAGCTAACTAAGCCTTAAAATTGCATGCCTCAGAGTTTTGGAAGGTTATATTCAAGGCCACCTTTGTCGAGCGAGTTGCATAAGCCACTTCAAGACTTCTTTGTTTCTCAGAATATCCATAGCGCAGCATTAAAATCTTTACTACAATTTCTGATTGGCAGACAAATTGGTCCTCCTATCAAGTTACCACTTGACTAGATTACATTTTTCATTCATGTGAACCTTGACAAAAGATTAGTTATCCAATAGAATATACCTTTATCCAACGACAAGTTCTCGGTCCTAGATGTCTGGTCTTCATCGTGACGTTGACATCAACCTTGGTGGCACATATTCAGGACTCAGGACCCGTCCGGGTCTCTTACTTGGAAGTTGCTTTAAGTGCTAATTTATGTTCCAAACTTTTCCTTTGGCAAGCTGTTTGCAAGGCCATCAGAGGCTCACGCCACTAGTATTGTTGCCCAGGGCCTATTCTCAAACAGGCACTCAATGTTTTGGCCTTTAAGGTGGCAGAGAAAATCTTGAGGTTCCCATGAGACGCTCTGACCGATTGACGATTGTTCTCACACTCTCAAAATGGTCAGTGATAATTGGACGTGGTTCCTTAATTTTGGCTCTAATTATGATCCTAAATCGGCGATAGTTAGTTATCTATACTAATCTCAAACCAGGAAAAATCGAATAAAAAACTTCCATTCCACGTACATCTAATTCTGAAGAACAGTAACTGCACAACGAGGTTTGAGAATACCATTCCATCCTCAAATTCTTTTTGGGTATTTGGTTGACTGGGTGGTCGGTGTCATCGGTGGGCAATCTGTTTTACAAGTTTTCATCTGGCAAGGACAAAACGTCTGAATTTGGTATCCAATATCCTTTCCAACGTTCAGGGACTCCAAACCATACAACCCAAACACTCAACGCCAGTATTTGGTTAGAGTACGAAATAGGATGTGCTTTAAGGAACCCTAAGGGTCAGATGTTGGTTTTTGAAAGGAAACTTCCGCTGCTTTTGATCAGGTCAAAACTGGCACGAGTTTTGCTCTAGGATCACGAACATTGTGGTTCTTGCATTTGATCCGATGGTTCCTCCAAAAAGAGGTACTTTCAATGGAGCCTTCAATGCATCCTATGTGCAACAAGCCGCCACATCAAAGGAAACCAAGAACCTTCAAGAAGATCCTTATCGGTCAGACCCTTAACAAAGCCCCCTTCCTTGAGTTAGATAAATGAGTGTAATTCCGGTGCCAGATCAAAAGGAACACTCCTCCAAAAACCTTTTTAAAAGCTTTCTCCCAAAACGAGAGGCCCCAATGAAGAGTTTGCTCCACATGGTCTATTTCATAAGCAAGCCACTAGGGGGCTCTCAGATTGGACCTTGTTCCATTTTTTTGTGTCGAAGGCCATCTAGCGTTGGAACTTCCAAGCTGAAGAAAATACATTCTTCGGAACATGGGTTGGTTCTCTCTCCATGGAAAGCCAAAGTAGAGTTTGATCAACGGAAGGCCTCCTTAATCTTCAAAATCAGGTTAGATTAATGAGCCAAGAGATTGTGGAACAGAGCCCTCAAGCCCAACGATTTTGAAAGGTGCAGATGAGCCTGATGAAATATGCATGATGTGAACCTAAAGTACGAATTGACCAATTTAAGCCGTTGACTCTCGCTGTTCCACCATATTGACTTAAAAAGTTTAGAGGAACTAAGGGACATCCATGTTTTCCAAAGGGACCATATCCATCCCGGCAGATAATCTTCTCCATTTGTTACTTAGACTTGGTCTTCTTCCATGCTTCTAATATTAACACCGACCCTCTTTCACGACCCGAAGCTCTACATGTCAAAAGTGAATTTGATTGACAACGCTTTTACCCGTCCCTTTTCTTTCTTATCCTGGGCAACAACAACAACATCACCACCACCACCATCACCACCACCAACAACAACAACAATAACAACAACAACACCAGGTCTATGTAGTAATGAAATTCTCAGGCCTTGAGATCCCTTGCCAGTTCTGACCCCCGTGCACACCAAAAGGACGATATTTGGTGGTCCAATATCTGGCGCACGTGTTGTTTTTGACTTGGCTTGACTTACCCGGCTTCACTGGCGATGGACGAGTTTCTGGACATGGATTTGGGCGACATTTCAAAGTCAGAGTCTGACTTGTACAGGAAGGATTCTCGTCGTTGGGGCAGGTTTTGAAGCACCAGCCCCGGTGAGCCCTCGAAGTGATCCCGACCAGGTGAGGGTCCATTTTCCACGTCAAAACTGGAACAAGAGTAAGAGAATGGGTGGATTAAATTTTGATTGTGGAGGTAGAAGAAAAAAAAGTTAATTGGTCTTAAAAATAGAACCACGAGAGAATGGATAAGAAGAAAGCTTTGAGTCAGGGAAAGGCTCACAAACATTTGCGCGATTTTTCTTTTCTTTTGAGTCCAATCTAGCGAGCAAGACACTCTGGGCAGGCCACGCGTGGTTGGTTGTTCCATTCCCTTCAAGGACAGCAGAACGTTCCAAGACCACAAGACCCTTAATGGGCCCTACACTCGGGGCCTTCACTGAGGGGAATCATCCACCTATCCCAACGAAGCGTGAGTACTTGAAAGTCATGAGTGACGATCGATGTACTTCTTCTTTCTTTTGTGATGGCATGTCAAACTTGGCCTCGGGAAATGAGGTTCTCAATTCCATTTCGTGATTAGCTCGGTTCTCATTTAAAACCCGTGACTGTCCATTTCTTCCGGCAGACTTCATTGGAAGCCTATTTTGTTCCGAAGTGGATGATGAACAATGGAAGTTTTCGAATGTCTTGAAGGATAGACGACAGCCTTTTTCTTCAGTGGTCTTTGCAGTTGTTCGATCAAGCAGCTTTGCTCCATCACAAAGACCTTGGTGGGTCTTGGAAATGCGGAACATTTTCTGGCTTGAGGAAGAAAAAGTTGGCATTGGGGTGCACTTGCATAGCTCATGCCAGTGGTGACGATCATGTGTTTGTAGGTGGTAGTGCGAATCTAGCTCAATTAACCGGTCATAGATCAGCGTGACCCACCAGAAAGTTGCTCTGGTCACTCGGAGACACCCTTCTGTTCCCATAATCAGGAAATTGGACCGGTCCACCCCGAAATAAACAACATCTAGAACAGAGCCCATACTGCCTTCAATTATGGGGCTCTGGTGGGACGAACGTCATCCAAGGAACTGGCTAGAGAATGACGACCAATTCTTTGACGGACTATTTTCCAGATTATTCATGAACCGCGACTGCGTCCGACATGACTTGAATAAAACAGAGAATCCCCAGAAAAATAAAACGAGATTTTCCTTGGGTCACATTTTGTCATATTTCCTTGGGAACCAACACTTTTGCAATAATACCCAGACGAATGGTCTGAGGGTGGGCCTGAGGACCAACGAAATTTATTTGTGTCCAACTGCAGCCTTACAAACTCCAGTATATCGTTTTGGGGTCCCTTTTTACCCTCATATTTTGTTGAGTTTGAGAACATTTTTGGGTCCGGATCAAAGTGACGAGTCTTTTCGTTTCAGAACCAGAATTGCGTCAAAAGCTGGAAAAACATTTTTAGAGGAATTATGCTTTCCAGTCAGGGACAGTTTCGATTCCATTAAGTTTTGACCTCTTCCTAAAATACTCGTTGAAAAACTCAAAGTGCTTTGGTAGAATGCAAAATCAAGTAAATCCTTTTTCATCTTTCTTGTATTACTGTGGAAGCTCTCAGCTTAAGAGAAAGATTTGCTCATCTGTTCTTTATGAAGAAACCAAAAATATCGCATAAGTACGTAAGAAAATGAAATTCTCGTAACTAAAGAAATGAAGTGAAAAGCATGATTAGTTCGTTGACTAGCTGGTTAATGCATTCCATGATGAACAACAGAAGCATGACAATGGCTCAGAGTCGAGTCAATTTATTGCCAGCAGAGCAACTCAAGTGGAGTCCCTGAATAATCACGTATTAACATGCTAGGCTGACTTGGTTTTCCGAATGCGGCCTAAAAATGTCAAAATTGACGAAGACCAAATGAAGAACTTATTAGTGCCATTTCAAGGAATAAAGTTAGTCGTGGAACGCCAACATGACAGGAAAATAAGTTTTCAGTGAGTTCTCATAATGAGAAAGAGGTTAGTTAACAAGCACTTTTAAACTTCAAAGATTCAACCTTTTAAAATCATTTTGATGTTCTCAGAGGTGAGTTCAAGGTTTCGAATGGACGTACAGATTTTCAAATAAAAGATTGGACGTCAGTGTTCTCCGAATTAAGATCTTTAAGTTGCATTTCAAACGGTTTTGGGGGCCTTTTAAAAAAATCTTGGCTAAATCGCAACGCGTGAAGGTTCGCATAAATCTTTTTTTTTGCCGCCATTTTCTAACCTTAACATGCAATCCAACCATTAGTGTTAGCTCTGCTGAACATCAAAAACGAATCTAGGCTCTTCCCCATACATTTTGACATATCAATAGTTTTCGAATCTTTTTTGGGGAACATCATGAAATGAAAATTTTGGGATCCGACATGAAGTCGCTCCGCATCACAAACGACTACAAAAGAACACTGACATTATTTTCACAATTTAAAGTTCATTCTTAAAATGAAAATATATTTTGCCCAAATAAATGTATTATCGAGAGTATTTGAAAAAAACATAGATAATTAAGACATAGCTCATTGCAACTTCAAAATAACATTGATGATCCTCTTTTTGGGATTGGACCCTATCCTGCTTGTTTCCTGGGACCTGGAATTCAACTCTAAATGAGACCACCATCCAAAATTCAAAGCGAAGCTAGGGAACTATCCTGAGCATTAACTGAACAACTAGAAAATTCAAGTAAATCTAAAATTGATTGCTAGCACAATAAAGAAACGTGAAACTCTCGTGTGTTTTGGAAAGCCATTCATTTCTACTTGTTTTGCCGCTGCTAGCATCTTGAAAGACAAAACAATGAGCTCTGTTTTTGGTCCTCTGACGCATAAAACGTTTTCAAGTAAAGGCGCTACTTTAACAATAAACTATCCAAAGAATTTGAAAACATTTTAGTTCACCAACAGCAAACAAATGGCTGGGCATTGACTTGCAAAAATCTGGTCTTTTTTCATGAATTGGCGCAAAAAGAAAAAAAATCCCAACCAAAACACAAAATCCTAACATACGAGTAGGATAGCGACACCGTGAAGAAAGCTTTTTCGTTTTTACATTTATTGTTTTAACAATGGTGTGTTTGACCAGGATTATCCCTAGATTTCCCAATAAGATTTCAACAAGATGCGTATTTTCAGTGGCCAAATTTCAATATTTTTGTCCGACGAGAAGAATCTTGTTCAGTCCTCTACTCCAAATGAAAGAAAGCACCCTCAATTCAACCAAACTTCGAAAATGAACAAATGAAATTAACCTCTAAAATGGCTAGGTAGAGTGGTCGTGGGAAGATCAAAATTCGATTGTTTTTTTTGTGTATTATGACTTTCTCGCAAAATTAATGTCATTATTGTAAGACATTTCAAGTTCGAAAGGGATCAAAAATAAAAGTTATTTTGAAGAAATTTTAAATTTGAAAACCAACAGGGGAGGATTTTCAAAAACCATGAAAACGTGGATTTACAATTACGCCCAAACCTTGTTTACAACATTGAAAATTATACATTTTTAGACCTAAAGAATCCCATTGCCAACACTTGGCTTTTCGTCAATCACTTACTATTTTTTGTCAAATAATTTTTTTTCGGCATTTAGTTTTCCAGAAAATTACATTTAATCATTTGATTGCTAAAGAGAACAGCGAATTTCTCTTACATTGCATTGGATGATAGAGCAATGTAATTAGGGCCGCATGTTAACGCAGCTAATTCAAAAAACGAGAGTACATAAAATCAAGTCAGATTGACGTGCCCAGAGTATGTACTCTCGACAGCTGTTGTGTTTGAAACACAGGAGCTGGGGTGAGTATAGGCCGCATGTTAACGCACCTAATTCAGAAGCGAGAGCATACCAAAATCAAGTCAGAATAACCGGCCTTGAGTATATACTCGTGGCAACTCCTGTGTTTGAAACGCAGCAGCTAGGGAGAGTACATACTCAACGAATGCTAATTTGACCTGATTTTGGTATACTCTCGCTATTGAATTAAGTGCGTTAACATGCGGCCTTTTATATTCAACCAAGAAGCACTGAAAACTGGAGTGGGAGGCTAACGGTGAGAAATATGATTTCCAGAAGGATTAATTCAATTGCGTTGTTCTGCCTACGAGACCTGGCTTGTATTCAGTAGACGGACGTATTTCAATTTCCAGCTCAATCGAACAGCGGAGTGAAAAGTTGTGCCTTCTCAAACTTATGTACTGAAGAGAGCATAGAATGAATGAATTCGCCCTGTGTGGTAAAACAATTACCAGAAAAGGGCTAGTTCATACCTTCTCGGTAGGATTTGCACAGAGCTTTGACAGAGCGTATCTTTTGACTCCGACATTCGATTTAGCTGAAAATTGAAATACACATTCTCGTCACCATATGCAAGGTCTCATTTGCAGAAGAACGTAACTGAACTGTTCCTACTGGAAATCATTATTCTCACTCCTAGCCTCCCAGTCCAAGGAAATTCAGTGGTTCTTGATTCAACAAACGTTAATCTGACTTGATTTTGGTGTACTCTTGCTTTTTGAATTAGCTGCGTTAACATGCGGCCTATTTATCGTAAAGATCAGGGTTGGCAACCCCTGGGCTCTCGCGTGTCGATTAAATGTTTGACCCGAGAATCGCCAATCCAACCTGAGATGGACAGGCCAATAAACTGTAAACTCCGTTTTTTGAATGAAACAAACTGGATATTCTGAAACTCGACGGTTGTTCCCTCAACAATATTCCAATTATTGTTCCTAATGCCTCCATCTCAAATCTCGACCCGATACTCACCACGAGCAAGAGGCTTCGCTAATGTACTCATGTCCAGTGGTCAACGATTGAGCTAATACAATTTCCAATTAGGCCTTTGAGAAATCCCACTTAGAATGATTACTGAGAAGAGGATGGAGTTCCTTTCACTTAATGTTGACTCTTTGACCCTCATCATTTGTCTCTAAATTTCCAACCATGCAGTGCACATTCTACATGATCAAGCACAGATATTTTTCCTCTACCAATCTCAAAAACGGTCTAAATTCTCAGATGAACTAATTTTGATCTCTCCTTGTTCCCAAATTAGCTTTGTGGAATGTGAGAGCATTCTCCATTCTTTGGACAACCTCGGAAAGCATTGGAAGACCAGCCTTTTTGGTCTTTCCCCTCCCATGTACGTAACTATGTATTCCTAGCTCCATGGAGATCTCGTGGCTTCAAATCCCGTTTTCTCCTTGAATATTACAACAGTATATTCCTCACCTTTTCACTTGTCTCATTAGAAACAGTTTATTGGCCGTGTTTCGAGCCAATTTTTTCCGATGAGGCGGATGAAACGGCGGTAAAAAGATCCGTTTCTCGCTCGTCATCATTGTTCTTGACGTTGAGGTTTCCGTGAAGAGTGAATTATGACGAGATCGTCGTCATTAATAATTACAGCCAATGACGAGGCTGAATAATAACCACCAACCACGACCTAAAAAATCACGTCAACCACGAAAGCTCCTCTCTGATTAATGAGCTCTCATCATCACGGACTCGATCTTGATAGGGTGGAATTCGAGGAGTTCTTGGAACAACACTTGACTGAACGGGAGGATGAACGGATCAGAACTTATTGAGGACTCGTTTGGACATTAGAGTGTCACATTAAAGCTCAATTTGTCCGTCAGTAGATCTGATCTTGACGTGTGTTTGCTCGGCGATTTTGAGTTAATCCGCTTGAAGCGGCCGGATCAAGGTTTCAACTGGACACAATTGATAAAAGGATTTGTGCAACATTCAATTTGAACAACAAGATAATTCGATTCGATTGCTTAGAGTTGTCATGACGTTAGGTCAAATATTGCGAAGAGAGAGCAATATTCCAGATGTGGAAAGGAAAGGAAACTCATTTCCAGATTGGCCTTTATTCGTACGTATTGCTTTGCCGGAGAAACAGATATCTCATGTAATCTGTTCCCTTTGGCAAGGAGGAAGCAAGCCACTTTAATCAAGGATTCATTCCATTTCAATTTCCAAAAATAAATGGACTTCAAAGTTCAAATCCGATTTAAGTGCATTGCATAGTTTGGGGGTAACAAAGCCCATCCAAATGGAAAACCGCTGCAGGCTCGAGTTTATAAGAAATGCGTCAAATTCCAATTTTGCTCGAAGGCCAAGTTTCCCTTGGCTCTAAACGAGGGTGCTCGATTTCTTTCGAAATGTTTGAAATTAAACCCTGAGAACCAAATGAAAAGGGTATCTGTTCATTTGTGAATGGGGAAATTCCAATGCAGTGGGCCCCAGAACATCCAAAGTACTGTATTGGTGGGCCTTGAACTATTTGATATTTGATGGCAGATATATGGGCCCATGAACGTGCCAGGATCTGTTTGGAGGGTCCCTGACTATACAAGGTTACATTTGGTGGGCCTTGAACCGAAAGCTGTTGCCGACCCATGATGTAGAAAAATTAGTTAGTGTCTGTTATTCAGCCAAAAAGTTATTGAACCGATCTTTGGAGATTGGCAGTGTCCTTGGCATGAATATAGTAGTACAAAAGACAAGTTCAAATATTGATATTTAGTGTTAAAGTTTGCTCATCTGATCAATGTGCCTCAGTATCCCAATTGAGAGAGAATGGGATTAAGATCCCGATGAGCTCGTCTTCAAAAGAACGGCAATCTCGCCGATTGTCAGACTTCGAGACTCTCAATGTCAACAAAGATCATTCAAGATGAGCAAATATTAATCCGAGCAGGGATCAGAGGCTCTCTTTAAATACCATATCAAACGTTATGTTGTCCCCCACAAGATCTGATCCATGACCCCACCAACCTCTTGGAATCAATCGCATTGTTCCCTTTCCTTCTTTCTTTGTTTCTTCAGTTCTCTTTGCGGCACCATAAACCTTTTATTCAAGACTATCACATTGTGGACCCACGCTGCACTTCATTGCACATTTCTTGCATGTTCACCTTCTTGGACTGAAACGACACTCTTCCAAATCAAAACTGAGAGGCCAAACGATGAGGGCGAAGGATCCCAAAAAGCGAAATAATCGAATGGAAGACGACGCGTTCCACCAATTCTAGTGGTACATGTTCCTTGGCTGAGAGGAACACCGACCGCACGCACACTCTCGGATGATCCATGCAGGAGAGACGTTTCTCTCGAGAAAGAAAACAGACACTATACTGGAAGAGGGGAACAGCTTGGGACAACGGAAAAGCCTCCAAGCTAGACGAAGGACGAAGACTGGCAGCAAAGTTCAAAAACTTTGATTTCGCCATGCCATTGCCAAACTGTCCACTAAGGAACTTGAGGAGTGTTACGAGACCGCCGCTTCTCTCCCAGTATGTGGAGAACGCTTCTCTGACAAACGCTAGGAGGAGAAACTACAGTACATTACTACAGTAGGCTTCTCCTTATGTATAGTGCGTAGAAGCTAGTGTGACTCTGTACTATTTGGCATACAGACATTTGTATCAGAAGTATCAAAGAGGAGGAAGGGGACGAACTAATACATACTATGCTCAGCCTGGAGTACGGTCTTTTCATCGACAGTCATCCTTCATATACATGAAGTTATATTGAAGTTATATATGAAGTTATACTTCATGTACATATCTTCATACCCTTTTTTTCATCTACCTTCATCTACATATTATGGCTCACTTTGGCCCCCTTGGACTCATCGAGAGTTCAGCAGGATTCATTGAGACCCAATTATCAGTGATCAAGGACCAAGCCAGGGGTTTTCTCGTCCTTCCTCGTTTGTTGCATACTTCAAAAGATACACCAACCATGTTATGAAACGGTTCCACAAGTCGCATAATAAATTGTTCGGTGTCTTTGTCCTCATGTTAAAGAAGCCGTATGTCAACATTCTGTTGGACCCTTTCGTAATTTGGCTGAAATCTGGCGAGCCAAGTAAGTTCCAGGCATTCAAACCAAACCAAGCCAAAGTGGTTCGAAGGTTTCACAAAGTAAGGCCCACACATTAAGTGTTTCAAGGTCTCAAGAAGAGCTCAAAGAGGATAAAGAGCATGGAGTTTTACAACAACTTTATGGCACAGATTCGGCTCTTCGAGCGAGAATGGGCTCTTAATACGGTCCATCCGACAAAGGAGAAGAGGACTGAGAGCAAATAGTTGGATCTTTAACGTTTCCATTGTCAATGGAGCCTCCGGAATCAAGAATAAAGTATGTTTGTACTTGAACAGATTTGGCAAGATTCGTTTCACGGAAGAGCCATGATTTTCGGCAAATGTTCAATTAGAGCTAGTCGGCCAAGTTAGGGCAGGAATTCGATGCAGGCAATAGTGTATTGAATTATTAAAACCGAGGGTCTCTTGCAGAGAGTTAAGCAAGTCTTGATTGGGCTAGAACAACCAAACACAATCAATCAGACTTGACTTTCGACCTTCAACTTGTATTATTACGAAACGTATTCTTCGGGTCCTTCAAAATGCTCATATGACCATCGACAACAAATAAAGGCAGGAACTGTCTACATACAATTTATCCATGGCAAACTCAACCTTGAATAATGCGAGACACGGGATCAAAGATTTTCACGGTTGGCAACCTTTCTTGGTCTTGCGTCTAATGACACAACCTAGCCGTCCAAGGCCAAATCGCCGGCCTTCTAACCTAAGTTTGTGCCAGAGCGATTCCAAGGGGGGGTTAGCTTTTCCCGATAAAGACCTCTTAGGTTGGCCAATAGTCAGCCCAAACACATTCGATGTGTCATTCGGTTTCCTGTCCTACCTACTGTACTACACTCGCTTTTCTTGGATCCAATCTTCGAGAAGGTCCAGGATGGACCAACTTCGTACATTCACTATTCAATCATGTTTTAAGCACACGTTGCTTTCCATGAGGACCAACTACTGGTTCCATTGCCCAGGAGAGAGCACTATAGAGGATCATAAAGTGGGAAGTCTAGGACGAAGTTCCATTTTGGTCCAATGCGCACTCGATCGAATGTCAGAGGAGGGATGAATGTATCCAATCATGGTCTAATAAGGGCAAGATTGCTTGCCAATGCAGAGAGGGAGAGAGAGAGAGAAAGAGGGTCCACGTGATCACTACGAGTTCACATTGGAGAGTTGTCAAGATCATCGACAAGGCTCAAGACTCAATCAATCGTTGCTGCGTTCGAGGTTTGGCACTCTGGCTATAAAATATACACGAGTGTATAAAATTGGTGTACTATAAAGGGATGGCATGGGTGGAGAGCCTTTTTGGTACTAATTATGTAAGTCTAGGAGCGATGCCAATTGTTGACTTGACACGGCCCTATTTATTATTCATGACTTTCAAATGAGAGGATGCCATCACATGAAGGAAATTGGAACTCACTCTCAATAACATACGAAACATATTTTGAACCTTAGCTATTCAATGTGCGCTTTTGAAGCTTAGATTCGGTTGCTTCCGGTTGAAGTGGGGCATTATTGAATAAATCATGAGCTTGTTGCAAAGTGGATAATGCGATTCGAATATCTGCAAAATATCGGCCTTAGATTGGAAATTTCAGACGCATTTGCCTTGTCCAATTGGAAGAAATCAGGGAAGAAAAAAATAGGCTCATTTTGTTTCCTTCTACTCAAGTGAATGAACGATTCCAGTCATAGAAAGATCACTTTCATTCTCAACTGAGAAAAACTAACGGATCCGTGGGGGGTGTTTATTTGGCTTGCCCCTAAAGTGGACGAATCTTTGGAAGCGGACCGAATCCTCGCTTATCTGGTTTCACTTCGATCACGATCCGGAAATGCATTGCTATTTTGACCAGAGTCTTTGTAACATTGACATTTCCACACATAATGGCGTCTTACATGAGCTCAGAGTCTACGTATCAGTGTAAGTACGTGTTTGACTCCGTTTCACGAAGAAGCAACTACAGGGTGGGTTACTTAAAACCGGACAAACACCGTAGAAAGTTCCAATAAAACCAAAAAGCCATTCTTTTACATGATGTTTCTCATACTGTCATTCAATTATATTTTGAATGGAAATTTCATCTTCCCCACTTCAATATTAATTAAGTATTTTGTTAAGACTATTATTTAATAAAAACATTCTCCCTGACTCCCAACAAACTGGTGTCATTTTAGAATAGACAGGTACAGTAATTTGCTCCCAGTTTTCAACAAGTGCATCAACACTAGTACACTAGTATGACGTTGTTATTTTGGGATCGTGATGGGGATGTTAGTAGGGTCAGAGGTTGGAATCTCTGTCTGACCAACAAAACAGGACAGTTAATCTTGAACTTTTCTGACAAGCAATATTATATCCAGAAAAGGATCTCTATCTTTGAATATTGATTAGTATCTCAAAAGCTGACATGTTCATGCCTTGTCTACGTGTTGTTATGTGCTTGACCACCATTTGATCCGACCAATTACATTCGATGTTGGTTAGAATTCTCAAAGGATTGTTTGGAGGATATGGAAATGCAGTCATTTAAGCTAAAAATCCACAAACGTATCAGCTACACTTTGTTTAACAAAGGTCCAGGCGGAGATTCAAACCCAGGACCTCTCTCACTGAAAAGAAACTGTCCTATCGACAACATCACGTCTCATCCCTTCTTAAAGGGAATTTGAATATACATATTATTATAGACATGACTTTGCAATACAAGTGTCTCTCTGTGTCGGATTTTAGGTGGCGTACCCTGTAGTCTCTGTTTTGGACGATCTGATTCTAAAACCAGCACTGAAACACTTCTGGAAGTGGAAATGGGCCATCTTGCTTTTGATCCTCAACTAGCTTAGGTTTGTATCTCATTATCTCTAAAGCATTTACTGTTACTTACAGTAAATGTACATACAGTGCATGTACATGTACATTGCGAGATCTCTAGTACAATTCGTCGATGGGATTACTCCGAGTGAACTCGCCAAGCCTTCTGACGACGTGAGTCTATACAAGAAGCACGGAAATCATGGAGTGGGAGGCGAGCAATGAGAATTATGATTTCCAGCAGAAACGAACCATTTGCGTTCTTCTGCAAATGAGACCTGGCTGCATTGAGAAAAACACGTATTTCAAGTTTCAGCCCAATCGGATGCCGGAGTGAAAAGTTATGCCTTCTCAACCTTATGTACTGAGGAGAGCATAGAATGAATGAACTCGCCTTTTAGTGGTAAAACGATTACCACAAAAGGGCTAGTTCATTCATTCTCGGTAGAATTTGCACTGAACTTTGAGTGAGCATAACTTTTGTCTCCGACGTTCGATTGAGCTGAAAATTGAAATACGTATTTCTGTCAACATACGCAAGGTCTCATTTGCAGAAGAACGTAATTGAATTGTTCTTACTGGAAATCATTATTCTCATTGCTAGCCTCCCACTCCATGATTCCAGTGCGTCTTGGTCTATACAAAATCGATTGGCCGTGGAAAAGCTGAACTCGAAATAAAGTACGGTGTATTATTTAGTACGGTGGGTCGTTCAATCCAATAACCGTACTCTTTTTTCATTTGGGGTAATCTAGTCACGTCAAGCCAATTAGACAAAGTGTGCATGAGCCAACGGTCCTATCTCCTGATTGAAAATCTAAAATGATCAGTTTCCTTCCTTTTGGTTGGAAAAAGTGGAACCAATGCTAGTTGCCAATCTCCTTTCGGTTCTAAATCTTGACAAAACCGAGTAATAAATGTTGTAAAAGTGGCAATTTCTTCTGCAACTAGGTTTTTGGGAATAGTCCGCGTGATAAATGAACCACGGCCTATTTTTACAATAAAAGACTCTTATGAAAATTACCTTTAAACATGACCGTAGCAACTGAACCCCCTCAACCTTCTTTGAATTGTCAGAAAAACTTGATTTAAGCCTCAGATTTTCCCTTGCAAATCTGAGATATGACTTTTCAAATGGACAAATCTCTGGAACTTTTGGAAACGTTTTGTGTTCCAACGTAAAAGTGAGTTCTTTATGCTGCTTCAGCCAAATATCACAAACGCGTCAAATGACGATGTATTGATAATGACAAGATTTGTTTTGTAGTAATTATTGCTGGCTGGATAAAAAGTGTTACTCTCATGGGTTTCCACAGCTATATTTACTCGATCGAATAGGTTTGGAATAACACAATGTGGCGGGATATATTGGGATTTTTCCGATGGGAAAAATACTGCCGACTACAAACGACTACAAATTACGGGTTGTTTTGGAACAGAGTGGGAACATTTCCAAAATCTCGCTCACACCAAAGAAAAGGTATTTAAAGGACCCTGAATTGAAAATAAAGCTTTCTACTCCATGATCAACGATATTTACCGAGTTAACCATGCTTTAATTTTTGAATAACGATTTTGGTTTTCGAGCCATTTAGGCTTTTTGGCTTTGAGTGGCAGTTCCAAATGCATTCACAAAAGTTGAATTTGCAAGTGGAACAGTCTTTTAGTAGGAACTATCGGCAATTACATTTCAAAGCAATTCGCTTTGGAAGAGCTTTGTGGCAGCTACTTTATACCTCGTAGAGAAGTATCTCGATATTCAGATATTGGTTTTGGTGAAGCTAACTTTAGAAGGTTGGCCAATATTGATTAATACGCTAAGAGGAATTTTCCTTGTGTGAAGACTTAGACTGGTTTGGTTCGAATCATTCAGGAAGATTTTTTCTTCTCCAGCTTCAATGAAATCTATGCAAGTACATCGAATGCCTTCATGTGTGATTTTTCTGAAGTACTCGAAGACTTTGAGTGCCAAAAAGAGAGCATTGTTTTTCCTCCTCGATGGTCAATTCTTTCAATCTTACCTGGAAAAGAAACGAGAATCTTGATAATCCCAATAATGGACCAATACACAACCCACGGTATTCCTCAGAAGTGCATTTTGCTATTAGGTTTGTCCTTGATGTGCCAAAAAAACATTGATATCAGCCAGTTTACGGTAAGGTGTTGTTGAATGGAGGCGCTCTCACTTTAATTTTGTGGAACAACCGGAAGGGTCCATACATAAACCTTGGACATCTCAAACGGACAAGTAATTTCAGTTACCTTCACATTTGAGGGAATTTTGTGGTCAGGAAATGAAATCTGTAACCGGGTATCACGGGGAAATTCAAAGGGCTACAAGAAATAAACCAGTTGTTACTATGTGAATGTGGTCTTGCGCTCGTCCTGAAATAGCCTTCCTTGGACGAAGGTCGGACGCTACGGCGCTAGATGGCGCTGATTTTCATGGCAAATGTGCTTTCTCATCAGCCTTTCACGGTCAAGGCCATGCCATTCTCTGTGTAAGACACGGCATACACACACGGATACACGGAAAGTAGATTTATGGGAACCTCTAAACCTATGAAGAGATCTTGAGCAACGCAAGGTTCGTTTAGACATATTGGCAACCTCTTCGGGACTCTGAAAGCTTGTGGGCTCGTTCGATTTCCAGTACAAAAAGAACCATGTTGGCTTTTGTTTTGTTATTTGAGAACTTCGGCTGAGTATTTGGCGATATTTGTAGCTTTGGACTAATTAAAAAGCAACAAATGACATCATGCTTTTTTTTGAATATCACGGCAGAGAAGTTAATTTGCGTTAAAGCTTTTTATGAGACATTAATCCTCATTATCGTTTTCTTCAAGACCACTTATTTCGATATTTTCCAAGGTCTTGCCATTGCAACCAAGTCGGAAAAAAATTAGCAATCATTAATGTTTATAAAATGTTTTAAATACAAATTCTACATCGAACCAGAAACGCTCAAGTACATCCTCGTTCTCCGAGAATTGCTTGTCTACTTGAAATCTCAAAAGAAAAGAAAAGAACAACAATCGCTCGAGTAATAATAGACTGTTCCAATTTGAAAGCAGCCAAGGCCAAAAGACTGGCTTCATTTTGTATCTCAAAAGAAGCAGAAAGTTAACAAGCAAGCAAAATCAAGCCATCATATTTTCAAATTTTCCCCCTTTTCATCTCAAAAAGCAGTGTCTTCCATTTTCGAAAGCTCAGATATTCATGATTTTGGCGTGCTATCAGGAAATTTTCCAAATAGTAAAATGTAGCTTGTTCAAAAATTTCAAATGCTCAAACGATCTCTACATTTGAAATGCTTTTCATAAAGTTTTTTTGCTGCCAAGATAATTCAGTGTTCATTAGAAGGGTGCATCATACAATCGATTTTTAGTGAGGCCAGTGTCATAACGTAGATCATTCGTGACTTTTTTTTCTTTTTACGAGTTGAGAGAGCCAGAGCAGCATTTCCATTGGTTCAGCTCGAAAATCGCATTTGGCTAGAGAGTGTCTTTAATATTCAGGGATTTTGCGCATGGTGAAAGGTTTCCCTTGTTGAATTGAACGTACTGAATGAGGGTCGCCATGACAATTTGATATCTGCAGCTAGTGAACCCAAAACTTGAAACGGAGAAATAGAAGCCCTTCATTGTCCTTCAAAAATATTTGACAGGAACGTCTTCGTTTCACATTTAATTGAGGTTGCTGTCCAAAAGTGAGCGAAAAACTGCACGGTCAAGTACACCACATGGAAAATGGTGTGCTCACTGGCCGTGAAATTACCTTGAAAGAACAGTGATGAAGCAATCTTTTTCCCCCTTGAGAGGTTTTTCTTTTCTTGGTTGTTGCTCATTTTTTCTGATTGGATTTCAAATGACTTTGCGAACACACTCTCAAAGGTTCTATTACAATTGACTTTCTTGCTAATGTTCTAAAATAAGCAGTTGTTGACCACATGACATGATTGCCTAAAGAATATGGGTGCTCACGAGATGTCATGAGGGCAAAAATAAACCTAAGGAGGCACTTTTATCAACAATTTTAGTATCAACATACTCATTGAAATCGAAGGTTGTCTCGTTCAGAAAATGTCAGGTTGCTCTTGAAATCCTTGCATGCAGGATGTTGGTTTTTCCTGACTGACAAGATCAAATTACTTGATCTCGGAATTGGAACGAAGCCACGAAGGAAATCGCTTAATCCCAGCTCTGGCATTTTCAAATTAGAATCCCTACAATCTTGAAGCTCTCAGGGATTCTCTATTCGTCTACCGTATTAATAGAAATGAGATGCTCAAAACACCATCTACTGTTCCAAGTGTTAGTTCTCAATTTGCCGGGTAAATCCCCCAAAAAGAAGTTTGCCCCTGGCAGAAGAAAAACGAGCTGCCTTTTAGGAAAGTGTCAGATGGAACCATCCATCACCAAAAAAATCCTACCTAAGATGCTTGGGACGAAAGCGTGGGACCACGCGGATAATGTGGCTCCCGGTGGAGCGTCGACGATTCATTTGTTCCTTAAACAGTTTGTAATCGTTCCAATCGATGGGCACTTTCGGTGGATCGAAGTTGAACTTTCGTTGTCTCACCAATTGATGTTGGGCCTCGTTCTCCACCAACGGGGTCAGATCGGTATTGGAAAACGAATTGGAACTGTACCCCGAAAATTGGGACCCTTCAAATGAGTAGCTGGATTGTTGTTGGGAATAGAACCGCCGAACCTTTGGTCTCGATCCCGAATGTATTCCACTGGATGTGCGAAGTATCAATTCGGACACACTCTTGGGTTTACTGTATTGAAGATCACGATTGCGAAGGTCTGTCTCGTCGATGGGTTCCCGATCCAAACTGGGGTTCGAAGGTGAATCAGACTGACGAGATGAGGGCGGATAATGATTGGAAGTTGACGATGAGTCTAAGCTGGAAGTCTGGACGTATTCGCGAAGAGGCTGGAACGGAACTGACGACCCCTTGTCCTTGGAGGTGCTCTTCTTCTCAACTTTCAATTCCTGAGTTGCTTCATCGGGATCTTGATGGTAATCTTGTCGTTGGCCTTCATCTTGAGTCCGTTGCTGCGCATGGGATGTCAGTTGGAGCTCATTATTCCTAATTAGGAGAGACTCGCATGCCGACGATGTTGTAGTATGTGTCCTCCCTTGAGATTGAGATTCGAGGAGAGTCCCAAAATTTGCTTGAACCACCAATAGATCAACAAATTTGGTGGTGTTGACGTCTTTGGCCTTTTTTGAATTCTCTTCTTGTGGATTTAGGCTGACTGACACTCCTAGAGGATCAAAGGCTTGATCCGCGGAATGGCCGTTTTCGTCGTCGTTGTTGTGGTCGTCTTCTTCCAAGTCTGGTTCCATCCTTCGTTTGGCACTGGCTTGACTGGGATCCACTATTCCATGATCAACGTCTTCTGGCTTTTCGTGGTCCTTGTTGGTCCCAGCTCTTGTTCCTGGTTCCCCTCTCCCTATGATGGAGGATTTTATGAATGCCAATGAGATTGGCCATTTTCGTTTGGAATTCGTTTGGGGTTTGTTCCTGTCTGGTGGATCTGTAGAGTTGGGATCCTCGTTGGTGCAACTTGAAGTGGATGAATGGTGCCACGACTGCCCGACCCAATTTACCAAACTGGACAGTGACATGACTATACCCGACAAGATTTGATTCATTCGATTTACGTAGTGGCTCACACACCGAGATGTTTTTCATTATCGAGCAACATTTTGTTCCACTGAGGGTCTGTTCCATTCATGTATCTCGACATTCTATTGGAAGTGCCATGTTCAATCTTCGCTCATGAGAATATGGGTTTTCATACTCGATGTCGCGTGCGTGTGCACTAGATCCAAATGGGGCCTCTGAGAGTAATGCACTCTCGCTAGAGGGCCCGTCAAATGTGGAACACAGGTGCACCTTTGCTCCAACAATTTGGATCCTAATGACATGGATTTATGATCCCTACCAAGGTCTGGCCAACCACCGCACTTGAAGCAGATGAAACTAACGCGTTTTTCATGGGAGGTTGCACCAAAGGTTCAGCGTGTTCCATGCACCCACAACTCATGCCTCATATGGAGGGATCCTAATTTTGGACCGTTCCCAAACACACAACCACAACGAGAGATATGAGAGTTTACAACGCATCATAAACCGTTTCCAACACTACATATTTCCACTAGAAATTAGTCTACAGGGCGGTTCCTTGTCTTGCGTGGCAGGAACACAAAGCATCCGAAGCGAATCCACAAACATGAAACGATGTTTTCCCAGGGTTGGATTTCAAAGATATTTGCAAAGATCCAAGAATTCGTGGAGTTTTCACTTAGAAGATGCAACAACAGGCTGGGATTTAAAACAACGCTTTTCCTTTGGGTTCCATTGATCCTTGGTTGTATTCAGTTGAATGGGAACAGAGATTGTGGAAAGAAGAACTGCCTCCTTCAATTTGGAATCTTGTTCCCCTTTCATGAGATTGCCACGGTGACAAATTGCAACTTTTGAAGCCATCGACTTTGCTCGAAAGTACACAACATACTCTGAATGCGGCAAAAGTGGATGGATGGATAGATTATCAATCAAAGTTTGGATCCAAACGTGCCGACAAGTTTTTCCTTCCCCACTCCAGCCAACGTGTCGCTGGTTCTGTACATTCAATTATAATGATCCAAAGAGGCCTTCTCTATTCACACCACAATGATGAGCACTCCCGAGTGAGAAGATTCTTTCCCCACGTTGCTTTGAAATTGATGGGAGGTCTTGATGATCACTTTTCAGAGTGGGAGACTGAGTGCAAAGCAACCCAATTTTAACGATAAAAAAAGACGAGCAAAGACAGTGTTGTCGGGTGGTCTTCTTCCTCCAATCCCTCGACCTCTCACCATCACCAACTCGATCAAGAACGTCGTCTCCTCATTTCAGTATTTGGGCCTCCTTGTTGTCCTCGGAACACGCCGTTCAATGAGGGGGCGAGTACTCTGCGTACGTACTGTCGTTGTAGTTCGTTCTTCGTCGGAGTTGTCCGTTCGAGGACGACGCCCGATTTGGCTGTCTCTTAACTCGCTTGCTGGTTGGCTGCACTGAGAGTGAGGGTGGCACCAGTTCGTCGGGAACTGCTCTCCTCGATTTGGCCTCTCGTCGAAGTCGCACATTGATCCTCGGGGGTCACCATTCGAAATTCGAACGGATTCCGTGTTTATTCAAGTACGCGTTGAATTGAAGTAGAAAAGAAACTGTGGCATCCAACTCCCGAGAGACAATTGAAACTAGATGACACCGGAATCCTTTGATTGTACTCAGAACTTGGCGTACTTAGTGGAAGTATCTGAGGCCAATCACATACGAAGAGGCCATGATGTCAATCGGGATTTGAGCGAGCCATGAGCAGAATAGATGCATTGATCCAGAAATACTTGGTTGTGAACTACGTTCTACGTACATGTGTGCGCCCTCAGTGAAGCGAGACCTCGTCTTTTCCAAGCTTCAATGGCATCTGCTTTCAGAACCTCATTCCTAATGAAAACTGTTTGATTTGGGGTACATGTACGTAGTGACTTAACGTGAATAACTAATAGCATTGCGGATCATTTCCTGGGCAACAGGAATGGCAGTATTTTGGGGATAGCTCCATGACACAAAAATAGATTGCGCCAGAACAGTATTGATTAGAGTTAAGCACACTACTTTCACTCACTTATCAAGTTTTACTTCTGTACATCTAGAAATGCTATTGATTTTTCAAATGTCCAAAAAAGTAGCAGAACTTTTGATGATAATAGTTAAAGTGCAAGATTAGAAATCTACTGACTCAAAAAAAGGAGCATGGAAAAAATCCCGTGGGTTATGAAGAAAGTCGGAGAGGAACCCCTAATACATTTCATTTAGCGAGATCGAGATTTGAGTTGATTTGTCATGGTTTGTAACAACCATTAGGCCAAGTGATTCATGGTTTCTAGAGGGCTTCCAAAACATACCAGAGGGCACCACCAGTAAAAACGGATCATGTTAGCAATGCCCTCTAACGCCATCATCGCTTACCTGGAACAGAACACAGAAACTTCAAGGTTAGTCCAGAAAATCATATCCTGCCCATGTATTTCCAAATGCCATATGCAGCTCCATTTTCCTGCTTCAAAGAGCCCTCTATCCCCCTAAAAAATACCTCAAAGCCGGTGGAACCCAGTCGTCTCCACATTCCCCAAATATCTAGCAAGTTCCTCTCGGTCCACAGAAAAAACCAGCGGGACCATTTGAAGCGCCTGCTTCGTTCCATTAATGTTACTGACTAAAACAAAGTGAGTCTCACCTGACAGGCTTAATGAAAGCACTACGACTTCGCACAAATCGTCGCTGCAGCGGAGGCGGTTTCGTGCGGTTGACTGGTGACAGCGATAACCCGCCCACCACTCCACTACTGCTCGAGGAAAACACCAGACTATGATTGCTCATATTAGGACCGCCCTCGGGATTGCGTCGAGCAATCATATTAGCATAGGATCTCTGTCGACCGAGGGACTTTTTTAGGATGATGGCCGCCCGGGGCGGTGATGAAGGTCGGAGCTGATTGATTTGATTGCCATTATTGTGATTGTTATTGCCACGAGGATGCAACGACGAGTCCGCCACAATGGTCTTGGTTTGAGATTCGTCCATGTTTAGGAGGTCCCTCCTCCCTGGGTCTGATCCCAAGGAATAATGTTATTATCGTGGTCTGTTCCGACGAAAAGCAAGGTTTCAGGTCGACCCACGTGAGATGGTCTGTTTGACGGTTGAGGAAGAAGGTTGATGAATAATGTATGGGAAGAGGGGTTAAGGAGAAATTCCGACAAAGGATGTCTTTAAGATTGATTTTGAGGGGCATCGTTCTTGGGTTAAAGCTTTTGAGGGACTAGAGATGGTGTTATTGACAATAACAGCCACTGCACTTTTTCAGTGATGCTTGATGCACTTCTCCTTGAGATCCTTAAGGCAAACATTGGTTTTGCGTCAACACACAAGCCCAAGAAAAACGCGGCCTTTAAGGCCAGCAAGTAGCCTCATCAACAAGGCTCACAATGGACACATTCAAGAAATGGCTTGAATGGATAACAAAATCGAGAAAGGAACCCCTGAGAAATACGAGAACTGTAGCTGTTGGTTCTCCGGCTTTCTGAAGATAAAAAACGATGAGCGCAACTGTCACATGTCACCTTGGCTTTTCGTTTCAAAATGTAATGGTTGTTGATGAACCATCGCGTGCGAAGAGGGACCCAGAAAGATTATGGGTGCCATGGTTCACCTAAACCATATTCATTTTTCATTTTACTCACATCCTAGAGAGGCCATTTCTTCGTAAAAGAAAGAATCTAGTTCTCAAAAACGTCCATAAAGGATTCTAATCATTACCAGTGTAGAAGCAGAAGTCATTCGTAAAATAGAGTGAATATTAAGTCTCTCGGAGTTTGAATTTCAATGACGGCGACCTGTCAGATGTCTTCTTGTCTTCACGTTTTATCAAATTATGAACTCGATGAGAAGTCCAATTCTTCGCCATCCTTATCGCATATCCAACCAACCTTTTCAGAGACAGAATATTGAATTGCATATCTCGGCAAGGTTTGAATTGGAACTTGAGATGTGACTTCTACTATTCTACCTCCCTCTCACAATGGTTAAGGCAATGAATGTATTGAAGATACTTGACTGCTCGACTGAAATATCCACTTGCCAAGAATTACGGTTGTCATCTTAGGAGTATGTATTAGAGCGTGATGTGATTCACTCTCGGTTTAGAAGTATCTCTAAAGCAAATACTGTGCACGCAAGTACAAAGGGCCTTTCCTGGTAATTCAGTTTCATGTCTTATGGGCAATCAAATTTGCCATAAAAATCATTTTGCCAAAGTTCTTCGCTGGCGAATCAAACCTTTCTCTGAAGAACGGTACGGGAAAAATCATTACTACTGTACAACCAAGAAGCACTGAATCTCTGGAGTGGAAGGCTAACGGCGAGAATTATGATTTCCGGAAGGATTAATTCAATTGTGTTCTTCTGCAAACGAAACTTGGCTTGTATTCAGTGGATTACGTATTTCAAATTTCAGCTTGATCAAATGTAGGAGTGAAAAGTTATGCCTTCTCAAACTTATGTACTGATTAGATCAGAGATTGAATGAGCTCGCCCTTCTAAGGCAAAACAATTACCAGAAAAGAGTTAGTTCCTTCATTCTCGGTAGAATTTGTATTGAACTTTGACAGAGCATAACATTTTACTCCAACGTTGGATCAAGCTGAAATTTGAAATACATAATGTACTGAACACCATAGAGGTCTGTAGAGTGGAAATACTAGAGCAGGCCGATCGTGGAATTTCATTTTGGGCAGCAAGGGTCATTTATCATCAGCGACTAGTTGAAACTTGCCCAAATACGTCCAATGCACTGACGTTTGTACTGTGATCTTCCACTTGTATGGGCAAGTTTTTATGATATTCTTCGGAAATATTTGCTTTTTCCCGCAACTTATGGGTAAGTTTGGCCAGGATCAGTTGCAAACATAGCAGACAAAATGACGACAATGGCCTCTCTATACTCCTCTAAAATGAATACAAGCCAGGTCTCGTTTGCTGAAGAACGTAATTGAATTAATCCTTACGGAAATCATAATTCTCACCGTTAGCCCTCAGTCCAGGGAAATTCAGTTCACAGTCAAAATGAAAGTCACGTTCTTGTTACAACCCAATCAACGATCAAGGATATCAATACTTTTCGCTTTCACATTTAAGCGCAAAGAATTGTGGCCCAAGGTCAACCATTGTTACACTGGCAAAGTACGCAAATTAATGCTCTTTTCAATCTTGCTGAGCCTCAATCAAGTACAAGATTAATACGCTATTTGGAGGGGATGAATGTTTGAATTTTCACGACAGGGAACATTCACTATCTACTTTAACAACCTCTCGTCTTGTGAGTCCAAATTTTGACGAAGACAGCGTGAGCTTTCTGGGATTAACTTTGCTTTTACGTATGTACTACACATGAATGGAACCAGGCAACAATAACGAAAAGAGGATATTAATCTGTGATGCTTGCATGTCCATTCACGAGATTATGATTTCCCTTGACCATGCACTTTGTTCGTCACAAATTGTTCGATGAATGAAGTATTAATCATGGGAAGTAAATGGTTTCCCTGAAATCACAACGCGTGGCCCTTTCCAATATCGATTTTCCAATGGTTCTGGTGCAATGGGGAAATGCAAATTTAATTTTACGCTTGAGCCATACTAAGCGAATTGGATGGATGCCGATTTCTTGCATAAAAGTTTTTTTTTCCATTTTCTTGGCTATGTCAAATTTGCTCTTTGAACGGCTTGGACAGTTTTTTCTGTTAAAAGTGAAAGGAATATGGAAACACTCGTGATATGCATATAACCACAACTAACTAATTAATTTGTTTGGCCCCCTAGATTTCATCCAACAAAGTTCACGGTCACGCTATTAAGATGTCTTCGGCTTACTCAAAAACCCTTAAAAAATTAAAACAACCAACGTCTAGCCAAGATTTAAGGAACTAATTTTATTTGAAGATTGACAATAATACGGGTTACAACTGGATTTTTTATTTTCATCTAAGACTTACTCTCATCCAACAATTTCCTTCCACCCACAAAAAGAATCATGGAAAAAATAAGTTCAGCGTACTTGAACATCGAAGCTAAAAAGTATGAACTCATAGCAACTACAACAGTTTAGCACCCAACTTGAATTACTCAGGTCTCTTTATGGCATTTTTACTCTTGATGTAATCAAACAAAACACGGAGCTTTTTACAAGAGCAGCCATAAGTATGTCTATCTACCAAGGGTCCGCAAAAATCACTTCGAAGTTTGGCACCCATGGTTGTTCGTTGTGAAAATCAGGGCCCTCACCCGTTTGATGTTACTTGTGTTTTGTGTTCTTTGTGATGCTTGGCAATTGAGAAATAAAATTGGATTGTGAATTCACAGTAAGGTATTTGAAGACCCTGTAAATGGTCTGTCTTTAAAAGTGGCTGCAAAATGAAGTGGTGTTTTCTTCAAAGTCAGAAAATGATTTTCAGTTGTGCGCTGAAGAAGGTTTGTGGGGATATCGCCCCACAATGAAGCATCAATTATCATCGTATTCTCGGGAATGACCTCAGATTCGCCCATCTAAGCTCTTCGAGGTGTGACATTTGCATGTAAATTATTACCACAGGTTATCAGGATTCGGCCAGTCCGGAATTAGAACCAACGAACCCCGAAGTGTTGTAGGTCACCAAGACCACAAACCTACAAATAACTACACTCTACCTTTTCAATTTCGATAGATTGGTCTTGGTCGGAAAGCATTTGGATTGCCTTCAGCAAATTAGTTCAAACTTATTACTAATGTGGATTTAGTAACTACAGCAACACAAAATGTAAGAGACATTTGTGTTACTTGGCAAAAATTATTTTTCTCATCCCCATTTCATTTCGACCGCCCGACCTAACAAAGGCTTCCTAAATTGTAAAAAACTAAGCAGTACAAAAAAAATTTCAAACCTTCTTGAATGCTTACAAGTATTCAGTGCACTATATACTTCAAATACTCGTTATACACCTCAAGGTGGCAAGAGTGGAAAGCTCAAGAAACAAAAACTTTCTTGGAACATTTTAACTCATATTCCATAACGTTCAAGCATAAAGTACAGCCAGAAATGCCTCCTAAAAACCATCCGCGTCCTAAAAAATGAGCAAAGATCCTCTTGCTCTCTTTCGATTAGACAAGGTCCCTTTGGTTTTCAATAATTTGATTTTTAGCCCAACCAGTGCTCCATTCCCTACAAATACAAAAAAGTGTTCCCAATTTCAAGATAGACTTCTGTCGATTAGATGGAACTCCGGTTTCCCTATTCCGTTTCCGTCGCTCTTTGCGAAGCTACTTGAATACGAAGATGGAATGGAATTCCATTGCACTAATTGCGCAGCTACGTAGTTCCTTGTGCGTGAGCAACCTTTGCCAAGAGCGAGTCTATGGAAAAGATTGCAAACGTGGTCTGCCCACAGATATTTATAGATACGGCATACTGCTATGTTTGAAGGGCAACTAGCAGCTGTTAATTAGAAAACGTTGCGTGAAAAATTGTTGGATTGCCGTAGAGCATTAGCTCAGTATGGCCACAAACATTTGACAAAACATCACGAATCAACTCTAGCGCAAGATTCTTGTTTGAAAAAACTCAATTGTCAGCTTTGACTGAACGCTCTGAAACAGCAACCACTGAATTGTCCTTCGAAATGAAACGCTTGTCCCGCTTATTATGTCGTATCTAGACATATCTTTGGGTCTGCCATGATCTGGATCCAGGTGAGGAAGTTCCCGTTTGGATGCGATTGCCAAGAAACTTGAGGAGGGCGCTTTTGTGACTCCAACCATAAAGAAAGCTTGGCGGAACTTGGCAAAACAGTTTTACCAACCATCTGTCTTTGAAGCCAGACAATTGTTCAAGACTCACTTGTCATTATGGGAAGTTTCGTTTCAGACTGCTACAAAATTATTCAAGATCTTCACATGAAACCTCCAGGGTGCATATTGATTGCAATGGTCTTTTCTAGAAAACTCGTTTAATAATTCCTGCCTTTATCCTGATTGGCTAGAACATAACCTGAGAATTAAACATACGTACTACGTATTTTTCTATGTCTGTCAGAGAGAAAGGAATGGCCAACTCTAT
Organism: Tigriopus japonicus; assembly: GCA_010645155.1. NCBI lineage: Eukaryota > Metazoa > Arthropoda > Copepoda > Harpacticoida > Harpacticidae > Tigriopus > Tigriopus japonicus. Next base: position 2,813,160 of record JAAGOF010000104.1, on the reverse strand, counting down.
CTTGTTTGAATGATATTCGATTTAGTGCCCTCCTCGCGTGAAAAAAAATCTTCCTTTTTATTACATGTCAAGAGCTAAAGAAAGCTTAAAGGGTTGATGTTATAATTTTTCTCGTCTGTAATCCCTTTTTATCCGTCCATGTTCAATTTTTTTCGATAAATAGACAACATGAAACGTACAATGTTATTTCAGCTTGTCATGAAGCAAACCAGGAAAAAAGTATGTTCAGAATGGATCACAAGAGGTGAGGTTTTGTGGCCTTTAATTGAAACTATACATCAATGACGGGCAATCAACCAAATCTGGGTGCATGCCACATATAAAGTAATTGATAACAAATGATTCCAGTTTGACCAATTTCATGGATGGTATTTTATTGTATTTTTTCTCTAAATGTTTCAATTTTAATTTTGAAATTTAATGAAACTTTTTACTTTAAAAACTCCTTTAGTGTGACGCACGCCATCAAACAAATCTCGAAGTCTCTATCATTAAAGTCTAAGTCTATCCACTATGTAGCACGCGCAGTTTTCTATTTTCTAATGCCTGAAATAAGCATTGGACTACTTCTTGTTGGTAACAAGTGGAAACTTGAAGTTTAGATGGACTTGTGATCAGATTAAGGAAATGGAGCTGATCTGATAGGAGGAGCTCGTGCATCAGTCCCTATCCATAAGATCTGCCAAGAAAAGAAGGAGGGAGCGCCTTTAAGATCGGCCTTTTCCTCCTCCTCCACTCGCCTAAAGGAGGAGGTCCACTTCCGTTATCTAATGAACTCAAACGACATGTTCTTTGCTTGTCTCAGTGTCTCTCTTAAAACTTGAAATGGAAACTTTAGATCCGACAATTTTGACGTAAAAGCAGGGGAATTAATCAATGCTTTGTTGAACCTTTTTGTAAGTTGCCCATCCAAACACGCGACGCAATCGAAAATAAGGGAAACTTTTCCCATTTCCTGCCCGAAACCTCGCCTTGATTTGATAAGCAGACAAAGAAGGTGGCCTTGCTTCGTCGTCAAGCCTTAATTTTATGTGTGTCATCTGTACATCACTGTTCCGTTAGATAGGTATTGTCAGGGAACATTAGCTCTCAGATCCCGTCAGCTATGGATATTATTGGGTAATCCTGGGTCTATGTAAATTCTTTTCTTATTCCTTGGGTAGCTACAATATGGTAACGTAAAAAGTGTACTTCATAACTAGCGAAAGAAAACAATTGATGAAAGCCTCAATGGATCGTAAAATGGACCACCACTGAACTAATGAAAATTCATGACTTTGCCCTTCTTGGTAAGGCCATAATCATCCACTACTTTAGTAAGCGAGCGGTCTTCGTGATTGCTCAGCTATGAAATCAATACTTATTACGGCCTACTGTCAGCCTCAAACAGATGGATCGAATTTTCAGCTCTCTTTTTTTCTTCCTGAAACCTTGCTTTCCACGGTGCTCGTCGTGATGATTGTGACAGTTCTTGTTCAGACCATTTCAATCTTGGGAGGAAACAAATGGAACCAATGGTCGTTCGTTCTCTCACTCGCTTCAAGAGTAATGGACCCGAGGAACACACTCGTCTGAACGGAGCTCCAAGGTTGATTCGTATCTAGGTTGGGACTTTTGGAAACACCACCACCACGACACCAAGATGGAAATTGATTGCACTGAATCCCAACTCAAATTGTCAAATACTAGAGGTCCGGGACCATTCACGTAACTTTCGACACATGAAAAAAGTTGGGACCAAGACCGACCTTTCACCAGCACGGAGAAGACATTCGAAAAGGAGCCAACGAGACCAACTGAGAGAAACAGGAACGAAAGAGGAACGAAGAGGAACGAACGAACGAAGGCGGAGAAGTCGAAGACACGGACACACAGAGGGCTGAATGAGGAGGAGGAACACAACCTCCAGAGTCCTACTACCTTCCATTCGAGTCCGCCGGATCAGGGAAGTGATAAAGGACCGTCTAGATGGGCAACCGATGGGGTCACTTCCGAAATGGGATTGCCATCGTTCGCAATGAGGCAGCCCACCAATCATTAGTCACGGTAAGGGTCGTTGAATCAGGAAGAAGTACATGTAGATCTAATCGGGACCGGTGAAGGTCATTCACTGCCTTTACATCTGTTAGCGTCACGCACAAAGTGAAGGAACAAGTTGATTTGATCGGCAAGGCAAACTTTAGAGTGGAGACGATCGAGCACGAACTAATTTGGCCAAGAAATATGATGAACTCAGTGTGTGTGTGTGTGTGCGCGAGTGTGGTAAGAAGGCAGAGAGATCCTTTGGCAAGAAAACCTCCACCAGACCAAGTGAATTGATTGCCTGGGACTTGAAGGTGGCCGTTTGTAGTCGACGAGCGTGTTTCCCAGAGAGAGGGAAAGATCCTTTTATGGTGTGGTCCATAAATTGCACTTTGAAGTCAACCACCACACCAGTGAGTCATGATATATGGACCTCTAATGAGGCCAATTGACGTAAATTGTGTACAAAAACATGTCGGATGTTGGCCGTTCCGTGTCGGGTTATGAAAGAAGTTGACCTTTAATTTCCACATTGGAAAAATGCCATTCCTGGTCGGCCCTTATTGGTACTAATTGACCTTCAAGGGTACTCCAAGTCCTATGAAGCAATTCTAATCCACTTTCGGTTCATTAATCGATTTTCTCAGACAAAGGGGATTACGAACTCTTTGGCGACCACCTATGATTGAAAACATCTTCTTAATGATTTAAGCCTGCGAAGAGGCAACCTTGTGCAGGATTACTATTTGGCTCTTTGGTCTTGGTCTTGTTTGAAAACAAAGGCCATTGACGACGACCTTCGTTCCTAAACTCAATCTTGGTCAAGGGTCATCCCCAATATGTTTTCCTCGTCTGTTTCGCAAGATCTCAAATTGCTTTTTGGCCGCAAAAAAGGCTGTCTGTCCAAAAGAACAATCTGAGTGCAAAGACCTTTGGCACTCTGGACATGTTCAATGGTACCTGTTTCGAGTAGTAATTCATAGAGGGCAAAAAGAAGGCATCTCGCCAGGTAGATTGTCCAACTGATTGAAACTCTATTTTGTAGGCTCTATTCAAAAAAAAATCTCCAATCCCTCTCATCCACTTCTGGCTTGCAGCCAATGTTCTCATACGATGAGAATCGTCGTTCCAACGAAAGGAACAACGAAAGAAACTCTTCTCCTTCCGTTGAACACGATTTCTCTTGTGTGTCTTCTTCGAGAGGCTGAAATTCTTTCGCTGCCATAAGAAACAAAACAAAACAGATTACCTGATTCATCTTTCCATCTTTGTTGGTTTTCTGCCATGGTTCTTTGGAACTTGGGGATATTTAGCACAGTTGAGACGAAGACGGACAAAGCATTGTTCGGTTACCCAAAAAATCAACGAACGCACATATAACAAATGATTTTCAGCCAGATCGGGGGTTCCACCAAAAATGTCTTTTGTCCTCAGGAAAAGTAGTACTAGTTTATAGACATATTATTTCTTTTAAGCTTTAATACATAAATTAAATTTTGGTGGACACTAACAAATTGAATAACAGACAGACTTCAGAGTATAGCAATCAAAATGCCAAAATAACGATTTTGCTACTTTAGCAAGGTAGTGGAAGTTTATCAAAAAACAGAAGTATTTCATACTTGTTCTAAATGAGGATTGGGATTGACTTAAAGGCAAGAAAAACGAAAAGCTAAAAGTACGTAGAGATGGGTATGACAAAAGACTAGTAACGCTTGTATCACGTGGTAAAATCCCATGAAAGTTCCTTAAAAGCGTGGGACTAAATGGATGTTCCAGATGGATTTGACAGGAACAAAGCCCATCTTCTATTTTTAGGAGCCCAGTAAAAAAGTATAGATACAATTGTGTCGGTTTCATCTTAATTCAGTTGAAATACTTCGGAGAATGAGTGGCTTTGTTGGATTTAGATAAACCAAGACAAGCGCTTAGGTAAGTTGCATCACTATACCAACAATTTCTTTATGTGGAACAATAAATGATCGTTCTCAGGAGGCAATCTTGGCTTGGAAGCTTGGCGATTTTGGAAATCCCTCAATTTTCTTAGTCTAGAAACATAAAAGAAGCATATGAAATGGAGTAGAAATGACCAGGCTTGATCAAGTTTCGCCTCATAAGTTGTCATTGAAAAACGCAACTTATGTGACGGAGCATGGGTATTTCTACTCCGTCTCATATAATTCTTCTGTGTTTTTAGATATGCTTCTACTGTACTTCCAAAATAACTCAACAGCTGACCTTTAAGTTTACGTAAAGTTTGGATTACAAACGACTCAGTGGTAGAATGTTGAAGATTTCACGACACGACGGTGATTGGATGGAAAAAGATTCTCTCCCAACAGACAACAACTCCAAGTTCCATTAACTAGATCTCGAAACTGTGTTACCATAGCCTCATCTTATTCCACAGCACAAAAAGAGACTTGGATTCTTTCAAATCTTCCTTTAGGATGTTTAAAGTTTGGCCCAAGTTTCGAAAGACCTGTTTCACCTCAAAGAAGACTCGAGTTTTATTTGAGCTGAAACTTTGAGGCCCATTCTCCCGGTCCTTAAAAGAATACGGCAAACTCTCTTCAATTTCCATCCAGCGACAAATAGTCGGAATTCCTTCGCTCTTCATGCATCGAATTCGAGTCCACATGAGCGGAAGAACAGAGTGCCACTACGAAAGTCATCACAAATGGACCCTTTTACTCATTTGTCAGACATATTTTTCGCTCTTTCGTGTCTATTCTGTGTCTTTGCAGACTGATCGGAAAGTTTGTGAAAGGTTGTTTGCCCACCATTTTGTGACAAACAAGGAAAAATCACTTGGGACCGGTTCACACTCAAATAAAAATGCACCATGATGGATCTGCCGCAGGAAATTTTTAACAAACTTTTCACAGGGTTGAAGAATTTTGTTTATGTGCTGGCAAGTGTCTTGAAATATATTTTACATTAGCACTCGCTCATAAGTTTTTACGTCTGAAGTCCAAGGAGTAATGCCATGGGTGAATTAGCTTTGCATTTGCTGATTGTGCAATACTTTCGATTTCATAACAAAGACAAGTACTGCAGGAATATTTGGTTCGAAAAAAACGTTTGAGACATCTGATGGGGTTCAATCTGTTCAATCTTTTAGGACTCTCATCCACAGACATCTACAGATACGACAGAGTACTGTGTTTTGAACAACTAGCAGCTGTACATGAGAAAAGGTTAGGTGAAAAATCATTGAATTTCCGTATTTTAATAATAATAATGTTTATTGCGACTCTAGGTCATGTCATGGCGTATTAATATAAAATAATAAAATTTTGTATTTGTATTATTTTATAATTATATTATCTTATTATTACACTTATAATTAGGGACAGGAAGTTAAGACGAATAAAACTGTCAAATTAAACGAAAAAAGACGAATAGAATTGCCTGATTAGACGAAAAAAGACGAATAAAATTGACCGATTAAACGAAAAAAGACGAATAAAATTGACCAATTAAACGAAAAAGACGAATTAAAGGTCCCAACAGACGGAAAAAAGAAAAAAATACTTCATAAAAATCGACTTAATTTCCCAAAAAGGCGAATGAACCTATCTTATTAGAAAGAAGAAAAATTAAATGCCCGTTCAGACGAAAAAAGACGTTTTAAGCAGCTCCCACAAAATAGACGTTACGTATGTCCCTATTGATAAGGACCAATCTGCCTGAACTGATCTGACTGTCAAAAACGGCGAAATCTAGAAAATTTAAAAAAAGGAAGTACCTAACAAGCAAGAATTAGCCAGTACTTAATATGTCAAATAAAAACCAAGAGTTAAACATGCCTTTTTTAAGGAACGTTTTTAATTCAGCTATACTTAAAATCAGATTTGCAAATCCAATAATTGTTCTGATGGCATTTTCAACCCAATAGTAATCTTTTCTTTCCGTCTGTCGAGCAACTGTACGAGTACAAGTTAATTTATAAGTGTGGATTGTACTTTGTTTGTGCAAAACCGCAACTGACAATCAAATTGTTACATTGGCTTATGATTGGTGGGGTTGAACTTTCTTAAAGTTTTTATTTGCTTGGAAAATTGAAAAGAAAAACGCTGCAAGCGCTAGAAATCTAAGAAAATCCAAATTTTTGGCCAATTAGACGAAAAAAGACGAATAAAATTCAAATTAGACGAAAAAAAATATGCGACGAATAAAGGCCAAAAAGACGAAAAAAGACGAATAAGTTTTTTCGTCTTAAGTTCCTGTCCCTACTTATAATATTACTATACTACATATACTATATATTATTATACTATTATTTTATATTTGTTTTGTATTTTTGTATTTGCTCAGTATGTCCAAAACCGATTGAACTGTAACACAAGATTCTTGTTTGGACATACTCAATCGTCAGCTGTAACTGAATGCTCCGAAATAGCAACCAGTTATTTGTCCTTCAAATGAAAGGTTTTTCCAGCTGATTATGTCGTATCTATAATCTATACATTGTGCTCCCATCAATGTCACATTGGTCTTTTGCAATTGAAGTATGAAAATATTTTGCTTTATCTTGATGGCATCCCTGGTTTAAAGTCTTCAAAACAAGGGTGCTTTTTGGATAATCTCCTTGACCGAACGCATTTTTCGTGAATGCTTTCGGTTTTTTTTTGCAACCCATTTGAGTGGGTCAGCCTGTTGAAATCAAAACAAGAAATACTGTTCACAGCTGGCATCTCATCACCCAAAAAATGTTCGCTGTTTTACGTTTGTCAAAAGCAACAAGACAGGGAATGAATTCCGAACTTTTTCGTGAAGAGCGATCCTTGGGAATGTAAAATTGCATTGGGTTTCCTTGCGTCAAAGTTGGGCTTCTTAGATTACTTGGGAAAACTTCTTTTTGGGCTCTTTGTCCAAAGTTACCAACGAGATGGTTGATCCAAGAGCCACTCAAACACTCGACTTCGATCCCATTCCGTGGCATTCAAACCCACCAATTACGTACATACATCCTCCACCATTGTACTGTAACTAATACATGTGGGTACGTACACTTGTACATTCTTCGGAATTAGATGCTTCCCTATAATTGGACCATCGGTAGACTAGTTCTGTGATCTCGTTTTCTTGGTTTTCTGGCATGTCTTGATAACCAAAACGACAAGGATCTGTGTGTGGAAACCACCAAAACCATCTCGGTTTACCTTCTTAGTCTCCACACCTTCGAAAACAGAGGAGGCTTTCTAGTGGCAATAAGCTTATTGACTTAGGCAAAACCAGAATCATACATGTTTCATGAAGAAAAATCAATGAAATGGGACTACAAAATGTGTTTATTTGATTGGTAGTTGCAAGCAAAATCATCCTGTATCGATTTTCTCTGTCGGAACCAATTGAAAAGAGAGATCATGACATCTTTTCATGTGATCTCACGGGAACAAAAGCTTAGACGAATTTCTGGATAGATTGAAGATGCATTAAAGCTGTAAGTACATGCAAATTTCTACTTTAAAAGCAAATTTGGTGTCAAAGAAGTAGCAAAAACTTGTCTTGCGTGTCAATTTGAGCGACCAAGCAAAAAAGATGCATTTCCACACATTCATGAACACCAACTTCAATTTAATAACCCAAAACGGATCTTCTTTCACTTTAGGACTTGAAGTCTCGGAATCCAATCAAATTGATTCCTTTGTAAAAATGTCAAAAACTTATCCAAGAACAAATTCATTGAATGAATTCAAAAGTGGACTCAAGTTGATTGGATAAAAGTTGAGACATTTTGAATCCAGAGCCATTATAAATACTGAGCCGACCTTATTCCACAATGGTTTGTTGCCTTTTGAGCGCCTTTTCTCAAGCAATATGAGTATATGATGAACCCATCATTCCATTTGAGTCTTTTCCTAAATTTTACCAGACAAGAAGCGTTGTGAGGGGCCTTCTGTCTCCCGAAGTGTCTACACTCAGATGTCGAATTCACTTCCTACGAAATCGAATCGTTCCTTACTGGAATAGTCTGCCTGTCGACGTTCAACATGCTGGGACATTGAGAAAATTTAAGTTCCTAATGACCACCGTTGATGTCAGCGCTCATTTAAAATGTTTCATGTGAAATTTTCTAGTTCAAAAACTGTTTCCAGTTTGGGTCACGGCCTTTTAAACTGTTTCCGTCTTCCCTCTTGGTTTTTTATCTTTCATTTTTCATTTTTTTCTGTAACAATACCCTTTATACAATTTCAAGTGTCCCGGGTGGTCCCAAACAATAAACAAAAAACATCACTTCTAAAGCAATGCCCAAGGAATCATAGGCACTTTTTGTGGATTGATTGCCTTTTCACATTTGAGAATACAGTTTTTCTTTGAAATGGTCGTCAACCTTTTGCCTCAGTCTTTGCCATCACAAATGTCTCTTTCAAGCATTTTATGAAATTTGGTTTTTCATTTCATTCTATTTTCAAACGCTTCTACAAAAACTAAGACACTCTAAATTCAATGATAAGAATGTTCCATTATATTTTTTTTAGAATTTAACTAATTTTGAAATACTGGTTCCAGAGCGGCAACACAATCTTGCGTTCCAGGTTTTTCCAAATCATTTAAATCCATTCCGCTCTTTTGCCCAAACAATTCAATTTTGAATATGGTGAAGGCTATGTACAATGATTTTGTTACTGCAAAAGCTTTATTTCTTGTGACTTGAAAATATCCATATTTGATGTTGTTTTTAAGTTGGCTTTGTCAACAAATTTAGTGGATTCTCGGATGCCTAGTGTTGAGATGGAATAGAAAAAAGTGTGGCTTATTTTTGACATTGTGTGCTTTCAATTAGTTATATTTGACCAGTATTCAATATCGATGGTGTTATTGAAAAAAGTTATCAATTGACTCTGCGCAAAATATAGACAAACAAAGCGTTCTTGCTCTGGTTGAATCTGATACTAATTTCATATTATACGAGTAAACCAAGCACATGAAAGCAGCTCACAGAACAAACATTTAACCATTCAGACCTGTAGGGAACCGTGTAAGAATTTAAAATCATGGAAAGGTAGGTTTATGTCCAAAATTCAAAGATTAAATCGAGCTTTTTCCAACACGAGAAAATGTGGTTTCTTCTAGTTTCTTCTTCCAAGTTCATGGATCAAATCTTCAAGCATTGCAATCATGAACAAAGTCAAGATCGGGTACTTAAAAAGAAGTTTTTTGGGAAAGATTGTCATTTTTGGATAAGAGGGAGTCACAAGGAAGTTCTGGAATCGTTTGGAACTTTAAGAAGATTGACGAGCCTCTTTGGTTTACTCGGAGTTCATTAGCAAATCAGTCGCTAGTTGGGTCAAGATGAGGCAAGGGAAGAGATTCAGAAAACGGAGGCAGAGGTGGGCTCTTAATTCATTGATTTTATTAGTGATGGACCGACAGCGCTTTCGGCCGAAATTTCGGTTTCGGTTTCGGTTATGCCTAACGAAACCGAAAGCAGACATGCACTATAAAGGACGGAGTTTGACAACAAAATCGAAAAAAAATTCGTCCAAAAACCACTGAAATTCAAGTTTCCCGATTTTTTCAAAATCTACGCCCTACCCAACATCGAGCACATGAGAAATTTAATTTTTAAGGCGGATTTTGCATTTACACAATTTTGTAGTCAGCTGCTTTTGGTTTCGGTTTCGGTTAAGCCCTCTTTCGGCCGAAACTTTCGGTTTCGGTTATGAGCCCTTTCGGTCCATCACTAGATTTTATGTTGTGTTACTATAAGTTATAACTTAGCTTATGCTAGCAAGATACAAGAGCAATATTTCGATTTGCTTGCAGTTTGAGCGCCCCCTAATTAAGACATTTTCAATCAAACTAAATTAAAAACCGTCAGTTATTTGTTTGAAAGGCATTTTTAGGAGAAGAGTTTCTAACGATGTTGAAAGAATTGACTGAAAAGCTTCGATGAAGCTTGGGAATTTCAAACATTGACAAGATCTAGACACGGCTTTTGTCCCGCTTTCTTAGCTTTCGGATAGTAAAGATTCTTCTGAGTGTTTTCATTTCCATTAAAAAGTAAGTGACTTGAAAATAGAACCCTCGTCGTTTTTAAGGAATCATAAGGAATCAACCATGGTTACTTTCCAATACATTCCTTGAAAATATTTGTAATATAATTTGCTATTTGATTTCCGAAGCCCACTTATGATGGCAATGGATTTATACTAGATGGATGGAGGATGCGTCTAAATTCTACGAATGGACGGGCAGGTGGTTTGGATCAAAATAGCTTTTTTACTAATCCTTGGTGAATGCAAACGTTTTACCCTAAGAAAAGTGGACGATGCTTTTCTCCCTCAATGGACCAACTTACCTATGGAAAAAAGGATATTCTAGATAAGACCTATGATTTTTTATGTTATTTTATCAATATGCTCTTTTCAGTGGGGATTATCAAAATATGAAGGGATTATGTTGTGGAGCATGGGGACCAGTTTAAATAGAAAAGCCGCCGCAAAAATGTTTTTTCTCAAAGGTTGACAAATATTTATAGTCTACCTGAAGCTTAGGGTTCGAATGTTCAGAGAGTTCCCAGGGGTTTGAAGAAGTTGCGTGAAAAAGAAAGTGATTCATACCGAAAAGACACTGCTCGTTATTCCGTCAGTGAACTGCACCTTTTTCCTTCCTAAGACTAAAGAACCTCATGCACATGAGGTTTTCTACTTAAGACGATTAAACTGTAAAACTAAAGAAGATTCTTTTATGAGCTTCTTTACTGCCATCCATGGAACCTCATTCCATCTGTTGAGTCAATTACTTCAAAAATGTAATGAATTACAATGGGACGAAAAAGTGAAATTGCGTGACCGCTGTTTTTCCCGGTACGAAGGGCCCACTTCACCGTTTTAAGAGACTTCTTTTTTGTCCAGATTGCCAACAAGCTGTAAGAACGCAAATCCACTTGACATGAGCTCATTGAGTCAAAGTATCATCATAATAAAGCGAATGGTTAGATGAGCGGTTCTTTGCTCGGGAAAAACTAGTTTTATAGAGCTCGTTGGGACCAAAGACTTAAATAAGGCATTTGTTGTGACTAATTTTGGCTAACCCATTCGATTAAGACGAGGCATAGACCAATTAGTGAGTGAACTGCGATGGTATCTTAAGATTTTATCATTTTTGTTCCCATTCACGACAATTTGCTAGACTTCAAAGGAGTTGTTCTTAATATCACAAAAAAATGTCTTTTAATTTTCAGCTTAACCAAACGACGGAGTCAAAAGTTATGTGGTTTTGAAATTCAGGCCAGCGTAGACGAAAAATGAACTCTGGAAGATCCAAGATCCAACCTCTTGTACATCTTGAACCTCGTTCTGATGCGCGTGACCTTAGCTCGTAAACAAAAATGCTTCAGCCAACACGGTTTCTAATGAAAGAACTAAGCCATGGTACATAAAAATAAAACGCAAATAACTTACAAGCATTTTCACAGTTCACACTCACGATGGCACCTGACAATTCAAATACAATCAAAATCGACTTCAATTTGAAGGAACGCAAACGGAAAATGTAAATTCTCGATAGGTGGGAAAGGTGCTAATTACGAAGCAATAAATAACATTTACAAACTCCTTCTACGTCTTTTTGCAAGATCTTGCAACTAGTGAATCTACTGGCGATAAGAGATAAAACGAGTTCATTTTCCGTCTAGGCTCGCCCGAATTTCAAAGACGTATAACTTTCGACTCCGTTGTTGGATTGAGCTGAAAATGGATTAACAAATTCCTTGATACTTAAAAACAACTTGTGGCGGATCCTTAGATCCTTTTATTTTCACTAGATAGCGTGCAAGCTTTAGTCAGGCCGATTTGGCAAGTGGGCGGAATTCGTTGAATTTATGAGGAAAATGTCGCCCTCACAACTGTTGAGCGGGCAATTAGTGTGACCAAACATGCGAATCAAGACCAACTTGCTTAAACTCGTTCTTGAAGCCACAAATTAGTTTTTGTCCATATATGCATTGGATTAACCCTACATGACGCAAAGCTTAAATTTGTGTTCTTCCTAACAATGACTTTTTCGATGTATTAGCAAAAAAGTTCCTAGTTGTAGTATTCAAATCCAAGGCAAGCTCACCTAGTGACGTCTTCCGTTCTTTCAAGAAAGTGACCACTAGCAATAACAAAAAATGACCCAAAAACATTTCTCAATTCCACATTAGATTCATCATGCATGGTTGACATTTGCCTGGTCACACATTTCAAATGTTCCCGCACTTTTGTCCGCTCAACAGTTGGCGACCGGAGACACATTTTTTCGATAACACTCCCTCTAGTGTCCCTCTCCGCTTTTCCGTCTGATCCGCCAAAAACTTGTAAAACATAACCCAATATCGAAACAAGAAATACTGTTCAAAGATTTTGACTGATCATTCCCCCCTCCACTTTGCTTCTTAATCTTGGTTTGGACAGGAACCCCTGAAAGGGGTGGACACGAACTCCGATTTTTGAAAAAATGGTATGAGGCCGAGGTTATATTTTGAAACAATGTCATTCATTCTTTATTAACGAGTAAAACTGTTGAACATGCATCTTGAAAGAATTCAGTCAAACTTTTTGTGTTAATATTTATTGACTAATTGTTCTTCACCTTGGTTTTAGAGGTCGCAGCACTCCTTTTACTCGTCTCATGAACGTTTGACATTCAGCTCTCCAAAGGATTTTAGTCCTCTTAACAATCAGGAATATACATAGATGGAATCTTGCTTCACCCATTAGTCCAACTTCTGTGAAACAATGCTAAATAGAAGTATCTGTGGTGATATCTGGAGGGTTACTCCTCTTCCATCCTCTTCAGCACCTCCACGACGCAGGAACCATTTCTATAGGAAAATGAAGGAATGAGAATAGTCTCATTTTGAAACAAGATGGAGTCCAAGTCGGAGATGCTGTTGGTTGTAACTATTGAAGGGCACTTTTGACGGTTCTGGATCAGATCAGCCATCTGATCCGGATTGGAATTGGAACAAAGGCAATCACGACGTCCTTGAGACAAAATAAGTGAAAAACATGAGGATTAAATCCTGGATTGTGGATTTGATTGAAAGTGTTTCAAGTCTTGGGGCTCAAGAAGGTCAGGACCACGCAGGACTGGGGCTAAGGGTCTTCAGGACCAGAGGATCATGTCTTTTCATTGCAGGGATAGGCTCTACGTGCTTGATAGGGTTTGATTGATCTTCTTAGTTCTTAGATCCCTTTGTCCAGGAATTAATCAAATTGAGTCAAAAAATCCACACAATTCAATCTTGGTGGGAGCATTTCATTCTCAAGACTTTGAGAGGGTCCATGTAATCCGGGTTAGATTGTCAGATCACCAGATTGGGCTGACTGAGTCGAAAGGCAAATCAAAATATTGAGCCCATCCATTGCTAGTAGGCACACCTGATATGTTTTGAGTTCATCTTAATTTGTTCTTCATTTGATGGAATTCTTGACACTGAGGACTTCTTTCTTTGTTTTATGTGGACCTTAATGCGAACGCAGATTCCTCTTGGAAAGGAACCAAATTTACCCCAGAAACTCTCCTCCGGATCAAAACGGGGATTTTTATCGCGCTCATCCATTAGACAACTTGAACAACCTAAGAATATCTTACCTGTCCTTGAATTATCCTGAACTAAAAGACACAACCATATATAAAAGAAATTCGAGGATGGAACATCATTTATAGAACAATGCCAAGGTGACAAAACCTAAAACAAACTTGATTTCATACAAAGTTTGGCATGTGTTAGTTAAGTTCAGCATAATACATGGATGGGTTCAATTGTAAGTTCAAAGATATTAATAAGACGTTCAAATCGGATAATAGATAAGCTCGGAAAAGCCCGCTATTTTGTTGTTGATAATTCAAGGAATGGTAAGATATTCTTAAGTTGTTCAAGTTTTGTAATGGATGAGCGTAAAGAAACTCCCCGTTTTGGTCCGTGGGAAAGTTTGTTCTTAATCCTTTTGCGGAAAAGAGGAATTTGGGTTCGGACTCCGGTCCATATTCGTTCTTTTTGCTTTAGTTAGGTCTATCACTTCCGAAGGTTGTAGCAGGTAACCTAGTCATCATCAGATTTGATTTGATCACTTTGATCGTCATCTTGTAGAAAAGACACCTTGTGGGGGGGTTCATTCGCACTCCATGATGTGGTCATTCATTCATTCACTATTTTATTCACTCGTTCTTGGCTGAACTTAATGTCTTCGAAACACCCACATCAGACTGATTTCGGGGCGTGGGGTTGACCTTTACCAAGGCTAGGACTTGGCTGGACCCGCTTGAAACACAGAAAACCCCGATTGGCGCACTATCTTTTGGACTCTTGGTCGATTTCCGTTTGATTTTCCACTCCCAACATGGCCGTTTGTACTTCTTGTTTACTTACGAACTCTCGGCCTCATCCGTGTGAGGTTGCGAGCTAGGAAATTCCGCGAGTTCTTATCCAGTATTTATACTATTATATAGGTTATCCCTGGTTTGGACCATTATGATGTTCAAAATTTATCGTAGTAGGAGGCTAAGCATCGAATATCGTTCAATTTTGTAAATTCGGGGAGCTTTTCCAAAAGACAAATCTCAATTCCAAGAAAGATTCTTGAATTCCATGGATTTGGAAACATTCCCTAATGTCATCCAAGAACATTGTGACAAAAAAAACCTCGTCTATTTTTCTCTTCATTGTCGCCCAGAGAAGTGTTTAACCGTGTCAATTCCTATAAATTTAGAAAAAAATTGGTCTTGGGTTGAATATTCGAATCAATACTTGATGAGCTTTTGAAATCATTTTGATCTTCAGCATTTTACGACAACACTTTACTTTTAGCCGTGTTATCCGTTATACCTCACTGTGGTGGGTGTTGAGCCGCATTTGATAGAGAAAATATTGGATTGCCTCTATTTGGGCCACACCATAGTTGAGGAAAAAGAGACGTTCAAGGAAAAAGAGACCTTGAACATCCTGTTGAAGCACTTGGGATTGTCCGATGGTACTTGCTCGTTGGATGACGACGTAGTTGAAATCACTTCTTTCGGTCTACGAGATACTACTTTGTCTCTTCGAGGCTCTTATTCGTCGTCTTCCGCTTCTAATTCGCCCAGATGAAGGATAAATTACAGAATACCACTTAAGGCCGAGTTACTACAATGAAAATTCAACGGAACATTTATTGCTTTGAAATAACCTCTCATTTCATTACAATGCCAGGCCTTAAGCTGTATTTCTGTAATTCGTCCTGAGAAATTAAAATGTCCTTGAATAGGCCCATTACCCCGGTCACATCCGATTCTCTTCCGAGAGGCACGGAGGTTCAAATCACGTCAAACAAGAAACTGATACGAAGACTTTCCGCTCGCACTAAAGATGAACTCGAGGCCAAACTCGACAATTTGTCGCTCAGGTGTCCTTGGAACGAGTGGATCAAAGATCAGACCGCGAGACCCAATACATTTACCTACAGCCCTTGAAGACACCTGTGCCGCAAAAGCGTCAAATTGCCGAAGCAGGCGATAACAAAAGCGGCACTTTTTCTAAGAAGACGAAAGTGGACATCGACAAGACGGTCTCTGAGGATGATTTTGGCGGGGCGGAGCTCAAGGCACCTAAATTGGAAGACGGTGTGAATACCGACGAATGGTTCTGCTTTGTCAAAGTGCAGCTTTTCGAAAAGAGAAAACCAAAAGAGAGCTCAAAAGGAAACTGCAAATCGTTGAGAGCATTTGTTTTTGAATGAAAGGTCGCTTAAAGGTCCAAACAATTGTTTGATTTGATTAAGAAATTCTTGTCGAGTATATTGAACAAAGGCTTGTTACTGGATCTTTAAAAAATTATTTCCCAGGTACTTAAAACGGCCAGGTTGTCTAACAATCTACGTAAATTTAAATTTGAGTCATTACATATTGGTCAATGTGAGGATTATTCTCCAACTATGGCTTAACCCTTCACAAATATTTAGGAAAAGTTCATCATTAAGGTGGCCAAGAAGAATAGTCCGATTTCAAACATTAGATCATGTTATGTGGTCACCTCCGTCAAGTTTTAGGG
>JAAGOF010000104.1:2777094-2796993 GCA_010645155.1 Tigriopus japonicus | reverse complement strand
AAGGGGGCCAAAAGGAATAGTCCGATTTCAAAGATTAGATCATGTTATGTGGTCATCTCCGTCAAGTTTTAGGGCTTCCATTAAAAAAATCTTATTCGCCCTTTTATTACATTACGCACTTTGTAAAGATATTACTTCAGATTCAGCATCGAGCATGGAAACGGTCTGGAAGTTGATGAAGACAAACCACTGAACCTCCGCAGTCAGCTTATCTGCATGGACCCATATTATTCTCTTACTTTTTTCTTTTTGTAGTCCAGGTGAATAAATGTTTTAGCCTTTACTTTATGCATCACTTCAGCGCGCTACAAATTTGAGGTCAAGGGAGCGATGTGATGATCTCTTTCGTTGTCGCCCTCAGTTAGAGTTTGATAACGATTGACGTTCATTTTGAGCCCATTTCGTACGTCGTGTTTGGAGTCTAATTTTAAGGATTTGTGCCACGTTAAATAGCGTCTGTGAAAAAAGCCTGAACTTTGGTATTTGTTGCTTTTATGCGTCTTTCAGTTTTTGATTACTGATCTGGTTCGAGTCTTTAGGGCTACCATTTTAAATATAGAATATATCAGATACGCCATAGAATGTATTTAGAACAATGTGACATGTGTAGCGTCCCAGACAAAACATACGTCTAAGAAAACAAAATCTAGCGCGAAAAGCTTGAAGCTGAGATTTCCATAGGACAATTCTGTGCTTTCAAACTCACCTTCGTTTGGCATTGATCCAACCTGTGAAAGTGGTTCCTCCACTCAAAGTGTAGCTCCTTCGACGGGAATACCTAGTACTGTGGGTCACGGCACTATAAATGTTTCGCGAATCTACGTCACACTGGTCACAAACCGTCTTTCGAGGCCTGCGAATGGTGACCGAATTGGAACGCGGATGTGGATGATGGGATCCTTGTTTGTCGCTGATGTCAGAGCGATGGTTGCTTGCAGGTCCATGGACCGCATTGTGAGAGTGGTTAAAGTGAAGGTGTTTGGGAAGCGAACTCATGGTTGGACTCGTTTCCGAAGAAGGATTGAGTGGCTCCACACCTTCTTCCACCGCGACTTCATCATCACTCTTGGTCACACTTTTCAGGAGCAGAAACTTCCAATTCATTTCAATTAGTCCGACTTGTCTTTAAAATTCATTTCACTGGAACAATTTGTCATAGATGTGACACAGAGGAAGATGGAAATGCATATGGTCCCATGTTCACCTTGGGAAATTACGCTCTAATAAGATTGGTTTGGTAAGGCAAGACCTTGTACTTTGTCCCAAGAGGGAGACAGGTTTCCAATATTGGACCACACATCTCGCGTAAAAATATGGTAAACCAATTTTGCTTTGAAAGTCCTTTTGAAATAAAAGGACAGCAAAGAACTCTCAAAGAAATGGCTGAAGAGATAAATAAGTGACAAGTACTAGGTTTTCTCAGATCAAAATGAATTGCTTGCAAAGCAAATCTCCCCAAACATGAGAAAGGTGGGGGAGGTCAAGCTTTTAACATACTAGTACCTTCAAACCCGAAAGAAGCAAGTATGAAACACAATTCGATGTGAAAAGGAGAGTCCTAAGAGTCGCGTATTGTTGTCTCAATTGAAGTGTTCAAAATTCTTTGCAAATTCCTTTCTCCGTGCTCAAGTGTACTACATGAAGATCCCTCCCAAAATATCCGTTTTCGCGGATGACCTGTTGCCATAGCAGACTCAACTTGCTTTTAAATGTCTTGAAGCAATGGCTTAAGGAAGCTCACAAAATTTGAGTGTTTGTTCAATACTCTTTCCACTCGAGCAAATCGAGCCCTTATCGGTTTATAGGGATTGCTCTAAATTAAGAACCTATTTGTGTTTTCAAGCAACAACGTGCATCGATATTCAACACGAAAATGAAGCCCACTCAGTACATAACAAATTGAGGGGTGTGTGAAGTTGAGCATTGGACCTATTTGCATATATGCAAAACCAGCCTTTGTGAACCCGCAAACAAAGGCTCCATTTCAATTTAGACTTTGATCCTTTGATGAGTTGTGATGCATGGCAAAATAATCCGATCCAAAATTTTCATCAATATTCCAGACTAAAACTGTGGCCAACATGCTTTGTTACCAAATTTACATACGAATGTTGAAAGCCGTTTAATCGTAAAATGAAACAGCTTTCCGATTTGTGGGAACGCACTTGAGTAATCTAGCTCAAGTTCAATTCGTCGTGGTCCCAAATTCCGCTGGCTCAGCATAATAAAGGAACTGGAACACCCAACAAATTCCTTTTCCACATTTCTCAACAAGGCAACAAACACCCCAATCAAGGAGTGGGACTGTATCGTGGGGTTCTCAAGTGTTCTTTTAATCTGTTTTCTCAACATCGTTTTGCATGTCGACTCTTGAAACACCCAGTTCAGCCCATCCAAGGTCAGTCAGTGTCAGTTTAGGAAACGAGGTTTCTGTGTTGGTTTGTTGTGCGTTGATTGCTTGGAACAACCGACAAGTACGTACCGTAAGTGAGTGCTCTCGACCTTAGCCTCGAATCGAATGTGATCCAATAACGATGAATCCATGTTGACCCACACTCAAACAAGTTTGACCTATCTTAACCGAAAAAAGAGATGAGAAATTCCACCTCATTGAACCGCCCAATCATCTCCGGCAAGAAGTAATGTACCAGAAAGAAACATGGAACTTGTTTACTCACTACTTCTTTACCTTTCAGTCTGGTCATATTCGTGGTCCAATCTAATAAAGGCAGTGAGATTGTGAAGCTGCTTTCACACACGGAAACTTTTTTTCCTCACAAGTCCAAGATGGTATTCGAACTTTTGTAGCTCTGGCCGAAAAATGACTAAAACTTGCAGTTAGGTGATCTTTTCAATAAACCTTGGCGGCTTCATGGATCGTTGACGGTAGATGGGGATCAGAAAAGTTTGCTTTTAGCTATTTTGACAATTTTTAACGAGTGACGCTAAAAAAGTCATTTAAAACAACCAAATTCTAGGATTTTATGAATTATGTAACGCTCATGGTAGAAAAAAATCAAAGTTTACCTCAAGGCAGTTTGACAATAAGGATGATTTGCTTTTAATCATCAACGAGTGTTAACTTGGGCCAATACTTTTTGACTAACTTAACAACATTTTCAAATGGAAAAGACTTTTGTTTTTACCAAAACATATTGGTTAAAAATCAAACCTTAAAAATGAAATTAACGAAAAATGCCAACAACCTATTAGAATGAGCCCTACTGCTGAATTGTCTACTACTTTGACCATTCACGAGCAAGCATCGTTTTGGATCGAAAGGTGCATCAAATAATTGTTTTGATGCCCATGCGTATGTTCCAGAATCGTTAAGATACTTCCCTTATTTGAGGATTAAATTAAATGAGATCCTATCCTCATCATTTTATGGGAAGTTTTGAAGGTGATCCCTCAAAAAGAGCCCCTTGAGTTCACTCCAAGCCTTAATCAGAGGATCACGTGCTAGGTGTTCCAGTCATTTTGAATATTTGAAGACGTAATACAGTGGAAGGCCGTTTTTACCACGATGGCAACCTGGTCTTGAGAAGTGCTCAAACTTTTTCGATACCTCAAGAACTCCGGGTTCCCACATTAAGGAACAAGGAAAATTGGGCACATACACCCACTCATCGGTTCCCAAGGGAGCAATAATCTAGGTGGTAAATCACCCTGAGGCAAGGTCGACCCTACCAATCAAAAGACCCGTCCTTCGTTTCAATAGCAAACCTAGTTCCGAAATCTGATGAAAACGCTTTTGAATGTATGGTTTCCCATTTTTTTAGCGATTCAATTTTGCAAAGTTTCGAAGAATGAATTTGGTTCCTTCAATACTCGACCTTGAAATTGTGTAAAGCCAAAAGTTGG
Source organism: Tigriopus japonicus (assembly GCA_010645155.1). NCBI lineage: Eukaryota > Metazoa > Arthropoda > Copepoda > Harpacticoida > Harpacticidae > Tigriopus > Tigriopus japonicus. The sequence goes on along the minus strand of JAAGOF010000104.1, from coordinate 2,793,129 downwards.
AATCAATATTCGCAGCTTATATTCATTATGTATTGCCTTGACCCTTTCTTAAACTGGGCTGTCATTGTAATAAATTTTCAACCATCAACCCTTTTCAAACCAGATTGTCTATGAATTGAATCCATAGATTGTATATTCATGGGAATAATTAAAATTAGTAAGAATTTTGTCCGTTATCTTATGAGAACGTGATCTTATGTCGATTCTTATTCATGCATCTAGGCACAATTCAAGATTAGTAAAAGAAAGCAAAGTACTATGAGACAAAATGCGATTTTGGAGTCTAGAGCTAACATACATTTTTAAAGTTACTCCTTTATCCAACATTTTAATATTTACCTCTAACTATATTTCGGACGTTGCCAAAATGAATTGCATTTTAACTCAAGAAGTGATTTGGCGCTTTTTGTCAGTGTAAACCTTCCAATACCAAGCAAAAGATAGTTTTATCTGTGCATAAAATATGGGCTTGTCAGTGGCACCTAAAAAGCTGTACATTATACTGTACATACTGTATGATCCTGTGCATTCAGTTGCTTTGAAGAAATGCTCTAATGATCCTCATTTTCAAGAAAAAACAACAAAAAGGTTTCACTTTCTGTCAAGTGTTCCTAAACCATGTCAAAAAGGAGATAAGGCTCGAATGGCACAACCAAACATGAATTAAAACCTTTCCAAATGTTCAGTAGTAATAGAAATCCATACTACCCATCAGTAAACTGAGAACATTAAATAAAAGAAAGCGCAACTTTCTTTCAAAATTAGCCACTTCTGATTCTCTGAAGTAAGATTTGAACGTCTTATTACAACTTATTTCATTCACCATCGCACTTCAAACGTATGATTTCCCCATTTCAAAAAGTACACCAGCAATTTCCTCGGTGACAAACTTATGAATGACATTTTCCGATAGAATGGGTATATCTCCAAGTTGTAAGAAAGAACGTCCAATAATTGCCGAGTCCTAAATGGTGCAAAAGTCTTCGTCCTTCAATGCCCGAACAGCCTGAAGTCCGTAATAAGCGTGCAATGTCCAATCATTATTTGTCCTTGGAGCCATTCATTGAGTTAGTTAGTTAGCCAATGAATGTTATTGTCAGTTGCAAACAGCAATAAGAGAACCGTCACACATCCACATTCAGACATGGCGTCTCATTTCTTGAACCTCGTTCATATTCAAAGACCACTGAAGCCCAGGACATGTGCCTAGTATTATTTATTTTTTCACCCTCCGTCTTTCAACACCCTTCCAGAAATACCGGAGATTAAGCGGGAAATGGAGGGAACGGAACCGTCCAGAAATGACGAGTTCCCAATGATTCCTCGCATTCTTGCATCAAGGTCTTGGAAATGTCAATTTTAAGAGGTGTTCCGTTTGAAAGTTCAGTCGAGCAAATTCAATTTCTGGAAGCGCTAACTTGAAAATTTCCATAAAGGAGGGTGTTTTTTACAACATACAGTGTGCGTGGCATATTTGGGATTTAGTATAAAGGGTGTTTGTTACACTTGAGAAAGCTTCAAGAGGCAGAAGATGCAAAAATCTCCATGGAACTGAATGGAACTTTAGGCAGACTAGCTCTTCTTCAAAAAGTCTAGATATCATCACATGAGTCGGAATCGAGTCCGCTCTTGAACTGTGTTTCAAGTTCCCTTGGGTTTGAACTGCCAAGAAGCCAAGAAATCTGAGATGCCATCAATGAGACATGGCATCTAGGGGAAACCGAAACCTGTGGATTGAGGTCCTTTGAATTGCCGTTTCTTTATTTAAGATGATTAGAAAATAATGCGCTCCATGATGAGCACTTCAAGGGCTCTTGTTCCGTTTGATTGCAGATTTTTTAGCGCTACAAGGAATGGGATCCCCCATATGTTATTGACAATGAGTGTGTATTCAATATTTTTATGAACTTTGGTCTACCAACAAGTTATTGTGGACAACCCTTGAATTGCCTTAAAATCTGTCTGAGGATTAGCTCATACAGAGTCCCGGTGAAGACTATTTAAAATTTTGTCCAAGAAGAAACAAGTCATAGACTGCAAAAAAAGTTATTTTGCCACCAAGCATGTGGCTCACTTTTTCATTTTCTGCATTCCATATTTTTAAGCCTGTTCTTTTTGCGCCCAAAGCAACATTATGGAATGCTGCTTTTTAATATTTTGTCATGGCCAAGATTCCCAAGTTATTTCTCCTCCTTCAGGAAAAACCCACTGCAAAATCTCGAATATCCAAATATTTGTCTTGACTGGAACATATTTCCCCCGCCAACTTGATCCTCAAAACCAAATTGGTCAATAGCAGGGATGAATGGTCTGTTCCAATAAAATACTCCCACAAAAGATTTATTAACAAGGTCGGCAAAAGAAAAATGGACCCAAATGGGAAAAGGGCGAGTGAGTGAATGACGCACGAGATGCTAAACTTTAGATCCTTTCCATTCCCAATCTTGTCACACTTCCGCAGAGAATGTATTCGAACGATGGTAATCCATTTCAAAGTGGAATGGGATTTCGCTCTTTTTCAATTAGGGTGTTTCTTTAAAGAAGGACACTCGGTAGTCTACAAGGAAAAGGGCGTCTATGAAATTGGACCCATCTCCCACTCGTTGGGTTGTTCCAACTCGTTTCTTTGGCCATGTAATAAGAGTTTCTCCCAGGAACTATGGACAGGATATGCATCGTCTGATTTATCGCTTAGAACAAGACCTTTTTCCGTGTGTCACATCTGGAAAGTCCAGTTGGAAATTTCACTGTTCCACTGTTGCACACCAATTTGAAGCACTTTCCATGTGTTCCACTTCGAGTCATCCAACTAACTCATTAAGAGGGTTCCGAGACAGTGAAATGGGTTCGTGTACACCAACACATCCAAGATTGCGTCCAAGCTCGCACACGAACAAAATGGGTGAGGAACAGAGGAACGAAGGTGGAACGAACGGACAAACCTGAGCGGGCCGGCCTTTTTCCTCTTGGCCTTGCAACGAATGAGCGCGAACGACTCCCTCTACGTACTACAACTAATATAGTGGTGCCTCTCTTTTATGCCTATCAGTTTCCTGGGCCTTCTTCTGACGTCTTTCCACGGTCTCTCACACTACGAACGAGAACAAGAATCGGCTAGGCCTCCTCGAACAGGGATGGTCTCTTGGGAGGAAGTGCTGCTCGATGGTTGTGACATGTGTCGGTGGTCAATTCACGTTCGATTGGTCTTTCAAGGGTCAAACGCAAATTGCTCATTGCCATATACGTACTAGACCTGGACTGAAAAATTACATTGCACTGAACGGAAAGGGGCATGAAAGTGTTCATGCTTTCTAGACTTCCCAATATGTTAAGGATACTCCAAACATGGCTTTCTTGGAGTTGCCAATGTGCCCCAAATTTGTAATTTAGCGTCTGCCATTCAATGAGTTCCAAGTCATTTCACCTTCATTTACACAAGTCCAAAAAAGAGAGTTGAAATTTGGAAATGATTCCTCATGTCCCCAAGTTTCTTCCTTTGAGTAAGTATTGTGCTTCGAAACTCATTTACTCCGGCAGGGAATCAAATCTTATGTAGAAAAATAACTCTTCTCAAATTGATCCAGGTACTCGCCCCAGCAAAGCTTTCATCTCGCAAAGGATGTGACAGATTTATAGAGAGGCTCGCGAAAAACGGTCAATGCAGGTGGGTTATTGCTGTTGAGCAAGTCTTTGATTCATATTTCATGCCGAGATCTGCACTTCGGTCCAGAACGGGTTCATTGGGCTCCATTTCTACTCTTAAAACATTCCTAGCTTTGTCACTTGGCCAGACACTTCCAAGAGGTTGGGATTGATTGGTGGTTCATTTACCCTTAATCTTGACGGATTTCCATTTGGCTGATGGGACAGGAACCAAGGATAAACTATGGTCCAAGTCGATAAAACGAAGGCGACGGCTCTCTCTCGCACAGTCTCCAATCATTTTGTCAATCCCAAACTCAGTCAGCTTTGATGTGAGTGTCCGTTGGCCGTTGTCAGGCATTATCGGAGGCTTTGAGTTGACTCACTCACTCACTCACGCAGGCCCAGGCCACAGGCCTCGTTGTGTATATTGGCCTACACATCAAGAAAGAGCGACATTATTATTCAATGTTTATCCTCTGGCATCCCCAGAAATCGTTGGCGTGAGATGCTCTTTTTGAGGGAAGCTTGGAATCGATCGGAAAGCTCAAGACACTCTGGAAACTTTTCCTACTGTCTCATACCTATTTAGTAGATGACGTTGCCTTGGACTTACGTCAGGGTTTGTGTGTGATACATGATGCCACCAGCTCTCTATCGAATGAGTAATTTATGTATATTTGCCATTGTGTATTAACTGGATTTGGGCAAAGGACCGGAAAAGTTTTTTTAGTGAATAAACTGATAGCCCCTGACATATGAAGAATGAAAGAAAGTATGAAAATGATGCATGGGATGAAAATGGATGTTGGCTTCGCCTTTGTGTCCACGTTTGGGGAGACTAAAATAGTCACAATCCATTAAAAACAGGACTAAGTTTCTGACGGCTCCGTCCACAAACGATGAATTGAAAAACCACCAAGAGGCGAGGAGATAATTGGGTTTGAAATATAACTATGGTATTTGTTTAGACCACTACCTCAGCTCACAATAGCTGCAGAGCAAAGCATCAATTTTGAAAAGGGCTCACGACTTTTTTGTCACAGTGTAGCTTTTTTGAGGGATTTTTATCCCAAGTGATTCGATGATTTTGCTTTTGATGCATTCTCACAAAACGAGCGTTAAATAAAACAAGTTCAAACCATAAACTTATTTTATGCCTCTCACAAATTAGAAGTTATAAATTCATATTTTAACCAAAAGTTTCATCTTTTGTTTAAAAGTTCTCGATTGTTGTCGTAGGAAAGATGGATTTCATTCGTAACTTCAAAAGCCATAATTTTCAAGATACCCAAAGAATGATGATACTTCGTTTTTTTGAGATAATTTGTAACATTGGTCATCTTCAGGGGCATGATGTGTCCATCAAAAGATATTTCTGGAACGAGTTTCGTTTGTCTTTGCAGATTGTTGTACTATGATGATCTTGGAACCAATGAAAAGATTTTGGGCAGTTCTAGCTCAAGCGATTACAAAGAAAGTACGGAAAATTGAAAATATTAAAAAGATCATACTTCTTAAATGCAAAACTGGGAACTAAAAATAAGATTTCAAAGAGCATCCAAGAGCACCAATTTCTAGTAAAATTACGCAAGTGATGGAGATTGAAATCTTGCACCAGGAAAATCCCTTCGTCTCATCTTGCCAAAACAACTCTCATTATTAACGAATGACCTGAGGGAAAATCTGATATTGGTTTTCAAATTAACCGACAACGCCGTTTTTCTAAGAAATTGAGAATTCAAAAGTTTTCAACAAACCATGGCACTTGCAAAGACATACAAGATATTAATGAGCAAACAAATGATTTCAGACCATATAATACAACATAATCCGTACATTACTCACACTTAAATGTTCGTGTGCTCATTTCAGTCATTTCCATTTATGTTCCAATTCAAGACATCTAGAACTTGATGGACAGCACCCTGCCGACCAAAATCGAGTAAGTTTACAAAACAAAAGAAAGAGAAGCCACGTTTTTTTCCTTTTCCTTTGTTTTAACTCGACACGATCTTGGTCGGCCATGTTCAATCCAGTAAATTTTAGAAATCCTTAACTGTATATTCCTATTCTACATGGTATAATATAACTAGTCATTCACCAACATAAAGTATTCCGGATGCAACATCCAGGAGAGCCGGAAGAACCAGAAACACACAAGTACCAAATTAATTTCATTTCAAGCGCATGTTCAGTAGTTCCATTCTTTTGAAAACGAAACGGAAATGTTCCAACAGACAATCGTTACGAATTAAATGAGCTCAAAACCTGTGGAAATAGCTTCATGCGAGTCCCATTGGGACATTTTCTGCCCCAATTATAACCCAAAAGGCCAACCAAACAAAACACTTTCCTTTTCTTCTATTGAAAGCCTGTGCTTGGAGATGAGTCGTTCGTATTGATTCAACTATTTTGACGCGCTGAATCAATTCTTTGTACATTCAGAGAACATTGAAGTGTTGAATTTGTACGTTGTTGGACTCGAAATCTGAATCGATTGAGCGTTGTTGTCAATATTAAAGGAACATAATTTGGACCACGTCACTATTTGTACTCTGAAGATAATGGCTCAAGGACCGATTCCAAGTCCATTAATGATTTACTCGAAAATTATTCTTTCACACGATGTGGTTGTGTTTACGGAAACGAAGACCAGCTTTGATTGAATCACAAAAGTAGAATACAAGCAAAATCTTGAACCCTTGTAATTTTCAGTTCAAATCATTAGTTCAATCCGATGAAAATGACGGTACGTTTCGTTCGTAATAATCAAGTCAATCTATTACACACCTAAAGGAAATTGAAATTTGAATTGTAAGACTCTTGCCTAGTCACGTCTTTTATGTTTGCGTTTTTGAGCCTTTCAATATTGCCCTTGTTACTATAAGTTAGTTATTGAGGTAGTTTGAAAGCAGAGTAGAAATAACTTTGCTCGGTCAAGTTTCGCCACATCAGCTGCAATTAAAAAAACTCAGCATATACAATGAAACTTGATCGAGCATGGTTATTTCTACTCCGTCTCATTGGCTTCTTCTATGCTTTTACTATGTGTCCAAACATGCTCAACAATTGACCTGATAGTGACAAAGGGAAGGACCGTCTGACTTTAAGTCATTGTATCTCGTACATTTTACATAATTATGCAATGACTTGCGTTGAACAAATACAGGGAAATTACCTACGCATTACGCATTTTAACGAGTGTAGCTTTAAGGATGTGGAGGAGAAGGATATTACACCCTGACACGAAAGTTGTGTCGTAGTCATTCTTTGATTGAGCCTAAAAATAACGGCAATTCGTGGACACTGGTGCAATCAAACCCTCCGTGTGCCCCAACAAGTGCCTAGAATATTTTTGGATTAGTTATGATGTAATTTAAGGAAAAATAGGTGACAAATTATTCCTGGAACAACAATTGTCAACTTGATGTCCGGCGTTTTCTTTTTGCACGGTTCCATCTGTCTTTAAATCGCTGTGAAAAAATAGCGAATGGCGGGAATCAAATTTTACACGGTTTTGGAGAAAGGAGACTAGTTTTGGAACACCTCTAACCAAAAATAACGGGAAATATTAATGTCCGTCCTAATTCAAGAGCTCATAGAATCTCAACCGTTCATCAAAATTTTAGGCAAAGGGAAGACACTTGGAAAAGTGGAGAAAAACGTTGAGCCGTCCACACATTCCACTTTGATCGATAGCATCCCAAATATCATTTCCGAGGAAAGAGAGACTAGTTGGGTACAGATTGGATGTCAAGTCGTTCAAATCTATTATTATATAATGGAAATATTTTGGTTCAAAATTACGACAAAACTTTCATGTCAGGGTGTATAAAGGCATTCATTGCTTAGGACCTCTGAAAAGAGAGAAAAAAGATCGTTGTGTTACATCTTAAAGAATGTCGAAACTTTTTTCGGTGGATTGGCTGCCAGTTGGAGTTCCCTTCACCAAATAGTTTTGGGAATTGGAAAGCCTTCAACAGGCACTTTTTAGAATGAACTTTCTCAGGATGTCTCCGACAAAAAGTGCCTCAGGCTTCAGCTTCGAGACAGTGTAAAGTCTGCTCTTAGTGTAATTAGGTTGTTAAGTGTGTTTTCCATTCACATTTGGAGCTTGAAGGTAGGAATGTTGTCAGTTCACTTTTATCTTGAGAAGACAGCTTGAAAACGTACATGAGAAATGAGGGCCACTTAAGTAAAATAATGTCAAAAATGTCTTCACTTAAAACCGTTCTATCCTTTTTTCACTTTTGCAAGTCCATTGTGTTTTTCACATCAAAACCCTTTTCTGCAATATCCAGGTGGGAGATGTATTTTTCAAGATTTAGGAACGACTTGGAAAAGCAGAGTCCCATTTTTTAACCTAAAAAAGAGACCATTCACTTGTGGTCTTAAAATATTGGGACTAATTTGTGTTTTCCGCTTTTTTGACAATTTGAACTTATTACAGAAAGAGCCATGCGAAAATTGCACAGATATTTCGGTACATCCAGCAACTAGGTAAATGTAATTTTCATTTCCCAGGCCTTGCCACAAAGCAATTTCCATGTATCTACATTACAGGGAGCGCCACTTAAAATCGGACAGAGGTTTGATAAAGGCTAGCAATGCCCCCCAAATCCAGCTCAAAGGCCAATCACTTATTATTTTGAGGGAATTGGGGACTCTAGCTGTTTCAGCAAGAAAAAAAGGCAACCAAGAAAGACGCTCGTAAAAAGATCTTGACATTGTTCAAGCAAGGTTTGTCTGTGAGGAGCATAGATTCAAGGCTTCTTGAAGCGAAATTAACCAGATCTTAATCTAAGAACTTTTCTATTTAGGCCATTCTGGAGAAGAAGGTGGGGAGTAAAGGTTCAAAAAATGTGGGATCCTAGGTTGCAAGGACTAAAATCCAGCAGAGCAAGTGCGGATCATTTGCTCATGTGCAGGGAGGAGATTCGAGACCGTGGTTAAAAGCAAGGTCCTCAATGTCGAATAAATTAGTAATAGATCCGTTAAATATTGTTGCAATCAATAACATTTGTAGCAAAGGCTTTTTGATTCGGCCACTCAGTTCCCTTTAATTAGCAATTGTTCATGTCCGATTTAAGTGGCGCACCCTGTAACAAGTATGAGACATGCAAAAAGCATAATGCAATTTGAGAGGTAGACCGCTTTTTCATTTTCCCCTTGAGACCACTGCAAAGACTGGACATCATTTCAGGTGAACCTTAGTGACCCTAAATTGTCACTCAAAACGGATCTTTTATACATCAACGATGGGCTATTTATTTTTCTATTGTGCAGATCAATGTGTCAAAATTATCCCATATGGCCCATTATCGCATCCTTCACAATCAAGGTGACCAGTTGTCCTTTGGTATAGCTGAGAAAAAGAATAGGAGTGGATGCTGAGCATATGAGATGGGAAGAGATGTCTCATGAATATTCTGGTTGCACAGAAGATGTTGTGTTAACGAAATGAGCGCTGTTCCCCTGAAAAATTGTTCCCTGGACCACTCTCTGAGTCAGCCTAATGAAGCTTACAAGAGAGATGGATGGCCTAGCTCAAATTCCACGTTCAAGAAGGTCGCTGAAAACTAGCTCTGTACTGCACAGATTGATTACTAAACATACACACACGCACACGTGGCCAGGACCAGCTCTGAACTAATGACTCGTTTTCCTTAGCCTCTTGGCTACTCACGATAGAGAACCTATCAACCAAAAAAGCAAGCCCGAGGCTCTTGTAAATTGATGCCATCAAAGTTCCAAGAAGCAACGCAATTGGGAAGTTGTCTCTCTTCTCGATTTTAATTCTGAGAACCCCTCGTTATTAACGCCACGTGGAAACTGAGTTTTTTTCTTAGGTCTGATCCATCTTGAGGTCCAATCAATTCCTCGTTGGTAACAGGTTTCTGAACAGTTTAGTTGAATGAATCATCAAAGCCAGCAAATATTGGAACGACGGGAACTGAGCTCGTGAGGTGTGCCACGAGAAAAAAATCCTACCAGGATATCAAACTCCCATGGGGACACGAGCTCTCTGTTTGTCTTGTTCCTAGGTGTTTCGATTTTCCAGAACAAGGCCTCAATTGTTCCAATTGCTTGTGAATGTCTTACTGGAACTTATGTATTAGCTTCAGAGAGTATTTCCACTTCAAAGGAGTCTGATAGTGCCCCTTTGAAAGTTTGATTAGTTTGGTTCCATCGAATGTACGAGTCGTAATGTCGTATTTCTTGAGGGAGGGATAATCAATCATCCCACTCTCTCTACTGCTTTCTAAAATACACAATTGTTTCAATGTTGTCTGCAGTGATTTAAGAGCCTTAATCTCGGTCTCTCTCATTTTGGATGAGGTATGAACCAACATCATCAGAGTGAGGTGGAAGGATCAAAAAGGAAGATTGTTCCATGTTCCTGTTACGGCCAAGCTGCTTAGGCCAGTAATAGTTATGCTAATAACTGACGTCAATCTACCTCAACATGAATGTTATCATCACGGCCTTTGTTGGAAATGTTCTCTTTTGGTTTCCTTGGGAACTTTGGTTGAATGTTCAATGATTTTTTTACTTTTATTATATCAGATTTGGCTACATTAAATGGCAAACAAGATCAATCATGGTGATTCCGGGTTTTCGGTTAATTTGAAAAAAAACAAGAACAATTCAGTTGCTATTTTATTCAATATTGATATTTATTGATCAAATATTGATTCAATAACTTGGGCTTAAAACGTCTTGGGATTATACACGAGCCATCTAACCACATTTCAAAAATTATTTGATAGCCGGGAAAGTAGTTCCAGAAAATTGGGCTTAGATGCATTTTAAGTCCACGTGAATGTTTACATCTTTTTTTTTTAAATCGACTACTTTTCAATCTTGATTTTGAACAAGCATAAGGTCATTTCTACCTTTTTGGGATTATTTATGCCTCGAAAATTGCAAGTATAGTTGTATATCTCAACCGCTAGAGAGCGGAGCGATCGACTCAAAGTCTCATGGGGAGACAAAACAACGCCCTCTCTTGAGCGTTCCAAGCAATCATGATTACAAAGCCTTACCTGAAAACGAAACAAGAAAAAGTTGTTAACGATTTTTTTTGTCTTATTCCTTGTTTTCAACGCCAGTTCAACACCTATTAACGCAAGTTCATTATAAGTAAAGTGTAAGTTCATGCCAACCTTGATCCTCCGATCCAAGAGTGGCGTCGCTTTGGATATTGATTCGGCACGGTGAGATAATGAAACTGCTGAATGAGCTCACTCCTCCGGCATTTGGGACAAGCCGTAAAGGATTCCGAATCATCCTCGGAGGCCCTTTCGTCCTCACAATTATCACCGTTTTCTGACGGGCAAGGCTCTGTAATTTTCCACAGGAAAAGAAAGAGAACAATGAGCCTTGGCAAACATCTTCACCCTAGCTCATTAGAGCCTCGGGGCCGTAAAAAAAAAGTTGCAGAAATTTTAGGATCAGCCCCGGGTAGGAGTTGAAAACGATGCCCGGGGAACAAAGAAACAGAATTTTCTCTCGTTGAGTCGTCTCTTTGTTCCCCGATTCTCTTGCCTCTGATCTGCGGGAGAAGAATTCTCGGTGGAGTGGCTCTGAAATTGGATCCGGACGTGACACTGGCGGAATTGGTGCCAGAAGATGGATAGGAAGTGGAACCCGTGTTGGAGGTCACTGTCAACGTGGATGTAGTCGGACTAACACCCCTTCGGTGGTAGTTTGAAGGGGGGCCATTTTTAGGGGCACTTTCAGATTGGGACATTTCGGGTCCCGTTGAACGAGATTCAGCTTTTATGAGTGCACTCGGTTCAAGTGGTGAGATGTTCCTAAACGGCCTATTTTTTCATGGTTTGAAGATGAGACAGAGACACTCATCAGAATAAACGGATTAGATCATGACGGGCTTTTTGTCCGTCCCAAGTTTGGGACATTTTCATCTTTCTTTCTGTACCAAACTTGGAATTCATATTGATGACTCAAGCCCTATAAAGTTTGGGAAGCCCAATGTGCTTGAAAGTGCATCCAATATGGCAAAGTTGATTGGAAAGGTCGAGGTTGTGCACAATCGATCGCAGATTGGGACTCGACTCCAATCGGAAAACCGCTCAAACCCAAAGCTAATCTGCCTCTGGATCCAATTTGAACTTGTTTCATAATTGTTTGGGTGGAAAACAAAAAACAAACGGGAACAAGAGGAGCCCTCTGAAAGCGGTAAAGTTTGCTTCGCCCACGTACACTTCACCAAGAATCTCAAGAATGTTCATCTTCAAAAGCAATCAAATGGAGGAAGCTGCTTTTGGTGTCACTTTTTTTGCTTTGTTGATCAAACAGAGGCTTTTCATCCCGAGCAATTAGACAAAAAGAGCCTGTGTGAGACATTCACAGAAACCTTGCTTGAGCTTTGAGTTACAGGAAAACCAGCTCTTAAATATGTACGTACGGTACGTACGTTATGTCAGGTTTTTCGCTCGTTCTAAGGTGAATGACCACTGCATATCAGATTTCAGGCTTTGGCCTCGATTCAAATCCCCAGAGCACAAGACACATTGCTATTCAGATCACTAAAACTTGTGTGTGTGCGACCTCTCCACGTGCAAAAATGTCGGCGAGGCATTGTCAGACCTGCAAATTATGGCTGCATAATTGCCCTTAACTTGGGGGATGGTAATTTTGTAGAAGGTCAACGATAAAATTTGTGGATTATGGGCTTTGAAACGAGATCTTGACCTATTTAAATGGGCGGTTGGAAACATTAGATTTCTGTAAATTCTCAAAAAAAATCCCCTTGGGAAAATCCCCTCCACCAAGTGATATACACTGTTGTCACATGTACATGGATATACACACTATATTGTTAATAAAATGTACGAGTATAATGTGTCCAATGAGATTTTTCTCACAATAAACATTATTTTTTTAAAAGAATCGGTAGTGGATTTCGTAACAATGCAAAACAGACTTGAACCATTTATTTCATTGTTTTATTCATGATGATTACAGAAACACTGGCCTTATAAAGTTGTTAAATATATTTTCACAACTACTTTACTTTCAAGTTGTAATTGATTGCCATTACAACTATTTACAAAACGTAATTGAGTTCAATTTTCAAGTTTTTTTTTTTTTTTGCAAAACCAACATGTTCTCATTTCGTTCTCAAGAGAGGCACAAGCAGTAGTTTTTGAAAAGTTCAACAACTAATGCACCGAATAATGTTGAAAATTTGTGGGTTAATCTGCGAAATTCCTAATCCCGGAACTTGACTTCAAAGTGAAAATGAAGTTGCAATTTCTTATTGAATAAAAACTCAACTAAAATGGCCAGAATGTAATTAGTTACAATTACATTGTAATGTGATTGGAACTTCATAATTATAATTGAAATTACAATTATATCACACGTCTGCCGGAAAAAAAACTAGCTTTAGTAGGATGACAAAGAGATATTATCTCTGGAGACCCTTTTTGAGCCTAACAGTGGCCTATTTCATGCAATCGGGAAAAAAACCTATTTCTTTGAAGGAAGTGATGATATCAGTCCTGAACAAAACGAACGCAATAACTCATCGTTTAATGGAACCGGGAAATGCGATAACATGTCCATCGAGCATTTTGTGCTCAGTGTGGGATTCAAAATGCAGTCAGAGAGCATGTAAAACACTACTGATGTGTTTCGAGTTGGATTTTTGGCAGAGTTTTGCCATATTGGTTTTTAGGGTCAAAAATCTGACCACAACTAAACTTTTCAACAGGCAATAGACCTTCTCTACCATAAAATATGGCAGCACTGCCAACTTGAAATCCATTTTAATAACTATGGATGGAACTCAAAATCGAACTTGTTCAAGTGATGCCAAATTGGTCCCTGTTTAGGTGTTTTCAAAAAGTTTAATACAACCTGCCCTTTTTATCAGCGATAAACTTCCGAGTCAAAACTGGCATCACTCCTTGTTCGAAACACATCACTAGAAAACACTAGGATGAAGCTTAAAGGCTGCTCGTTTGAATAAAAGGCGGACATTTTGTGGGCCTAAATATTTGTACTTCTACTGTGATGCAACAATTGGTTGGTGTCTGTGGAGGCCTTTTGCTTTAGGCTTATTTTGTTCCCCCTTTTTCCCTTTGCCTCTGGCTTTGAGCATTCAAATTTACCAAGATTTAGATTAAGCAGTCATGATGGATTAAAAAGATTAGAAAAAGACTAAAAAAGAAAAGGCGGCTGGGGTTCATAAAACAAGAGCAAGACGAACTTCAGAGAAAAACTGATTGACCAGTGTTGCCGAGATGCTAATTCAAAACATTGAGAAATATGTTTTCTACGCTCAAAGCCAGATGACTCAAAGTAAAATTTGCTCGATACGCTTTAAAGGTGAAGACCACTCTGTCTGATGAACGAAAAAAGCTTGTCTTCACAGATAAATCGGCCGGTTTACAACCTTTTAGCTCTCACTAGTGACTAAACCTCGGTGGTTAAAATTCAAATCTGTTTGCGTAAATAGCACTTTGTCAACCAGTTCCTACTCAAAAAAAGATTTTTCTTGCATTTGCTTAAGGTTTTGAACCTCTATCCAGCGAATTTCTGTCTCGGTTCCTTCTCCAAGAAGGTTTGGCCCAAACCGGACCCACTGAACCGAGTGCGTCTTTTTTGGGTTCACTCTTATTTGTTCCTTGGAATCAAAGGATCACGAGCTAGCTCTCTTTTAGACGAGCTACCATTTGGGTCGAAGTAGTACAGTAGCACCAAAGAAAAGTCACAAGAAAAACGTGTCTGTCACCTCACGTCACTCACTCGTTCACGAACGACTTTCAATTGAGAACTAAGAGGAAAACGTGGGACTCAATCCACGCAATCACTCGGACAACATTTGTGGATTCGTCCCAAGTTCTGATATGAAAGACACCTTCCTTCGTCTCGGTCAATTGAGAGAACACTGATTTGTTTGTGTTGCCTCCTCACGTCCGAACGAACCGAATTTTCAATTGACAAAAAGCAACCACCGACCGCCACCTGACAATAACGCAATACATACACGTACATGTACCGTACGGATGTAGTACATAGCACATACTCATCCAGGGTCGATGTCGAATGCAGTACCGCGGAACGACCACTCTCTCTCTCTCTCTCTCTGTGGGTCTTTCTCCGATGATGCATCATAGGTACTCTAGCACACTCACATGTCGTTCGTAGAAGAAGTGTAGGCCTATTTCGAGTTGCCGATTCAATCCCACGACCGCCCTCCCTCTTGGAAATCAACCTCAATTGTAGGTATGGATCTGGCGACGAGATCGGCGTGGCCGAGAAGGTACGTAGAGAATGACTTGAGAAGAAGCGACCAGGCGAATTTCATCTTGAAAACCCGGCCAATGCATTTGAATGCTTCTCTAGATAGAAGTATTGCAAATTTTCAAGGTAGCGAGGCCAAGAAGACGTCCGACGAGGACACCTTTGTCCGGGCAAATCACGCATTCCGAAGATCGCAGCTCTAAGATTTGACCCCATCTGATTTGAAGTGGGGTCACAACATTTGACGGCGGATTCGGTAACATCATTCGTCAAATTACAGCCCAACAACACGCTGGCGCCAATGAGGATTGCCTTCTCTGGCTTTTAATGCTTTTTAAGGTTCCATTTTTCCAAGAAATGAAACTGCTTTCAGGAAAATATATGATTTTGAAATAAAGGGAAGAAACTTGCTTGAAATCCTTTCCTTAGTTTCGATAATACCCAAAATTTTACCTTAGTACTTCAATGAGGTTGAAGCAACGGAATGTTAAACCAAGTGCTGGTCCTTTTCCATGCTCTTTTTCCTCGTGCCCTATTCCATTACCCCTCCTACATAATATGAGCTTGGTTTAGGTAGGTGTTCAATTTTTGCCAATTACGAAACCCATTGCATAATCCAGAGCAACTCCAAACTCAACCAATGACGGGAGGTCTGAATATCTTGCGTTCAAAACAGATTGATTGACTTTTCATAATTCATGCATCAAACACCGATATTTGCCGACAATAAGAATTGAATACCAAATAAATTAAGATTTCAGAACGGCTAAAACGAAAAAGATTGCCATCAGCTCAATGTTTCAATTGACCAGAAAAAAACAGCATATAGTACTGTCTACTTCTCTTTAGTACAAAACCTTATCTCAAAGTTGTGTCCCATAGGGGCAAGAACTACTTTTCATTGTTCAAGCTACGTCGTTCAGACTAAAGTAAATCATTGTGAGATTTTTTTTTCTTCCCTGAACGAGACTACCATGACTGGCAAAACCACTCAACAAAGTCATTTTTCAGTAAACGCGCTGACAATGTTTGCGATTCGTCGATTGAAAATGAAGTCTCAGATCAAATCATCTAGTTACAACTAGTTAAAACCATTGAACTAAACAGGACCAC
>JAAGOF010000104.1:2752665-2763375 GCA_010645155.1 Tigriopus japonicus | reverse complement strand
TACTGAGGGACAAACAAACCTCGTCAAAAAGTGAAATCAGCCTATTTATGGCGTCATCTATGGATGGTTCCTGCTTCAGAATGGAAATCAAATCCAACTCTTCCAATCTTTCAACAATAAGAGGCCAACGTTCCTCTTTGAACTTGAACTTTGCCAGACCCACCTTTTGTGCAGGTATAACTCTAGAGCTCGCCGGCTTTTGAGTAATGGTAGACCCTATCTCAAGAATGTGATGATCTGAAAGACTACATGGGGCAACATGGACATACTGGATCAGATCAGTGTCATTGGAAAAAACTAAGTCCAGAACACTCTCTGCTCTGGTTGCAACACCAACGTGTTGAGAGAGATTACGCAAGATCGCAAACTCTTCCAATTTTTCGAAAGACGGTGAAGCCGTTTTCGCAATGGGAATGTACCCTTCCGGACTAACCTCCCACTCTACAATGCTAGCCGGAAAATTGAGGTCACCAACAACAAAGAGTCGAGAACAAACCTCTCGATCTAACTCCTTTCCAATGAATTGAAGAGCTGATAGAAACGAAGAAGAGCTACAAGAAGGTGGCCGATAAATAGTTACGACCGTAAGATCAAGAGCCTTAATGTGACAAATCAAAACTTCTACTTCTCCATTCGACATTTGAACATGACTAAAATGTAAGTCTTTCCGGACATATAGACATACGCCCCCATGTGGGAAAGTGGGATTATCAGGGCGTACTCTATCACATCGAACTAGCCTAAAACCAGCTATTGTAATAATTTCTCCTTGTGTTTTTTAAATTACTTTGCAATACTCTTCAACATCAATTAACCACGCCATTGCTCTTAAATGCACCATTTTTCGAAAATCTGACCCTTGAAAACTAAGACATTTTTTTTTTGGCAAGCCTAGACTGCTAACGGCGGCAGGTCTGTAATATGATACGCTAATGGCTCCCATGGGCTGAGCAACGTGGCACAGCCAACGGCCCTGTTTTGCCGCTAGCGGTACGATTTAAAACGCTCACTTGAAGCAACCTTTGTCATGTCCAATTGAGTCTTGGATAACACAAGAATTGAATTCTTAATCACATTCAAATGTTCATGCTCGTGAAATATACTTCTACTTCTAGCACATGTGCTAAACTTTATAGCGACTCGAACTAAGTTGATAGTGATTGGCTGGATGAACCTAAACTAAGCACATTTTCGTTTGTTCAATATTAGGTCGGTTGTTGAGGTAGTTTGGAACTATAGTAGAAGTATATCTAGAAGCACAGAAGAAGCATTGGAGATGGAGTAGAAATAACCATACTCGATCAACTTTCGATACAAGAGCTGCATTTTTCAATCACATTTTGGTTCACCTTGGCTTTTGGTTTGAGAATAAATTTTTAATTTTTAGCCACTTTTGCAACTGTTGATCATCATCTCGTCATATAATTGTGACATTTTAAATAGGTGGAAATGGACAAATGTCTGTTTGGCAAATTAAATTCTTCTTAAATCGCTCTGAGATAAGTGAATTTGTTCTGCTTAGGAAGATGAGGTGCGAAAGATGGAAAACTTTTTAATTTCTTTTGAAATTTGGAATCCTTAATCCAGAATAAATGAACTGGCGTAATCGAAAAAATATCACAAATGAAGATGATTTCAGAACACTCGTCGTAATACACACAAAGCATAGTAACTCTGCCCCTGCTTTTGCTTTCAAATACAAAACTTCACAAAGAGAGCCTCCGTGTTCTAAGAAATAAGATTACCGAAAGTGCCAGTGAAAACATTCTTTACCTAAATGGTATGCTTCGTGAGCAGTTTCATAAATTAATTTGTGAGCTCAAAATGCCAACTGCAAACATTGTCAAAAAGTACATCTCAAGCAATGCGCATGGCTTGACATGTATTCAAGATTTTGCCATATCGTGCCAAAAAAGAGCAAAAGCCTTCATTTGAAATCTAGCATTTGCAAGAAGAAACACCTCCTCCTCCTCCTGTTGTAGCTCCTTGGGTTCGTAAATTTACTGTAGTCATTGATGTGGTTTAAATGGGTCCTTATCTTTTTCCGAGTGCCAAATGAAATGGCTTATGTCTGCAACACGGGACATTCTCGTCGAAGTAGTCGAGAATAGGACTGGGATGGCAAGTACGAGGACGAAGTGGATTCTGTATTGTACACCACTGCAAAGCACACTTGATTATGAAGCCAAACGAAACTTCCCAAGTACGACTGTGGCAGACATGCTTGGGAGGGATGCCATTTGCATATTTATGAGTCTCCTTCTTTGGTGCTGCTTCAACATTTGTTACTCATCCTCGAACCGAGCAATGGTTTGTTCCAATATCCACTGAATGCCTGCCCTCCCCACGCCCCTTTGGCCGCCTTCGATCAAAGCTGCTTTTTTCTCCTCCCTATTCAGATTTGAGATTAGGCTCAAGAAGGACATGTTAACCGATGGTTGGGCTCGTATCGAGCAATCCCTTGGTTCGAGGCTTTTCCTTCGGGATTCCTGCAGCTCATCAATCAAAATTGACCCGGGAAATCCTTTCTGATCCCCAAGCACCGTGGACCAAGCTTGGACCACCGAGTGTGTGCCTTCAAATGAAGGAAGGTCAACCAACGTCAGTCAAGTCGGAAGGATCGAAGGCAGGGACGAACCCAGAATCTGGAACGGAGACTGGAACAAGGCCACCAACAACACTTTGGGGCGACCGACTTCTCTTCATTTGGGTGGGCCCAAACCTCATCAAGCGGATCAGAACTTGGGCAGGCAGAGTGGCAGGCAGGCAAGCACTTTCTTACTCAACCAGTACTTTGATCCAACCCAAGAACTACAACATACAAACACTGGAGTAATTAGTGATTTGATGGCTTGAGCGGAAACTATTTTACGTTCAAAGAAAGACTTCATTATGAATCGACACCTTGTATACTGATTGTCTCAAAGCCAAATATTTATGTTGTTTTTACTAAACGCCGTTGGACAAAAATCTACTGTCCAGGCCGCGTTAAGCCTAGAAAAATGTGTGGCTTGAAGAGAATAAATCTAAAGGCCAAAGACCTGACAAAATGTGAGTGACAAATAGTTTTTTTCAATTTGATCAAGGACCTGATAACGTATATTGAAATGCTTTGATTCTAACGCAAAGAAAATGATAGAGGATAGCATGGACCCTCTATGGTTTGAGGATATTGATGTGTGTAAGGTCAAGATTTTTGATGCTCAGAAACGTTGTTAGCATGGTCAAAGATGAAAAGGGCCTCTTGATTTGGTAAAATGTTGCTAATAGTCCAACCGAGGGACTCAAAAGACTTTTTCAGGAAGGATAAATGTGTCTCAGAGGAATAATAGGAATGTGACATAGGTTTTGAAAGAGTCTTATTTTTCTCGTAAACTTAGCAATCACCGATACAAAAATTGTTAAATAATTGGATTGAAAAATTTTTTGCATATTTAAAAGTTTAATCCTTTTCTTGGCTTAACTTTGCTCAGACTTTTTTTTTCGAGAGTCTGGCTAATGCTTTTTTACGAGGAATTTTCACTTCAAAATTGACGAAACCCTAAAAGAAAGAAGGGCCTGCTGCATACTTTGCTTTTCATAGTGGGAAACAAAATCACGCCTATTGTGTTGCAAAATCCTGTGAGACTTTCACCATGAAGTACCAATATTCTTATGGAAGAAAGTTGTCACAAATTCCATGAATAAATCTGGATTTTTCAAGGAGAGTTGGTTCAAAGAAATACGCATCACAAATAATAACCCTTCATCCAAATATGAATGCACCACGAGACCACTTGGAATCTTGGATGCACTTTCACCAACATGATGCTGAGATCTCACGAATACATCTCAAATGGGCAAATATTACAATTTAATTGATATCAACAAAAACATGAAAAAAGCAAAGCAAGATTTTACTTAATTTGACAAAGAAATGAACGAAGGTTGGAGAATCTGTTTGATCTCAAGAGCTTTTAGATTAATGTTAAAAACCCGTAGAAAGGTTTGTCTCTCAATAAGACAATTCTGCATAGATAATTTGAGGTAGATTACCAGTTTGGTAACCAAGTGTGGGAACAGAATGGTTCTCTGTGTGTGAGAAGGAATTTGGGCCAAATGGTTAGAGATTACTTGGTTTCACCGCAAGGTTATCTTGATTTGTAAAGTTTATTGAATTCGAATTCCGATTTCGTGTTGTTCAAATTTGGGATCAAACCGAGAAAAGAAAACTATCTCCGGATGTCGCATTTTCAAGTTTTGAACCAATCAATCCAAAACCCCAAAAGGTTTCCTTATCAGAATTCCTCTAGACTGCCTTATTCATTAAAAACCGGAATTTACGTCCGCTATTGAGGTTTAGGAAACTAAGCTTTAATAAATAACCCCTACTTCCCACCTTTGAATATGCTACTCCCTAATCACAGGCGACAATTACCATCTCACTAAGACTATTAAAGAAGCCCATAAAACTCGTTGAAGCACGCCGTTAAATGAACTGAATTGCCTAGTTCTCGATTGGATGATAAAACTCTAGCGCTTTCAAAGTTAAAGGTGAACTGGCTGAATGTTTATCTTCAGAGTTCATCTTTGGCTATTCGCTCTTGTGCACACACCAACACGCACATAATTCCCTGCTGTCCATGGATCAAAGCCAACTAACCCTTTGTTTCCCTGTGAGTCTGACTGACTGACTGATTCTCGGACTTGCTACACACTAACTTTCAAAGGGGTCCACTTTTTGTGCGTCCATCAAATTTTTGCTGGGATGCCCCCAAGTTTGAACTTGGTGAGGTTGGTCCCTTTTACCTTTTTTCAGAGGGTAAAAGTGAAACTCTCGGAGAGCTCATTTATCATCACACAGAGAGAGTGAGTGGGATTTTCTATGTTCTAGCCTCATTCCCGTCTTTGTTAGCGGCTTTTAAGAAAGAAATAGAGAAAAGGACGACCCTGCGCTCTTTTCATTGAATGAGAACCACAGAAAACCCGTTTCAAAGAGTCCCCCCATTTCCGTTTCCTTTTGTTATCGGATCACTGGCAAAGGGTGTGAAGAATAAAAAGGCGACGGGAAAGAAAAGAGGACGGGGAATCGAAACGATTAAAAAGACGTCTTGGACAGTGAACGGTCGTTTTGGACCTGGGACCACTCGCATTCAGAGTAATGAAAAAAGGAACTGCCAAACAAAGAAACGGTCCCAACGATTTCAAGATCGTAATCTGTATGCTCAACTTCTTGGACCCTAATATCAATCGAGAAAACGACCGATATCCAAGCTCAATTCCGGAATAGCGGCAAAGATTAATCAATATTTGGACAGATATGTGGAAACATTCATACTGCTCGCCTTTTCATCTTGAGAAAATGACTTTGTTTTGACTTGTGGGAAAACCTCTTGCGCCGAAAATCAATTGATATTGCTCGGCGAAACATGTTTTATGGGGGCTTACATTTTGTATTTGCACCCAACATAACTTGAGACTTCTTTTTCATTTAAAAAGAAAGTTAGAACAAATTGGTAAAAGAAGTGTCGACATTCTTGGACCAAATGGAACTTGGCCTTCGCTCGAAGCCTTTGGACAGAACTCGGAAAGAAAGTTGAGACTTGACTGGCTCTCACAAAGAAGCTTAGCTTAAAATCTCGGTGTCAACATTTCAGATTACGTTAGAATGCAACATCACAAAAACTTCCAGCCCTCATCTAAGTATCCAATGGGAACTTTGAAGCAAAAATGACCTTGAACTGGACATTTATTTTCGTATCTAACAGATATTTGTTGCTTTTTGCTTCAATCGGAGATCATTGTTCCGTGAAGATCTATGTTCGTAACAATCAAAACAACAGCCAATTTTAGAAATAAAAAGAACAATACATGAACAACCGACGAAAGAAAGTCTCCTTTACAATCTTAAAGGGACGTGGTCGTACAAACCATTGGGAGTGAAAGCATTACAAAAGTCCGGTTTTTTAAGGCGAATCTCAGTTACCGGAGGAACGTGAAGTTCGGGCTTGTTCTTGAGATTGGAGACTCAAGGAAAAGATAAACTTATCTTATGTTGTTGTTGTTGTTGCGTTTCGAGCTCCTTTATTGTTCATTCTTTTGTCCAACTTTGTCCGAAGGGAATGTCTTGAGATGGCCAATTTGCTAATTGACTCGAAATATGATTTTCCACCATCGTTTCAATCTTTTAAACAACTGTGTAATAATTGTTCATTGTTTGTGGATGCGATCTTACATTGAGAGAGCGTGAAAAAATGTTTAAATCCGAAGAGTGTGTTAGCTTTTGCGTCGTATCAAAGCGACTGTGAAGGCCAATCATGATGCTTTGGCCTTTGTGAAGGGAGTAGCGAAACGATAGAAACTATCAAATTACCAATTGAACGAACACCAGCACCTTCATGTCATGAGAAGAAAAAGAACAGACTTGAATTCTCGACCAAGCTGACTTTCGACAAACAGCCTTTTGATCGTGGGAACCTTAATAAAGTACGCATATTTCAGACGCTTTAGTGGAAAGCCACTGGGTTAAACCAAGTTATTAAATATGCTTGCTCGTTCGAGGGGAGTCACCTCGTGAGGAATAAAAGAATTAATCGTTTCAAACAACAATTAAGGTCGCTCGTCCGTTAACACACAAGAGCCCTTACATTTTCGGATTTTCCTTGTTTAATCTGATTTGTGATTGTCAAAGCTCATTTTTGGTTGACTTTTCCGGATCGCAGTGCTACTTGCGTGCTATTTCGCAGGTGCAAAATCTACCACCAAATACGTGTAGCAAGTTCGAGGTGGCAAAATATGTATTTCAGCCTCCATTGCTCTCGAACTTGTGTAACTCAAATAAAACTCCACCAACGTGTGCAGTACACGACACAATCATATTATTATCAAGAGGAAACAGCAGGAACCTGATTTCGACAGACCTTAGTACTTCCAGCTGCAAGTTTTAATAACTAAATGGATCCTCGAAAACCCTCCAGCCAAATCGGTCTGGAACTCTTTTTTGGCCGTTATCTGACCAGGAAAATTAGCCCTCTGGTTCGGCCGTGTTATTTCGTTTAAGTACTCTTGTGTCGCTCAAGACATGGCCCAAAGTGTACAATGACCCATTCTTTCCCAAAGTGGAACGCGTCCGTGTATCAGGATGAGTCTTATTGTCATTGGGTTTTGTTGGATTGGACAAATAGGCGCGTTAAGCTCCGAGATAATAACTCTAAGGCTCGATAAATGGATATTGCTCAACCTCGATGATGATTGCGTGTGTGTACGCACTAGTACGAATAAGTATTGCCTGAATGCCACCAGTGACAATCAATTAGCCGCTATTACTGTCTCACATGAGGATCCTCGAAGGAAAACACATGTTGGATGACAACACAAGTACGACACTTCAAATTGGTCTCATTCGTGGTGGTCCAGCCACGCACACACAATTTCCACTTTGGTTCGGTTGATAAGTCACTCATTCAATGACTTCCTCGCACGTGGAGGTCTTGAGCTCAGCTCAATCATGAGGGCACTGACTTTCCGAAGAGTCGAACTCAAGGTCTGACTGCATGTGTGAAGGCGTTTGTCCCGCTCGATTTCGACGCGGATATCCAAAATTTTGGGCCCAAACGAGAGCCCTCCACTCTGGCTTGATTCGACGACGAGGAAGCCCTCGGCAAATGAAGACGACCATCATGGAACGGACGAATGATCCACAGAAAAGGGACGGGGGTATGGAAGCTTTGCAAACACTTGAGAGGAGACCTCTCGAGCTCAGACTTTGGGTGTGAGAAGAGAGCCAACAACCCACGAGAGTGCGTGAGTAACTGGGTTTGCCTAACTGAGAATGGCCGAGAGAGCTAGGGAACTGGAGCGTTGGAGCTTATGTTCTGTGTGATAAAATGGACTGGGACTTTTTCGGAGATGATATGGAACTCATATCCGCTCAGGAGATCTTCTATAATGCCTTGACTCTATGAAAAGGCGTAAATTGGGCGGAGAGCGGAACGTTGCGTTCAACCTAGACTCACGCAACCTTCCGGGATGCTTGTATGAATGAGTGTGATCGTGTAATTAGACGAATTCCGCTGACGATTCTGGCGCCAAAATGGCTAGGGATGCGTCAGCATCGAGCACTTTTCGAGCTGAAAAAAATTCGGAAGCCTAATTCACGTTCTTCCTTTTGACCATCAATCAAGAACTCCTTCACGAAGCAAACTCAAACCATGAAATACTCGAGCCTAGTTCAGATCCATCCCTTGCAGTTTGGCCCCAAAATTCGCAGTTGAATTCTTCCGACCACACTCATCCATTGTCAGTGAGCGGCTACTGCTCTGGAATTCAGTTCCTATTCGGGGAGTGCATGCAATTCATGGTCTCATTCTGAGGAGAATGAAAGAGTTCGTTTCCTTCCCGGTGGATTTTCACGGCTATAAAGTGAGTTCCTGTACTTCCTTCTTTGAATTGTCCCCGCAGCCCATGTACGATTAAGGGCCCCAAAAGCCCATTGGCTATTATGGAAAGAGAGTCAGGGAGACTTTAGTTACGGCCATAGACTCTAAAGTCTTTGTCGCTTCCTTCCTTTTTCTGATAATGAAAAAAATATCGACTTCAAAACTTGCTCTTGACGCTCGGTCCAAACGAAAGTTATCTGGAAAATCGAACAAGCAACGTGGCGACCTTAGTGAAACTTTGATTTCTTTCCAACTTTCGACTAATCTTCATGCCATATGGCAAGAAAAAACCTAAATCTAAACCTTACTCTAAAACCAGTTCTTGCTTTTTCGTCCTCCTTAAACACTTCTAATGTGTGACGAGTAGTGCCCAATCAACAGTCAATAATGTATAAGTTTGGGTGTGTTTTGTGAATGTTTTGATGGAACCAACATATTTGAGGTAGCAAAATGAAAAGCCTTCAAGAACTAACCATCAAATGCGTCAAACCCGATCCAAACTGATAAGAAAAAGAGGATTTCTACCTGTGAAACGGCGGACTTTTGTAGGAACAAGGTGGAACCCTCTTTCCTTGGTGTGCAAATGGGAGCGTTAATGTTCTGTCTTTTCAAAGGGTGGGTGGGAACTAAAAAATGGTCGTTTTACGTCCATTTGATATTAGAGATATACGAACAACATGCCAGTCGCTCTTGTTAAATAGCGCTAATTGGCTATTGTTCACACAATGAGACTCATGTGTCATTGTTTGATAACCGGAGCAAGAAACTATTGTACATAAATTGGACGGGTCTTGGATTTTCCTAATGGAATGCAAGTGGGGGTTTTCCATGCCAAACATTTGTGTTTATCGCAAGTGTATTCGTTGTGTAGAAGTGTACATTAAGGCAAACAATTCTCACACACTCTTGATGTTTTGTATTAAAGCGTTGGTTCCATATATTTCATATCATGTTAATTATGAATTGGTGAACATGACTTCTAAGTGTATTAGATTCTTTTATCAACCGATTGTTTCGTTTTTAACGTGTTGTGCAATTGTGCAGTACGTTGCAATTAACAAAAATACCTTTGAAAATGAATAAAAGACAACGTACTTTTTTCAACTTTTTTCGTGCCACTTTGTGGTCTTGCTTAGGTTTCAAGATATTCATGTACGAATTATCGTACCCATAATGAAAATAACCATAAATAAAATAGTAAAATCGTACTCGTAATATAACCCATATATTCACACAGAATGCATGGGTTTCGAAAAATGTCGCCACCTTTGGCTAGGAAAGATGACCAAATGCTAGACCCTCAGATATCGAGAACGAAAAATAAGAACTAAGAACACCCCATTGTCTTTTGTGAACTGACGCATTGAAAGTTGTGTTTTCGGCTTTCACCACTAGATGGCGCCACATTCTGCATGAAAAAAGACTTTCTTTTTTCCTTGAGGCCATCTAAGGACCTCTGAGGCCATCACTGTGCATTCACAAAAGGTTTTATCGAAGGAGGTGGCACATATCCACATACTACATCTCTCTTACCTTATCCTAGGATCTCCACTATCGGACAAAGAGATGAAAGTGAATTATTTATAAGCGGATCAACATGTTTACCCGTTCCTGTGGGAGAAAGAGATCAAAGATCTCGCAGCAAAGCTTCCTACCTGAGATTTGCGAGGGTGTGACGTCTAGCTGCCGCTGATCGCCTGGGATTTATTGTTCGCGGAACAATCGGAGGCCCAGGGATGAATAACCGACCTTGCAAGGCTCGTAAGGCCTTCAAGTTGGATTCGCCCGCTTCTTGGACCACCTCTTCTTCGTCTTCACTTTCTTCTCCCGCGTGGGCGTGTTTGGTCGGAGACCACGTGTCACGATGATAACGTTGTAACTCCAAGAGACTGCCTTTCTCGCCTTGCATCTTGAACCATCGGGAATTCCACGCACTACGTTAACCTTTGAAGCCTTAGCAAATGCTCCATCATCGTCCTCACTATTTTATCTTGAATTGTCAAGGATTAACTCCCCGAGTTTAAACACATTTTTCGATTTCCTTCGTTGTCGAAAATATCTTGATTCGCGAATGACAAATTGACCAACCTAAAACCGTGTAAAGAAAGCAAGCATGTTACATTTCGTTTTCAAACATATAATCATTTGCTCCGATACAAAAACAGCAATAGACGAAGGCCTCTTGAAGCGACCTAAAAGATCAACGTTTCCTTTTTTAACCATTCGGGGCAAATGTGACTCGGACAACTTAAGAAGATACGCACTTCGCAAAGAGCGGTCGGCCTTTTGTCGT
>JAAGOF010000104.1:2724220-2736414 GCA_010645155.1 Tigriopus japonicus | reverse complement strand
GCTTGGAGGACGGAAGCAGATGATAATTTCATTCCTCATGCAAAGGACGACGATACAGGGGTAAAAGAGTAATCCTTGTGGGAAGATCTTCATCAAGGCCAATGCAAGTCAGGCCTAGGGAAATTTTTACATCGCAATTCTGCAATGCTCAAAAAGACGCTTCATCAAAGTTTTGCAGTTTCCCAGCAAGGAAAAGCTTGAGAGAAAGAGAGAAAAGGGAAAAAGACCGAAGGAACGGAAGCAGGAAGCAGGAAGCAGAACGAGGTTGGAAAGCTCTGTGGATGGACCTGGGCACATAATGGATCTTGTTAGCGAAGCTGTGAGCTTGGAATTAAAAGAAATGAACGCAACATGGTGCACAAAGACTGACGTCAAATCACAACTTGAAACTCTCACAAGGAATGAGACACGTCCATCCATCACCTTTTAGTGATCCACTCGAGGTGTCCAATTGGAACACCAAAGTCCTGTTTCAACAGATCGATTTTTCAAGGATCTTGAATTTTTTGCACGATGCGCTAAACAGGTCCCAAGTTCACTTCAAAAGGTTCGACAAAGGTTAGAACAAAGTAGGTATTTATTTTCAATACCGTGGACGCCTTTGAGGCCTACAAAAGTTGTCAAACAATCGAAAGTTGTGTTGTTTTTTGCCCTAGAGAAGTTAAGATATGGAATTGGCAATATCTATACCTAGATATCATTATTGTCCGGTAAAATGTCTCTCAGTTCGACTCGGATTGAGGACATGCTTGTCCTCTGTAACCTCGAATCTCAAAGGCCAGGAAGTACTTGCAATACACAAACAGACTTCACTCTTGACGGATGTCTTCTCAGACCAAATTGCTTAGTCTAATTGTGTTCCAGATAGTTCACACCCAAAAGACTAGTCTCTTTGCTAAGTATTTTTTCCTTTTCACGTAGATCAAGCCAACAATTGAATTAGAGAATGAAAATTTCATGTTAAAATGATTGTTTTTTATCAATGTAAAAGATTAAGCATTATTCTGGCTGGTTCTGTTGTTTTTGCAACATAATATTGAATGAATGATATCACCATGAGAGATCTGAATTTCTTTACTTATCCAAACGGAGTACAGGAAATTAAGAAAGCATATTTTATTCAAAAACAAGAATGTTAATTCTTAATAGTGTTACAAACACAATTAATGATGATGTTGGGAAAGTACTTAATGGCTCTAACTAGAAAAGGACAAAATTCACTAAAAAAACAGTTGTGGATTGGAACTTGCCATGCAGATAGCAACGTCATCAAGGATTGCCACTAAAAAAAACGTACTAAAAAAGTCTTCCATCTTACAATAATAGCTAAAGACAGATAATCATCAGTCTAGAAGGGGATGGACGTGAAGAGGAAAGTGAAGAAATCAAGTTAGGAACTCTCAAAAATAACGTTTTCCATCAGATAAATTTGCACCAAGTGGACAATGACTGGGCCTCTCCTATATTCCTTTGGGATAGCATTAATCGTGGAATTTCAAGTAAGTCTTGGATAAAAATAAAAGGCAGACAATAAAGCATAACCTTCTGAACAATCGAAATGTTATCTAATCTGAAATCTATCATGTGTTTTTCAATTTTGTCCAGCTCGTTTGGAATTTATCCACCGTCCATCGTTTATCTTCACGCCAAACATTCTGAAGTATCGGTTTCTCAATTTGTTGAGCCGCCACATTTCAGAATCTGGTTCATCCACGGAAGAGTTGAGAAATGCACTTTTTTTACATATTTTTCTTACATACAGAAGTACAGACTCTGAGAGTCCAGTAATCTGATTGTTTGTATAGCAAAGAGACTGTAAATAATCATTCCGTTCCCTAATGTACTGCAAGATGAGACGTTTTGGTTCCAACTTTATCCTCTCCTAAAAAGCCGCAACTGCAGAGCTAATGTTATCTACAGAAGCTCATGTGAAAGAAGCGTCGTCAGAACACTAGCGCCGGTGGCTTTATCATGAAGCTTTAAAAAATCCACACATACCAGGAAGTGAAAGAGAAAAAATACAGCAAATAGGAGACTTTGACCGAAAAATATCCATGAAAGGGCTTGAATCCATCTTATTTTATGATCCAATGACTGGATCAATCTTTACTGTCATGATCTAGGTAAACTGATTGTAAAATCGACTTTTGTTATAACTTGAACTTCCTATTCATGGTGGCGACAACAACGGCAAACATTTGAAGCTTCAAAAAAGCCAAACAACATGGCTGTGTCGACGCTTCTTTCCCATGAGCTATCCTCCCATGAACTTCTTTAATGTTATCAACGTTCTTGTGAAGGTCACGCTGCAAAGCCACTAATCCATTTGAAATGAGCAGCACTAAATGACGGCATAAACCCTTTTAAGGACTAAAACTGAGGCTTGTATACTATTTTTTCGAGAGAAACGTGAAATTGAGACATCTCGTCACTTGTGCCGTGTTGAACATTCTTGTTGAACCAGTTGGTTCAAGGTAATTTGGACTCATATAAACCCTCCCAACTTTGTGTGGCATCGCATTTCATCTCAAACTTTCCACGGAACACGAATTAGGAGACGTTCCCTGTGTTCGTAGATTAACGGCTAACTTCTATTTCGTTCGTCAAGGCAGTCATAAGAGTGCATTTGAAAGAGGCAACATTCCCGTTAAAAAGTTTTTACTTTGGTTTACGAATACCCTCAAGTCTTAAATTTGAAAAAGAGCCATGCTTCATTTCAACTAGGTCGTACTCAAAATTCTTTGATAGGCCCATAAACAGTGCGATTTAAAGCTTGTCCAAAAAGTCATTAAACCAAAAAATATGTTCCTTATCAATGGGAGCTATGCATTAATCCTCAAAGGGACAACCTTCATCATCTACATGAAGTATGCGGGCATGTGAATGAAAAGCTTTTGATTGCTTTATTACAGATTTTACATTTTATTCTTGATACCACCAAATAGGCAGGGTTGCTTCAATCCCGCCCCGTTGACATTTAACCATAAAAACCCGCCCGGGCGGGTTTTTTCGGGCGGATTTTTCGGGGTTTTTTCGGGTTTTTCTCTTTTTGGCCCTAAATTTGTCCCGAAAAATTGTGCTCACCTCTATGCGACTTAAATTCAATGCTCGTGGATATTGCATTTCCTGGATTTCTTGAAGAAGATATGAATTATGAGGAAATGTTATAGATGAGGCACGGATAAAGTTGCTCATTTTTGTTAAAAGTTGCACTCAATGAAGGGAAAGTTGTTAATAAGTTGCTATTTTTTATTTTAAGATGTTACTTGTTGACATAGAAATGTCAAATTTGGCCCAGTATATGTTTAAATTCTGGGCAAATGTTTTCATCGCCAATTTGTCTTTTTTAACACAAGACTTCGTTAAGAAATCGAGACAAAGAATGCCAAAAGTTGTTGTTTCTTGCGAAAAATCGAGTTATTATTGTGTCGTATATCGTCAAAAACTCAGTTGGGATATGCTAATGTGGTCCAACATGAAGAGATAAAAATACGAATGAAAATAAAAATTTCAAGAAACCAAAAATATCAAAAAAACGAAAACCCCGAAACAAACAGAAACGAAAAACCCGAAAAACCCGCCCGAAAACCCCACCCGAAAAAACCGGGCGGGGTTTTCTCCGGTGTAACCCTGCAAATAGGTACTACTTTTTAAAAAGACCGCTGATGTGTTGTCGTTGCCATATCTTGCTTGTTAATTCAAAGCATTTGAAAGTGCAATCAGCAAAGGAACTAACTCTTTTTTTTAATTATTGAAAACCTTACTAAGTCTCACACTTTCCTCTCTATGAATTTTTCTCGCCCTCAGCAAAAATGAGTTCGACAAATTTCTGAGAGCTTCTTAGGATAAACCTTTGGTTCAAGAGTCTTCTTTCTAGATTTGTCCTTGATTAAACAAATGTCAAAAAAATGTGTAAGTGTTGTTTATTTAATTTGGATTGTTTTGTTGTTGCAGGAATATCACTAAGCCCGCAAGACATAGAAAAACATGTTGACATGCCTATCATAATTTGCCCAGTACAACTCCAATACTTAAGGTGCGTCTAAATATAAATATTGAACTGGGAGGTTTCGTTTTTAGTTTCAACAAACAAGGATCTGGACTTGTTTTTTTGTTTCCAATTGTTACTTACCACAGTATCTTTCCAATATCGCCTCACTCAAGCGGTTAAATTTCACTGCACTAGAAAAACCCACGTACAGACTATTTGGCTGATTTGTCGCTAAACTGAGTAGTATTTTCACTTATTTGTCGCCACTCTCAAGCACAATTTACAATCTTCTTCTTCGATTGTATTCATCAAGATCACTTTTTCCCGTTGAAGGAACCCCGAATTGGATCCTCTTCACTGGTAACCCAAGTGGCTTTCAACTATAACCTCCACCTTCAATGAAGAAGCTCTTCAAACTACCCATCCTCATCTGTTGCAACGCGGAATGTTCAATGGGCTATTCTACTACTACTACTACTACTACTACTACTACTACTACTACTACCCCCTCTTCTACTGGGTAGCGTTGAAGCCTCAATCAAAAGCAGGCCTTCTTTGTTCCACTCAAGTTAGTTCTGTGGGTCTTCGTTACGGCGGTCGACGTAGTAGTCGTAGTCGTCGTCCTCGCCGTTTTTCCGAGGAGCTTCAGCTTTGGATGTCGGAGCACAGAGCACAAAAGTGGGTTCGAAGGATGTTCTTCCGAGAGTTTGACATGGGTAAATCATATCATATGAGCAATCGCATAACCTTGAACTCCGCGGGATGGGATGGAAAACGGACAGAGACAAGTTTTTTTCGAGCTTGCTTTTGAAGACCTCCAGTTTCACTTTCGTTGCTCGCCCTTGGCGAATTTGAGATTGCAGAACTGAAGAGCTCTTTCCAAACAAGGCCGGGTTCTCATCTCTTATTCAACACGTCCATCTATCCCTCCATTGGCTCGCCGGCCTTTGGGTGTTGAACTTCATGGAAAGAATGAACCCTGAGTAGGTGGATTAGAGTCTTAATAATGTAGTGCTTTGACTACTATAAAGTTTACTTTGAAGGGAAAGCAAACTGACAACTGGCAGACAGTCGAGGGGATAACAAAACCACACTCACAAGTGTATATGGAAAAAATAACCTCAGCTCAGAAAAGATAAACTGAGAACTAAATATGTATGGGCTTCACACTCACAAAAGACTGGATATGAAAAGATCTGACAAATATGCTTCCATTTGCCGATCCCAAATTGTACTCTTGCTCCTATCTTAAAACCATGATTGGCGTTGGTAGGGGTAAAAACATGAGAAAAGCAAGCAAGATTGTCTTTCTTTGACAGCTTTCACACCTATCCTAATTAAGCTTTTTTCGGCCCCCATGAGTTGATGATTTTTCAAGTTGACACTCCGGAAATGAACTCTGTACGAGTGCACTCGACTATCTCAAATTGAAAACAAGGCGATAGAAATAATGTACCTTGTAAGTGTCAGGCGCCTATCAAGAAATATTCGCCAACATGCTGACGAGGTTTTCAATATATATTCTTGTTTAGATCCTCGATAAAAGCCGGCTCTAGTCTAGCATGGTTTTCTCGGAGGTGGATGTGCATTAAGATTCCATTCAGAGTGTCCCTGTGGTTGGTTAAGTCTCTTCAGCCTCGTTTGGCATGAATTCCGCATCGCCAAGGGATAGGAGCTTCTTTTGAGGTTTTTCTATACCAGGGGTCGGCAACCGTTTTTAGGTCAAGGCCCACCAATTTGACTGCATGTCGTCAAGGGCTCACCAAACAGACGTTGGGAGGTTCAGGGGCCCACAATTGAACGATCAAAGAGCTTTGGGCCCACAAGCACACTACTATGGATGACTCAGGGGCCCACTTTTTCGATTTTTCCCATAGCGCCTGAGCTTACCATCGACCACCCTTGTGCGACCACATGTGGACTGCGGTCCACTGGTTGCCGACCCCTGCTCTACACGTATCTAGAGCGACGTTCAAGGTCTCAATCACCCCCCCAAAAGCTCGAACGACTCGAATAAAATGGTTGCGGCATGCACATTTGATCAAAGAGAATGGTGAAGAATCTATAATTCACTCTTTTTAAAGCAAGTACATAGGTTGTTCATGAAAACTTCAATTTGTTCCATAATGAATTGATTGTAGACTAACGACCCTGCTTCCTCTTTCGGCATTCCTTTACATTTCAAGTATAATTAAATTTCAGTATAAAATTTAGCTACTCGAGGTGTGAAAATGGATGTTTGCAAATCTATAAATAGTGGAGTACACACGTCATCTTAGAATGGATTCGTGTTCAGGTTTCAAAAGATCTTCTCCGCTAATACCGTGGATGGAAATCTTCTTGGGTCAATTCATACCCCATGATGAGGTTTGGTTTGGAAATATGGTCTCCCATCGATTAGAGGGCTAAATGGAGAGAAGAGACACTCCCACTCAATCGCTTGAGTGGAAAATTGGTTTGGCTTTGATAGCCTGAGGTTGGTCAGGGCGCCTCAAAGTGTGCTTTAAATTCCGAACAAAACACATTTGAAATTTTTCTGTTTTAAACTTATTTTCTTTAAAGTATTGGTTAGAATGGCTTTCCTGTTTGGGTATTTTCACATCATCTATTAATTAGCAATCTGAGCAATGCCAAATTTATTGGTGATTTTGGAACTATATCCTCCTCTTCTAATTTCAACTAGTTCTCATTTATGATTGTTGAAATCTAATTGAATCAACAATTTTGAAATGTTTCTTCTTTAGTTGAAAGAATGTTCAAGCACCATATTAGAGATATCACTAAGGTATGCAATAAGAGTTTGAATCATGAAAAATAATATTTGTGATTAGTCAGCACCCATCTGCCCCAAGGTGTATCAAGTCATTGTCTGTTATTTGGCCTGAGAAAAGAGATCCTTTGCTCTAAGTTCAATGCAAATCTGAGTCCGGGCAAAACACATGCATGCACCGTCGGTTGTACTGAGACGTTAAAATTATTGGTTGATTCCTAAACTAAGCGTTCAAAACGTTTTTTGAAGTACCCCAAAAACTCAATGTGCATTTGCTCTTGGATAGAAGTCTCTCGCCGTTTCAAAATGGGTCCTGGCTTCATTTTTACGATTTTTGTGTTATGGAGATTGTCACAAGTAGCCTGAAAGTTGCCTATTTGGGCAGTAGATATTAGTACATACGAGCTATCGAAACGTCATCTGCAGGCCTAAAGATAAAACCCTTTTGAGGAAGTGTAACGTCTCTATTTCTTGAACTAAGTCCAACTCATTGATGGAGCTTGGAACCCTTCTGGCATTTGGAGTGTAAGGACAAGCCAATGAGGTAGTGATGTGTTTCAAACTAGGAGTTCTCCCATTTTTGACTTGGAAGTTTATCCTTGTTAAAGAGGGCATGTTGTGTAGTACTTTTTGAAAAGACCTAAACAGAGAACAATTTCGCAGCACTCGAACTAGTTCGATTTCGAGTTCTGGTAGTAGCTATGGATTTCGAGATGACAGTGCTGCCATATTTTATAGCAGATCAGGTCTATTGTCTACTGAAAAACTGGTTGTGATCCCTAAAAACCAAAATGGCAAAACCCTGCCAAAAATCCAACTCGAAACACATCAGCACAATGAAGTAGGGATTGGTGACACCGTCTTTTTTGACATCGACAACGACACAGACAAGGGCCAAATTGTCAAAGCCAACACCAACCTCGGCACTGACACCAGCTGTGCAAGTGCCTAAGTAGGCATTTTTAATAGTTTTGGAAAAATCACGAAACCTTGCAGGTGTCGGCACATAAGGCCGGTGACGACACTGACACCGGCTTCTCGCCCACCCCTACAATGAGATATATGCCGTATTTTTTATTTGGTGCCATGACTGAGGGAAGCAAAGAAACAGCAAAAGGTGTTCATAACAAAATCCTTGTTAATGGGACTGGCGATTCTCTCCACTTAGCTCTCTAACACCATCGTGCTTTCCCACGGGATTCCTCAACTCGAGACCAGTCCAAATTCCAGGAGCAAAGTCCACTCTTCCCACAAACTTGACCACACCCATCTCCTGAAATGGGGCAAATGAATAAATCCCAAAGAGTTATCCCAAAGGGTACAGTGTATATGTGCACGATGGACGAGCTGTGAATATTGAGCTTTCTAATCGATCGAACTTCGATACGGATCAAACTTACCTTCGAGGGTACTTCTTGGGGCATTGTTTCTTGAACATGGTAAACTCAAGGACGTTCACTGTCTGCCATCCGGCCTCCTTTTGTCGCTCAAAGGACCTCTCTGCGTATCGAGAATGAGCCGATCTTTCAGAAGAACCCTCGCTGATTGAGCTCACGACGGAGACGATAACACTTGAGCTCATTACTTGAGCACTCTGAAAAGGACAATAACAGGTTAAGCTAGGGACTTGGACAAATGGGGCAAAGTATGAACGTAAAGGGGTATTGGATAAAGAAGCGCATTCCATAGGTCCTCTTGGTCGATCGGTGTGTTTGAAGGACATTTTGAAAGATACCCTTGGAATAAAGTGAAACTTTACAAGGGATCATGAAGGGGTTATTGTGATAAGAGAAAAAAAGCCTGTGACTTGAATCCTTTTTCGTCAACAGGATCCAAGGAATCCAAGAAAAGCTGGCATCCATAGATTTCTCTCGAAGGCAAAAAAACAACAACAGTTGGATCATTTTCTTGCGGCTGTGTTCATGTCGAGAGGCAATTTCATTTCTGTCACAGGCATTCCTTAATCATATACGATGCAAGTAATGACCATCACTCACACCAGGATCCACTCAGAGGAAGAACGGAGAAGGCCGTTCATTCGTTGACCGCCAGTACGAAAACACGAGGCACGCCATTTATGACGTAACCAACTCGAGCAGACGGCGACGACACAAAACCGCAAAACTCTCATTATAAATGGATCAATTTCCATCGATATCATTCACTCAACAGATGCTCACTCAATGTACAACAAATAACTTGTTAGTCGAGCAGGCTTCTAGTACGAACCTTGGCATTTGTAGTATTGGTCTGTTGTTGTGATTTCCTTAGATACGCCTTGTGAGCCAAACCATCTGGTGAATCTCCATTCTCAGAACGGTTCTCGTTCGCATCCGTTTGGTTCGCATCGTTTTGCTCATTCTTCACGCTCAATTTTCTCAAGGGATCATTGTAAATTTTCGTGAGCTTCGCATCCGTGACAAATACGCCTGTATTTGCCGGGGCCTTGAAATATTCCACACCTTGCACGGTGCCATTATGACGGCCTAGAGGCTCATCCAATTCCACGCCAATCCATCTCCATTGAACATACCGTATTTGGTGGTGCATGAGTAGATGCAAGAATGAACCGCTGAATTGGTAAGAGCCTTAAGAAACGCAAAAGCGATGCATACCTATTCTCGTCGTGCATGAATTCCACTTCCCCGATGAACTTGATGGTCCCATTGCATTCCTCTGGGACTCCTGAAGCCGTTTGAATGTCTTTGACTTTGCCACGATCCTCAATAAGGATGCCGTGCTTTTTTAAATCACCGATAAACACTGTTAGGCGAGGTTTGACGTGAGCACTGTGATGCAATGTTTTGTGAGGCAATATTTCCGTGATTGACGGGTTTGGGTTGGGACTGAACGGTTTTGTTGGCATTGGCATTGCGGTAGTTCTTACCAACCTGGAACAAATTTGACCGCCATGCATAAATAGTTGGACTGAAGGGACAATTCAAAAAACAAAAACAATGCATTCCCATTTTTTCATATGTCGCAAATCGACGTGGCAATAGAGGATCATGAAAAGGGCTGCACAAATAATGCAAATAAAGACGCCAAAAAATTCCATGAAAAAATGCAAAAAAAAGACGCAAAAGAATCAAAATTAAGGGCCAAAAGACCCCCAAAATCATTCATAGTTCTTAGTTTTTTTAGTTTAAAAAATGGTAGTAAATTGAATTTTTGTTAATGTATGCAGTAAAACTTTGCGTTTGGGTCTGAAAGATTTGCACTTGGAACAGATTTTTTTCTCACACTTTCATTCTTTAACTGAAAAACTATTGGCAATACACAAAATACAAATGTCAAAGAGAAGTGTTTAAAGCTAAAAGTTTACTAACATGGTGCTCAAAAACCGCTCTGTATCTTTCATCCAATCAAGGAATTGCACTTGAGGGAGAATAGATGTGATTGATCATGAAAACCTCAATTGAAAAAGATTTTCAGCCACGCATTCCAAACGCAAAAGAAAGGAAAGCTGTTAAATTTGGTGAATAATAATGTCAGAGGCAAGAAAAAACTCATGTTCTTTCAGAATTTGGAGAAACCACCAAATTTCGACAAGGCCAAAACTGTAAATACATGTAGGAGAGAAAAAATACCAGAAAACTGCACCAAATTTCGATAAAAATGCAAAAAATGGTGAGAGAGAAGAAGAGAAAAGGAAAAGGCCAAATTTCCGCTACACTTGCGTTCTTAATTTTAAAGTTACACCCTGGGTCGGGAGATTGCGTAATCCCGAAAAACACTTTGCGCTCCTGTTTAATATATAACCTTCCTTTACCAGGATGTCTGAATTGCTCATAGTGATTTTCGTCCGTCGAAACGAGCCGATCCGAGTTCGCGCCTCAGTGAGGGCATTTTTTCAGGACCGTCATATAGCCCGGATAGAGCTCTATATTAGAAAGAGCTCTAAGCCCGGAAGTGGGAAGAAGCTTTTTGACGTTATTTTAGACTAAGTAAAGTAAAGTTAAGTTTGGTTTGGTTTAATTTTCTATTTCAATGTGTTTTTTTTTATTTTTAGCATTTAAAAAATAAAGAAGAATATTAGGAGTAGGAATGGAGTGATGGAAACTGAAAAACTCTCTCCTTTTTTGTTTTTTTTTAAAATGGCCGGCTTACCTTGGCAAATTTATTAGCCAAGACGAACACACCGTGGTTTTTTGGGCACTTGAAATTGGTTTATTGGTTTAACCACCCAAATCATCTGAAGTAGATGAATCCAGGCACGGACATCTAGAATTTCCTGGACGGCGCACGGCAAATCAGGGGTGACCAAGATCAAGTGGAGAAGCACAAAAGGAGAGAACGTGCTTTTGAAAGTAGAAAGTCTCAGTTTTTTAAAGAATTGATGATTATCCATCAACTTACAACGGTTTGGGATACACTTCTGGAATATTTGAATAACAAAATGCATTACTCAAGCAAAACACTAAACTTGTAATGCCTCTTCATGGTTTCAATGAACAGATAAAACACCCTTAGAACATGCTACTATCTTAACTCTCACTCAGCCTAGAACACACCTTTTCAATGAATAAGGTTTATTTGCATCATTCGAACTTATACTGATCATTGAACTAACTCATAAACCAAATATAAGAATAGAAAACACATGAATACATGAAAATATTAAGACAAATTTGACTGTCATTGAAACTTACAAAAAAATAAGCTGAACTAGAAATCCACTGACAATAGATCGATAGAAATGAGACAATATGAATCACAATCAACTTTAACATTTTGAAACAGTTCTCATATCTTTAATTTGGTCTCTAAAACACATCTTTCTAATATACTATTGCATTATGAACAAATAAAGTAAAACTGACTAGTCTTTCACTATGTATTTTACGTGATACCAAGATATATATTTCCTGTTGAATGTTCTTATATCCAGGTTAGACTAGTCTTTCATGAAATTCTATAACAATTCAAATCATGAAGTTCTGAAGAGAAGCAAAGAAGGTTGTGCCAAATTAAAAGTCCTTGTGTGTCAAATAGTCAAAAATTGGATATTTAGGCATCCTTGACCATAATTACATTATACGTATATGATGAATTATATACTTTTTTTTTGTTTGTTTGTTGCGGATTTTCTACTACCGCTACAAGGAATGCGATTCCCTATAAACAAGGATTTCTCCCGACAGCGTCAATTTGATCCCCAACAGGATTCGAACCTACGCCGTCTGGGGAAGCACTTTTTTTTACCCTCGGCTCTTATAAGAACGCATTAGTACGTGCGACCACTCTGGCTTCCTTATACATTACAGTATTTATGCAAGCTCATAGTATTCTTAAGTTTAAATAAAATGATTTTCAGACAACGGTTTGGGATAAACTTTTGGAATATTTGAATGACAAAATGCATTTTTCAAGCAAAACACTAATTTTGTAATGCCTCCTTAGGTCTGAAATCTAGATTTTCAACTTGTTTGC
>JAAGOF010000104.1:2702612-2723276 GCA_010645155.1 Tigriopus japonicus | reverse complement strand
GTCACCTTTGTGTAACATTCAAACCAATTATTGCTCTTGGGGCCAATCAATGAGCATCTTAAAGTCATTTTGAACATTGCAACAGTGTCATCAAGCAACCCTTAATCTAGAAGAGGCCTCATCTTTGGTAGTTCCCCCAGCCAAGTTAGCCAGAAGACCAAAGAGGCTGCTCTAAATTTCCGGCTGAATTGGCATTCGATCTTTGCCTTTCACTTGATTTGGGCCACCTCCGGCCAGTTTTGCCGTGCCGTGAAAAGTCCACCTCTATTCTAGATGTCCTTGATCCAGGGTATAGGTTTTATGGACAAAAAAGGGTAAGGAAAAAGAGTGTAAAGTAAAATAGTACTGGAACACGGTAATCACTGGATGAATGGGGTGGACAGACTCAAAGTGAAGAAAGGATTTTTAAAGTCCCCAGCCATAGAATGGCCAGGGGCAAAGCTCAATCTAAACAGGAAGAATATGCAAGTAAAATAATTGCTTGATGGAGAAAGAGCAACGGAACCATGCTTGCTTGGTTGTCAATGTGCTTGCTGGACCCCAACAATCTTCCTGATGGCATTTTCATATACATGCCAAAGTGCATATTAAGGACTTGTTCCAAGAAAGAACATGGCATGGCATGTGACAAAATTTATGTGAATCAGCCAATCCAAGTCTGAGGTGTTTTTTATCTCCAATCAGAGAACCTTTGCGCTCAAAATCCAACTAAAAGTTGTTGAAAAAGTGCTATTTTCCCAGTTCTCGTTACCTGACTCTTTTGAAGATATGGTGGCTCAATATCCAGTGATAAATTGTACCCAAGTCCGTAAAAAACTAATGTGATCTTAGTGCTCACAGGTTCTGACCATTTTTGATGATCCAGCAATTCAGGCCGTTTAATTCAGAAGTCTCGTGGGTTTAAAATGATCAAGGTCAAGGAACACAATGACCAGGTTTTACACCACAAACTATGCGGGTTTGACACATCAAACTTCAAGACAATTCACTTCAAAGACAGTTCAAGAATTTGCTTGTGGCTTGTTAACAACAAATGAGGTTCAATATGTGTTAGTGAAGTCATTTCAACAAAATTGAAGGTACATTTTGGGACTTCAAGCAGATTTCTTGTGCAATTTGTTACATCTCTTGAAGACATTTGGTGGAATCCAATGAATTGACAACTGTGATGTCTTTGGTGAAATTTTCCAATATGAACTACAAAGATGTGATGGAAATATTGGACTAATTTCAACATCTGAAAAAGAAATCATCAAGAGCTTTTGAAGTGGAAAACATTTGGGAATTTTGAACCTTCACAACATCTTCAGAACCTGGAAGTGTTATGTTGGGCTATATTATTTGGCCGGATTCTTAGTGCTTTATTATGTGGCCGAATTGTTTGCTCAATTCCTGTACATATGAACAAACCACTTGTCAACAATGCAAAGATCTCTTATTCAAAGGGAAAGAATCCATCATGTCTGATTTTGCCGTTGAATCCAACAAGTTTAAAAATAAAGACCAAAAGAAAATCATGAAGCAAGTGAATTGTAGGGAGCTTTTGTGGCTTACAGATGTGTTTTAGATGTTATATCTTGGTATATGCATAATTGGAGATTATACAATGATGCTTTGAACAAAAAAAACGGGCCAAGAATAGTTCTTTATTCTCGTAATCCTATTGATGTTTTTGCTGAATCGGTTTTGAACATTATCTCTGCTTGCATCAATAATGCTTCTCTTGTAGAATATTTGTGTTCCAATGGTCATTTATTCTAAAGAATATTCTAGAAATTGTGAGACGGGTTTTCAATTTGCTTGGAAAGAACTTTGCCAACAATATTTAATCTGAAATCTCACATGATCGTGCGAGTGAATAAGGAATACGGGATAAAGTAGAAACGGAGTTGTGTATTCTTTGAGTTATGAGAACAGAATGGTGATACATGAATGCTCAGAGACGAGGTTGACTGGCTCATTATTGTGCTTCACTACGATCTCTCCAAAATCCACGCCAGAAAGGAAGGCAAAGCTAAAGCCAGATCATAAGCAAAACTTGGAAAATTACTGTCAATAGCTTGAAAAAGCACCAATCGTGCAATTTTTAGTGAGTTTCGTTGGATTAGGTTGTTGTCAATATGGTTGTCTTTGTTAACTACACATGTAATTAATGTTCCTTTCCTTTTTGTGTTACAAAACACCAAAAATTGTGTTGACCTCTTCTTGCAAAATGCAATCGACGCGTCGCACTCCAGTTATAACGTACTCCACGACCACGCCTAATAATTCCACATATGCAAGGAAAAGTGGGAGAGACAGGGTCCGTGTTCCATAAATTCACTTATGTACTATCATTGTTTTAACTTGACTTACTTTGACAATACAGGTTTTGGCTTACTCGATCTGACCGAACTCAGATTTATTAGTGGCGACGATGACTAAACGACCCATGCCACATCAAACATCGGAGAGGGCCCACCCGGACCCGGCCGTGGGACCCAAAACCCTGTCTCTAACCAAGGCGGCCCACACCCACCCACCTTCAACCATACCGACTACTCGGATAATGATATACCCGAGCACCTCCCATTTTGGGTGGACAGGCTAGAAGCATATTGTGAAGCCTTCAATGGCCACATTGGAACTCACGCCGTGGACGACGCCGTGGCCAACCAACAATAGTTGCGATTGATCCGTCTGGC
The DNA here is from genome assembly GCA_010645155.1 of Tigriopus japonicus. Lineage (NCBI taxonomy): Eukaryota > Metazoa > Arthropoda > Copepoda > Harpacticoida > Harpacticidae > Tigriopus > Tigriopus japonicus. Next base: position 2,720,592 of record JAAGOF010000104.1, on the reverse strand, counting down.
TTTGGCACTACCAACGCAACAAGCATTACGGGCTCGACTACCAACCTTCAAAGATCCGGCCCTCACCTAAAAAGGCGTTATCAACCACGTTCGAGAACACTTCGGAACCCTCACCTCAGAGTTTGGGAATATCAATACCTTCCTGACCACCACCCAAAAGCCCGGCGAATCCTTTGCGGCTTTCTTCGCCAGCCGGAGTGGGTTCTCTTGCTCCAATTGCCGAGAGCATATAACACGTCATCAAGCAATCTGGGGAACTTCATCCCAATCAATACAGGCAACGGCCCTCCGAAACAAATGGCCGCTCCATGAATTCCGACTCTGAGGCACAGACATTGAGATGGCTTCAGCAGCAACGCGAGCACAATCCGTCAGCGCCCGGGCTATCCTAGCAACGGGTGAACATTCGGAGGATGCTCCCCAACAATCCCAAATTAACCGCATTGCAGGGCCATACTCACGCTCCAACCGGAGAGGTAGTGGCCATAGAGGAAGAGGTCAACGAGGCCTGAGCAATCAATGAGGCCAAAGGAATGAGGGCAACCACCCATGCCATTGGTGTGGAACCCTCCACTCGTATGGTAGGAATAACTGCCCAGGAATAGCCGCCAACACCACTTGCAAACGATGCCACAAGGGTGGTCACTTCTCGGCGGTTTGCAACTCTGGCAATGAACAACGAGAGCGGGCCGCCACCAGAGCAATACAAAATATTGAAGAAATCACAGACAATCATGCAGGGGATACTTATCAGGCCTATTACGATATCTTCACGCACAACATTGACCCTAAACACAAGCTCCAACCAAAACCACCAGGGGCAAAAATCACAATCAACCAGTTGCCTCTCACAGCCATCGTCGATACTGGCGCTCAAGCCAACGTCCTTCCCCTCCACCTCCTCCCCTCAAACCTTAAGGCTGCCATAGAACCCACAAGAATCTCCATTCGTCCATTTGGTAGTAAGTCAATCGCTCCAACGGGAATTTTAGAAGCCACAACAAAGTGGAAGACAAGACACACCCAATCTGAATGGATTGTGCAAAATGACGCATCACTTCACAGGACAATTGAACCCATTATATCCAAGGCACTTGCCATACAGATGGGGATGATTTACATGGGCCCATATTTAATACATTATGAGCCTAACCAACCTGAACCAACTTCTGATCTACTGACTTGCTTTGTGTTAGTGATTGTCCATCTTTTGTTGAAAGCAACATTGTTTTTATCATTGGGGTTGTTTAAGGACATTTTCTCTTTATAGAATGCAAAAAAAATCTTTTTTGTATCTCTTTTTTCAATATTTTACAGTCTTCTTTTGGCTTTAGAACCCCAATTAGGTGCTAAAAACAAAGACAGAGCAGAACATTCAAATCATTGTACAACTTCATCATTGTGGCATCAAATGATTGCTCATTGAATCCTTGTGGACTGTTGTTTTATGACCTATGTCAATAAAACGACATTAATTCGAATTATATTGGATTTCTTCATTAACTCCAGGCTATCACGCAGGAAAATTCACACCAACGCAGTAACGCGCCCTCGCTCGATCCCACTCCAAGTAATACCGTCCTCCTTGAGTAGCCCTAGCTGATTGCGGGCCGGCGCGAGAGCGCTTGAAAATTCAAAACAACACTTTCGAGCAAAACATGTTTCTTTGCTCGATGATTTAGTGTGCTGTGGTGAAAGTTGGGCCAAATTTTGACGAATTTCATTAAAATACGTTCATTTGAGCCTCCCAAATAGGGAAAAAGGACCAATGAGACTTTCAATAGTCTCTTAAATGGCCATGTGAATCAAAAGAGAAACAAAAATTATACAGATAATATTAATGAACAGAGATTCGATCTGATCTCTCGCTTGTAAACGTACCATGATTTATTCCAAGGTTGCGTGAGTGTATTTATCCTAAAGCAATATTTCACTACTTAAACTAACTTAACCTGACCTAACCTAACCTAACCTAACCTAACCTAACCAAATGTTGATCTGATCAGGCTGTTAAGAGCAGACAGCACATAGTGAAATTTATCTAAAGTTATTTGCTAGCTCATAAAATATAAAGCCTTATAGGATAACCAGCCGTATTTCGGAAATGTTTTCTTAACATTTTAGATACTTGAGATTTGTAATGTGCCATTTTTACCTTTGGCCGAGTAAAATAATGCAAAAAACATCCTTGGATGATGACGGGATGTCAAAGCAGGATTGATCATAGAGAGGGTTAGGAACAAAAGCAGAGAGAAAAAAGAAGGAATTTTGAATAATTGTAAATAACATTGTTGTGACACAACATAGTTTTCACAAAATGTGATGGAAAAGGCACTAGACATATGAACAAAATAAAACAATTACTGCACTTTCACGTCCCATTCCTGTGTCGTTGTTAGTTTAGAAATAATTTGTTGGCTTCAATATACTTTCTCTTTGCATTTTGGGACACCCCTTGTGCAATATGATAGTGCTTTCTAGATAAGAAAGTTAGCTGTATTCTTTATGAAATAGAATCGAAATATGCCCTTTATGGCCTAAGTACGATTTAATCTAGCTGATTTCGGGCCGGCGCGAGAACGCTTGAAAATTCAAAATAAGGCTTCGAGTGAATGCTGTTCACACCCTCGTTGAATGAGGGTGCAGTGGTGAAAAGTTGAGCCAAATTTTTGACAAAAATCATTAATTTGGGTTAATAGAGGCTCTCAAATAGGAAAAAAGACCAATGGGACTTGCAGTTATGTGTTACGAAATTCAACAAAGAAACAAATTTCAAAATATACATATTCCTGGGCAATAATTGTAGACAAGCATTGGATCTGATGAAGGCTGTCAAGAAATCGTAAAGAAATCAATCTAAAGGTGATGCTTGTTCTGTTCTGCTTCGGAAATGTTTTCTTACAGAATTTGATACTTGTGATTTGCAAAATGCTATTGTTACCTGTGACTGGGTAAGATATTAATGCGATATGCTCTTAGGATCATGAATAGGGCAAGGAACAAAAGCAAAGAGAAGAAAGAGGAAATTCTAAACAGTTCTGGTGTCGTGGTTAGCGCAGTTTCTTATAGTGAGAGAGGTCCCAGGTTCGATTCTCCTCCCCGTCCTTTCTCCAGGAAACTTTTAGACGTTAATCCACACCCACAGACGGAGAACCATTCTGATACCGGACTTGATTTTGCCTATCGGAAATGATTTGGACGATGTGATGGCTGGCTGCGCTGGCCGGGCGAGGCTCAACTCTCCGACCCTAGCACCAACAATCCAAAAAAAAATGTTAAGAAAATCGTTGCATAAAAACTTAGTTTTCACAAAGTTTAAAAAATGGAATAGGGATTAGACAAATGGAAAAGATAGAATGTCAAATTGCTTGCATTTCCATGGCGCAATGTCATTAGTTTAGAAACAAATTGCTGACTTTAATACTTTTTCTTTGCAAATTAGTACACCCTTTTTGCGACTTATTAGTGTTTTCTAAACAAGAAAGTTTGCCTTATTCTTCATGAAAATGAATCTAAATACGTCCTTTGTGGCCGTTACTACGATTTTAACGTGCCCAGACAACTTGTAAGGATGACCTCTGTACGAGCTGTTGCTTCTTTTTTGTTGAGAGGCCAATAATTGCGCTATGGTATTTTCCCCATGCAATTTAAATAAAAAAAGACAAGTTCTGGTCATTAATTGCAAGTGTGTGCAATCTTTTGATTGAAAATATACATCAAGAAAATGAAGATCCTGGTGTGTGATGCCATTATGTAATAAAATGTGATACGAGAATGATTGAGTAAGATCATACAGCATTGGATAATAAATGCTAACTTCAAATAAACTAAGTAGCACATTTGGTACATTGACCCTCAATGGATATCAATTCTAAATTCATGAACGTGAACTAAGATTGCTAGGGGATAGTTAAACTAAAAGAAATGAAATTTAGTAAATAGGTGTTCTCCAAGGCTGGGATTTTAGTATTAAGTTTAAGCTTAAGGTAATATCACCTCCATGAAGGTTATAAATTAATTTGAAAAACACCAAAGAACATCCCCCTACATAGAACGACCTCGAACATAGAACATGCACATTCCTCTGTATTTTGATCTGGTAGTAATTTAGATAGTTTTAGGAACCACTTAATTTATATTATTAGGTACAGATATTTCTCTATCATTACTATTTCTCAAGCATTTAATTTCTAGGACCATTGCTCTGTCATCATCAACATTTGCTACTCGTTTTGGTTGAAAACAAGCAATTTTAGTACTAAGCAACAACACTCGCACACAAGAAGGAACAGCTTTTGAGATTTGTTGACAAGCCTCAAACAAGGGGTGCTGACGAGAGGATTTTTGTAAACATCGCGTGAGCGCTTGTCAATTAATGTGCATTTCATTTGTAGAACTGTTACTCAGTCATCATCAATATTTGTTACTTATTTTGGTTTGAAACAAGCCAATTTAGTACTAAGAGACAACTCTTAAGTACAGAAGAAACAGTTTTTGAGATTTGTTGACAAGCCTCAAACGAGGACAGCTGACGAGCGGATTTTTGTAAACATTCTCCGTGCGGTTGCCAATAGCTTAATCAATTCCAAAATCTCGGTTATTTATCACATATTTTTTAACATTCACGAGTTGACATTTCTCAATTGTGTTTTTCCTCGCCACGGAACAAGGATTTGAATTTTGTTAATTGTAAAAGAAATAAAGATACGAAAATTCGTTGAACAGTTGCTATGAAGAGGGATTCTATAATTCTTGTAAATATGAAATCCCATAAGTTGGCAGTCATTGAAAATATCCAAAGAAAATAGTTGAACCTTTAAACAAAGGCCAATAATCCAAAGCTTCTCAATAATGGTATCTCGCCACCTTGTACTAATTTAATGCCATGCTTTTCCGACCGGGTCCCATCAAGCTCATCATTACCAGTTCCCCTAGCGTGGGGTGCTCAAAGCCCTGTCCTTGCGGGGTCATGGCTCTGAAGGGCACCTGTCTTGTCATTTCACGCTCGCCGAATCCGTCAAGTTACTAACGGCAGTTGGGACAAAAATCCTATCATACACAGTAGGAACATTTTTAATGCTTAATTCCTGCTTTCCGCCAGATCTTTCTGGAGTCTCTTAACATGAAGCAATAGAATGTGGAACTATCTTATACGTAAATATTGAAGTATTACGTGAAAGGAAGTTCGATATTTTGTTGTGTTTTTGTTGTCATTTTGGGTTTCATTTCCTCTTTTTATGGTGCACAATGCGTTTTGAGTTTTTTTGTTCGTTTACAATCTGTCTTAGATTTTATTTTAGTCAACAATTTCATAGTTTTGTGTATGGTTTAAAACTCTTTTGTTAATTTTGCCCCAAATTTAGGCACGAGTCGATTATACTTTTACAAGATCAAATTAGGTAATACAAGATTCATCTAATTTTTGGAGCTTGCTACAAAACCCAATATCGACAGGAATATGTAAGCATCATTTATGCTTTTGATCCTGAATTTTTGTCAAATTTCTCTACCATCCACTTTGACAAACTTTGGTCTTTATTGGTTTATCAATCACGTTAAAATTAAGACTATAGTCAATCCATGGGCTTTTCCTCTTCGCGTTAAGATTTTTATAACATATTAAGAAAAATATATAAGAGGTATAAAAATTTAAACAAAGTATAAAGGCATTTGGGACCGTTTTTTACATTGAGAAAATTTTACATTGTTTATCTTTCTACAGAACTATATCTATCTTGACGGCTTATTGGTAATGGCATTATCTATTGTGTCACCCAAATTGATGGAGTCGTTATGTTGTTCCATATTTTATTATAGCTTAATGAAGAAGCATTTGTCAATAACTTTTGAACAATTGACACGGTGATTTCTGAAGTCAAGGTTTGTACTATTTCGAGCTTGTTACGAAACTTTAAAACTACCGGTAAATAAAGAACAAAAGTTATATTTACTTGTTATAGAAGTTTTTATCGAAATTTTTGTCAATCTACTCTACTATCAGCATTGTCTAAAGATATTTTCAATGATCTCGTTATCACCAAACCAAAAATTTCGATTTCCATCGGTTTATCAATTATTTCAAAATCAATCCATTTTAAGAATAATAATAATGTTTATTGCGATAAGTTATTTTATCATTGGACAAGGGGAAATAGAGATAGAGAGAAACTGAAGGAAGAGTTCCATGATGGTCGCCATTCAAGGCGTCGTGTCCATATCGTGTATGCTTCGTTCTCACACGCCAAATCATTCGTCGATTTATTCCATTGGGTTGTGCAATATCCGGCATCGGTTGTGGAAAATCGGATTTTAATATTAATCCTCTTGAATAAATCCTTATTCCGAATTTTCGAAGTGACTGGTGTGATATGTACTAATTGAATTAGCAAATGCGTTCAACTTGACTTCTACGATTGTAGCGATTAGCTAGTCAGTTCGACTTGAGTCTTCCTTGAATAAATGACATGACTTTAACTACCTTTGTGTATGTTGCCACTGCCATAACATATCTAACCATGGCGCAGTGTATTCGACCCTAGTTCCCTTCGAAGTGATCCAAATATGGTTAGTGGTTCTATAGTGGACAAATAACCAATCGTTGAAGAGAGGAAAACCCTTTAATCAACCTTTGACGACTTGAACAAATTTGTTTCCACTTGTGGATACGTAGCTCTGAAATCATTCAAAATGTCGACAAAGGAGAAGGATTCTATGGAAATGATGATGAAAATGAAAAAGGGAAGATGGTGTAGCGCAGTTGATTAAAGCGGTTTATGGGTTCGATCCCAGGTCCCAGGGAAGAACAATTGATCGGAATGTTAAACCAACAAGATCGAACGTCTACCCAAGGAGCATCAAATTCCGTGGAGATCCAGGCCAACAACCCAAGAACCAGAACAATCAACGTGGACAGGCCTATGTTAAGTTAAAGTGCAACCTTGTCGGAGTTTGTCACATGGAACGAGGGTTGGGAAAAAATTTCGCTATGCCAACACCTCGGAACTCAATCAAGGCAAGTCCGTGTGGCCGCCCTCAAAACGTGCCTGGATCAAGACCTTCAACGATACATTTTGCAGAAAACAATTTTGGTCCAACCAGATGACGATGTGAAGGAGATCATCTCAGCCCTTCAGAAGTACATCAGAGCTCAAAGAAACCCTCTTCTTGATCGTATTGAACTTTACAAGTTCAGTCAAGATAGTGGAGAATCTTTTGATAACTGCTTTACCCGCTTGAAAGAGTTGTATGCCACGTGCGATTTTCAGAGTGATCCCAATTGCTCTGCTTATAATTAACGTATTAACTTATGCCATAACATATCTAACCAGTGACCAAGCCCTTTTTTGAGATTTTGGGTAAATTCAGCCTTAGTAGGTACGTAGTAGCGTAGGTAGCACTTTTGACCTTTTTGGATTGATTTTGCCGGTTTTAGTCTTTTTTCTAGGTTCTTTCGTTTCCCTTCTTGCTTTTTCAGCGTTTTTTCGCATTTTTTTAGGCCGAGAACTATGGGAAAGGTCGAAATACAAGCAAGCTATCTCAAGAAATTCAGGAGTTAAAGCGGAAGAAGACCGAACTGGAAAACGAGATGACCCGGAAGATAGCTAAACTGGAAGAATCCATCGCTCAGAAAGAAGAAGAGCTCAAAAAGAAGTCTTCTTTCGACGAAGAGCTCAATGATTTTCACGTTAAACTAGAACGCACCCAAAATGATCCCATGCAATTAGTTGATAAACTCGGTGCCGTAAGATTAGAAGTCAACAAGTAGATGAATGATTCTGAGGATGATTGGAAGCTTCGCTATGACAATTGTTTTGACATCATCAGAGATATTGTTCGGAAATTTTCACGAGAGTGAATCTCGTGAAAATCTTCAGATTTATCTAATCTTCAGATTTATCTAATTTTCTTGGGAGTGCTTTTCCACAATCGATGTTTTACTTAAACATATTACGCCAATTTCTTTCAAGACGATTGCAAAAAACGAGTGCACTAGTACATATTTGAACTGCTACAAACAATGCGATTTCGTAGCCTAAAAAAGGAGAAACACCATGAGCAAAAATTATTTATCGTGCTTTTTTGTGTTTATAAAAATAATTATTGACTAAGAAGACACAGTAATACCGGAAATTTTTGTTTGAGCGGCTTAGTTTGGGTAAACATGTCATTTACTTGAATGGTTCCAGTTCCATTTCTTTCTCCAATTGGTCTTCTCTTTGGAGTTCATTCTCTCGGCCAATTCTACTTCCTATGCTTGCTGCCAGAATGAACAAAAGGATACATCCCACAATTGTTGCCAGCATAAGATACATCAAAAGTATGGGTGAATCTTGAATAAAATGTCCAATCAAGATGGGATATGTATCCGGACCAATGGAGGCGGCTATAGGAAAGAGACATCCCAGGCGACCTGTGATCACCACAAAGCCTTCCAGCCACAGAATTCCCGTGGCATAAACGGAGGCCATGCCCACCCCTAGAAAACCGGTGCCTACCTGAAGAACAACTAGCGAAGCCTCAGCCCAAATAGACAACACCACCCCGCCAATCAAACAACAAATGAAGCTGAACCCCATCACAAAGTTCGGGTCAAAACGAATGGCGGCAAATATGGCCGCCAGGCGCATAGCAGCAAAAGATCCCCAATAAATAGCGGTCAGTTCAGCCCCCTGAGTTTTGCTCAGTTGAAGTTGGCATTCCACGGCAAAAGTTGTCAGAAAATTGGCCAATGAGTACTCGGCGCCCGCATATAGGAAGAAAAACACCCCTAAGATGCAGACTATGCCAAGTTTAGCCTTGGTCAAAGATTGCTCAGTCGTGCTGTGGGTTTGTGCGCCCGCTTCCTTGGACAAAGCGTTTTTAGTTGCATTTCGGTGAGTGGTCCACTCGTCTTTGACGAAAAATAAAAACCCCGTTGACACAACCATGGCTATTCCCCCGATCAGTGGGTAGAATAGGGTGATTCTAGATGGGACCTTGCCTTCCACATCACTGAGAAAAGGGGCCGCGATCAGAGGGGACAAGAAAGAGCCGGCGGAGAAGCTGAAGTGAATACTGTGCATGTAGGGACCACCATCCAAACCTCTCCAGGTGTTCAGGCAATACACGTTGCCGGCTTTAGAGAAAGATTTGGTTAGGTACGGATTCAAATAGTGGGTTTCATTTGTGGGCTCACACCTGTGTCCACGGCACCTGAGCTCAAGCCCAAGAAAAAGGTCAAGGCGAAGAATGCGTAGACGTGTCCGACAAACGGTAACATGAGCGTGATTGAACCCAACAGAAACGTGGTCAGGAACAAGTAGAAGGCTTGAAGACCAGGATATTTGTCCATAAACCATCCGGCTAAAATGAAGAAACCAAGATCATCCTAAAGGAAAGTTGTTGAGAACGTTAGACGTGGTTCCCCTCACTGAAGAAGGAGCTGATAAGGGATCCCACCGATGTGGTCAAGAACATAAAGGAGAGCGTTTTAAGGTCGGTTTGGTACACATCGACAAGATCCAAGAGAGTGGGTCCCCGAGCACTTTCCGTTAGTCCCTAGAATAAAGATCCAAATCATGATTCACGTACCTAACAAGTTCGTACTGCCCGACTCACCAAGCCTAACATGAATGATAAATTGATGAATAACGTCTTGGCAAGACGTAGACGGATCCCCTTGGAATTGGGAAGGGTTGGAGTCGGAGTAGAAGGATGAACATCATCAAGCTCCTTCATCGTCAACTTGTTTGTAAAACTGATTCTGTGAACGAGAGTAATCTCCTCTCGAGGCGCAAACGTTAGAACGCCCCCAGGTTGATAGTTGACTGATCTGAGAGCAAAAAAGAGAGAGAAAGAATGAGGAAAGCTAAAAATTTGATGCCCAGGCCAGGTTTGTATTCATTTATTAAGTCCATTTTCAGTTGGTGCTAAAGGCATGGCTACGATCACAGTTTTGAATTCCAACGGGTAGACACTGGCCACGATGATATCGCAACACACGCGAAATCCAGCTTCACCTAAGCACTTTGCAGGAGCAATTTGAGTGCTCGTGGTCACAGCGTTCAAAATCAGGTTTTTCCCCCAACGTCGGATGCTCCGGGTTTGGCATTGTTGTATCAACTTGGTGGCGATGCCCATTCGACGGCAAGCCGGATGGACGAACAAGCGTTGAAGTTCCAGGATTTTGGGCTCCTTCTGGACCACAGCCGCTGTACCCACAATGCGTTGGCGATGAGTGGCCACCAGGAAGAAACTGTCCTCCTTTCGGTAACCTTGATGGATATTGAGCAGGTCCGGACTTTTGGCATCAAAAAGGTATTTGATCTTGCCCCAATAGATCTGAAAGCGATATTTGGCCACCGTCATCACCAGGACGAGAATCACAATCGAGGTTGGAACAGGTGGGGAACTGTAATAAAATCAAGAGGGTGTGCTCAGAAGATAGGATGGAATAGATTCACTTTCGTAACAGAGTACGTGAATTACGTTTTTGGTCCCAGACACCTCATTTAGCACAAGTAGGAAAGTGCTGTAAGTTTGTGAAATACATTTTTATCGAAGTTTTGCCAGAGGCACAAGATTTGCAATTAACACACAACTAGCCAAAATGGGTGGCACTGAGGCACTCGTTCTTAAGTCCATCTTGAGCACGTTCGCTTCCACTGTCAAGTGTCAATGCCACTAAAATGGAATTTTGAAGTGGCCAGCGTTGGTACATTTATTGATAGAACTTTGCAGAAACAAATTTGCAATGACATGAAAATGTTTCAAGCTTAATACATTGTCTTCTCATCATCGCAGTTATTAAAGGAAAAGGAGAACACTCCACTTTCCGGCTTTAATGTAGGGATTATCAGTGGATTTTGCGGTCACGTCACTGTTGGAAAAAGGACAATTGTTAAGGATTGCCGAATGTTCAAACTTGGCAGAAAAACCTTTCTCCTGGGCCTACCGCATTTGTTCAAAAGATGATTCTTAAAGATTCATGCAATTGGGCGGTAATATTTCTAGACAAAACTACGCTACAGTCAACAATTTAGGACCTCATCAATCATGATCAACCCTCTAAAAACCTTTTTACCAATAGTTCATGGGATAGAACATAGAAGCGTAAACTAGGTCAAGTTGTTGGTCTTTTTTTCAAGCTTCAAATGTTTGCCATTGTTGTCACCATCATCAATGCAATCAATAGGTTTTTATATGCACCTAACCTAACTCGATCTTCCTATGAACGATCCCCTAACTTTCCTTCCTTCTTCGACTCAAATTTGCGCATGACACTTACTCAAGCGAAATACCAATCACAGAGATAAGGAGGCCACTGAAAACCCAAAGGGCTGGATGGAGGAACAAGCTTTTGATTTGGTGTTTAAGCTCCGTTTGACGATCCTCGGCCAAGATACTGGTAATCATCCGTAAAGTCTCTCCTTGATCATGGGGACGGAAAGGTCGAATCTCAAGGTCCTCCGGAAGGAACATGCTTCGAATCCTGGCTATAGCAGACTTTTAAGAAACCAACCCAGCCGTTGCCGGTGGGTTTGTCCATCGATTGCTCGTGCCTTTGCTCGCTTCGTAAAATGCCAGGGCTTATAACGACGAGGTCCCTCCAAGAGCTCCTTTCCATTTTGTCGGATCAGTCTGCAACTCATATAGGTAAAGCTAGTTCGCTAGATGGCGTTAGTTGACGAAAAATTGTATATATTTTTTCTTTTGAGGGCTGCCTTTTCTTTAAGCCTTAATATTGATATTGTATGAGATAATCGTTGATGTATTAAACGAGCAGTTCCCTTACTTAGCAAGTCTAAAGAGAAACCTGCTTTGGGTACATCATAATTGTTATTGTTTGTTAAATATTTGTACTTTTTAGCCTTTCTGCGTGCCCTGAACAGAATTGACCCTACTCGGTCTTGCATTTCCCGGCCAGCCCTTTGGACCTCGTTCTCCGGAGAGTATTTATTAGCGCACGCACTTCCATATCTTAGTACATGAGAAGTAGCAGCGATCACGACTTCCGTCCTCATTGGAGAAAAAGCAAAAAATAAAGCAAGAACTCAGGGAGCTAACCGTCAAAAGCATGAAAAATGCCAGAAACAATACAAACATAAATAAATGAACCAAGCGGGGCATTATTTACGTTAATCAAAAAGAAAATGCTTCGATGCTCCGGCTCATGGCTTTTACCATGCAGTCTGAACATCACGGAAAAGGCAAATAATCTTTATTAGACTTGTAGCGTTGCCCATAGACCCCTTTTCTCTTTCTTGGAACTGAATTTTTAAGAGATCCTTATGTGGATTTATTCACCTCAAAAGAGGCCAAGTTTTACGCCAACAAATGCCAAGCCTACGTAAAATCCATAACACCTTTGGTTTCTTTGCATCTCTCTTTCACCTTTCCTGATTTGTTTATTCATCACCCTTGGCCTTTCATATCCCAGTCGAGCCGGGCCCATTTTTAACGGCAGACCGTCTCTCCATTCCCGGTGTGGCTCTTACTCTATCTGGTTTGCCCGAGGCAGCTGATTGAGTGAAGGGCCGTGCGCAGTCGGTGTGTGAGAGTCAGGCACGCCGCGAGTCAGCGGGCCAGCGTTCGTTGGTAGGAAAAGCCCCCAAGAAATCAGTTCGAGTGAGACGAGGCTCGTAGAAGGAGGCTGCCCGAGTGAGTGAGTGAGTGGGTGAGAGAGGTCGATCATCGAGCAGCAACGCCGCCACCAACTCGATCTTCGTCATCATCATCCGAGTCCTCAGTGACCGTATGAGTGAGTGACCACATGTAGAAAGAGCTGGGATTTGGTCCCACCCACCATTTCGGGAGCCCGTACCATCTCTCCCTTAAGTGAATGTGAAGGTGTTTGTTTGGGTAGCCGTTGCTGCCGTCGCTACCGCCGCCGCCGCAGTGACCGACTGACTGGTCTTTCCTCTGGGGTGACGCCGCCAGGCTACTGGGCCGCCGGTTAACCCGTGGATGGGCGCATGCCTCCGTTTGTCTTTTAACGAATGGTGTGAATGTACATATATAGAGAGAGTGAAGTTAATGAATGTATAGGAGAACCCATGCCCGTTAGTGCGGCGTTGATCGTGAATGTGCGTGTGAAGAGGCTGGTTGGACTGGTGGGTGGTTTGTGATGCGACCCGTGCCGTGATCCGCCATGTCCCCGCCCGTGAGTGAATCGCCCATTCTGGCCGCTGAGGTCAGTGGGCCTTTGGCGCCCACCCCCATGGGATCGCCCGCCCCCGTGCTCACCACCCTGGCCTATCGTAAGAACCAAACCCTCTCTACGCCGGCTCATGTGCCCGTGACCGCTGAGCCCGCTGGCAGTCAAAAAGGCCTGGTTCTCAACAGTCCAATGTTGGGGGTGGCTGCGGCCGTTTACCCGTGGCCGCTCAAGAAAGGCAAAGGATCCATGCGCCGATCCGAGGTAAGTGGATCAAGATTAGAGACTATTGATTGAAGCCAGCGACGAGATATATAACGCGTTTTTTGTCTCATTTTTCAGGATAAACAAGATGAAGGCGCCGAAATTGTCGATACGATACGGTAAGACAAAACATTCATTTCCCTGACTTATCGAGGGTACGGTAGAGTTTAATTGAAAGAAAACATGGCAAAAACCAACGAGGCCAGCGTTATCGATTGGTCCGAGTCCCTCCCATAACGTGGAATCTTTTTTAGCCGAACTCAATGGTCCGAGTCATCCCTCGATCGATGGATGGAGCGATGCGAGTCGTGTTTTGCTTTTTCCCCTTCCGATTTTTAGCTGCCGTGGGTCACACGCATAACTCGTGTTCCACTGTGCGTCTCGGTACGAATGTGCTAGCGACCCAGATCCATCGATTTGTGCCCAGCGTCACGCACTGGGTGACTCCAGAGTGAACTAGTTTTCCATTTAAGAGAGGCGACATAGAATGCAGACCCAAAGAATGAGATGGTCTAATTTTCACACTCCCTAGGTGTTCCTTCTTTTCGTATCATTTTCCATTTCTGGCGTCAGAGTTGATCTATGGCTATTGATCGTAGTCCCTGTCTGTTCCCTCGACAAAGGGACCACTCGACTCCTCTCGCCTACTTTGCCTCCCTTCCCTTGATAATACATGGATACTAGTAAAAGCTATCAATGCTTGTCAATTGGGTCTCTCCTGCAACAGCTGTAGTCGTTCGAGATCGATAAGAAATCAATCCAAAACACAACTTTTTCCTGTTTTGGCTTTCAATGCCAACATCGACTGCGGTGTTAGTTTTATTCACAAAGTGTTCATTAAGTGAAATCATGAACCAGATGTGCCGAATAGGAATGCCTCCTAAGGTCTCCCGGGTTCAGATAAAATCGGGCCAGAGATCCATGAACTCTTGATATCTTGTTTGCTGTAACCCATTCAACGTAAAAGAGCCTCAGGTTCAAATCTTACCACAGACCGCTGTCGAGTTTTCTTTCAAAATCTCCATATATTACTGATAATTGCGTCTGCGTGTCAGCTGTTTTGATTACCAAGGGGAGTAAGGAACACAAAGTTCCTGAGAAAAGGAACGAGGAAATCACCCCTTTTTGTGCCAGAAACGAACGAGCAAAAGACGAGCAAGACGGCCTCGAGGCCAGGAAAAAGACGAGGGAGAGAAAGAGGAGAGAAAGCAGCTCCATCAGTTTTAAGGTCATTGTCCTCTACTAGGCTTCAGCTGTTGAAGAACGCTTGAGACGTTCATGCCCTGGAAAGAAAACCGAGAATGGACCTCATTTCCACTCTATGACGGGAACCCATTACGGATATGGAAATCCACTCTACTCTCAAAAGGCTTGGAACAATAATATTTTGAGGAACACCGTAAAAAAGTAAATTCCAACTCGTTTTTGGAGGCAGTGAGAGAAAGCCGTAGAATAAAGACTTGACCTATTTCTTTCCTTTCTCTCTGCTACTTGGTTCCAAGGTAATCCACAGATAGATGGTTAGAATGGTGGAGAGATTGAAAGAGAAAGAAGCCGCATGGGATGCTCACGCGTCTCTTGGCTCCTGGCATCTCCATCAATTTGGCTTTGTTTCGAATCGATGCATGCCAGAATAACTGACTGCATTCAAGAGGTATTGTGCACTTTTTGCACATTTGTTGAATGCGTTCATCAAGTCCTTGAACCTTCCACAACAAGGTACAACCATCAAGCATGTATATGTTGTTTTGGTGTATGGACTCCTCGACCCTGTTCTAGGCTAGAATGTGAGAATTCGCGGTCGTTCTGCGTTTCGGGGCCACACAATCCCAAGAAATGCATTGGATATGTCAGTTGGCTAAACCTGCCATGCCGTGATGGATTGCATTTCATGCGAACCAAAGAATACAATCCCCAATCTCCACTTATTTCATGCTTTGGAGTTTAAACTCTTGAAAACTGCGCCTTACTTTACCCTGGAGCTGAAATTATATCCACCACCCTCTTTCATTCTCTCTTTCCTTCTTTCTTACCCTCCCTCCTTCCTCTCCATTCCTCCCTCCTTGCCTTTTCGTCTTTCATTCTCCCTCCTGTCTTTGGCACACGGTTAGTTCATCTTATCGATCTGGCGCTTGAAAAGTACTGCTACTCAAATGGCTCACAACCAAGGCAATACACATGTACGTTGCTGTATAGATGAACGGAAAGACGGACCAAGAAGTGCTTGTGCTTGCTTGCTCTCGTGTTTTTGCTTCATTCTTTCCTATTCCGTCGCTCGCATCTCGTTCTGGTGGCCTCATTACGAGACTTCCAAGCCAACCGGGCCTCTCTCCCTCTTCTTGTCGATCGCCCCCGTCAAAACCACCCTCTGAACGACGAGGTTCATGCTGTCTTCTAACGTTTCGCCAATGGTTGTGACTTCAAATCCAATCATTCTATTCAGGAGGCCCTCTTTGTGTGCCATTTGGGAAATGCACCAACTAACAACTAGTTGGTGTCGCAAATGACAAAGATGATGTTGATCCATCTATACAGGCCAATAACGGGGTGCATTTACTGGAATTAGGGATTTTTTTTCTACTTTGCAGAAGATTCATGTGGTTCGACAGGATGATGACAGTTGCAAACAATGGAAGAGATTAGGAGTTACTCGCAATTGTTATTGAAAGGCCTACAAATTTGTGTCTTTTGTGGTTGCTCAAATACACTCTAAATATACATTTTGTTGCCCCAAAATGTACGCCCCCCACATGTGGGGTGTGAATTTGAACTTAACTTGGGTTTTGTCACATCTCTGCTAGATTTGAGCCGCAAGAGAGATTGTGCAAACTCGAATCTGTCGTTTAAAAACGCATCATTTTCATCAACCTTGTGTTAAACGAGGAGCAAAGTGTTATCAAAACACGTGCTGCCTCTCGTTTATCGTTTAGTTGCACCTGAAACGCATCAAATCCTTTCGAGGATGAACCAGATTCACACTTGTTGCATATTTTTCCCCGAGATCACTTTTGTGAATAGTGAAATGAGCAGTCTCACATTGCTCCAGGTCCTAAAGTAAGCGTCTAGGGAGAAAAAAAACAGGGCCGGGTTAGAAGAGAAATGAAATGGTTTCACCTTCCAAGCAAAACTGCCTTGAACCAGTCAGCCAACTTTCTTGGGCAAACCCGCCAAAGAAATCTTCTTTTGACGCTCGTCCTCGTCATCATCGTCATCTCCCTACTAGTACTTGAGATGAGGGAGTTCTTCAGGCAAACCAATCTCCCCCGTCTCACCTTTAAGCGTAAGCAAATTTGCCAACCATCCAGTCAACAAGCAATACCTCTAGGCCGGTCTCCAAACCATTCCAACCACATCCCATCCTATCTCAACCCCCCAACTCAATCCTCCCCTATTGATGAGCCCAAATGTCATCGAAGAATCTTGGCCGAGTATGGCCGTACTACCTTATCCAGATACTGTTCTCTAGCTTACTTGATACTTGAATGAAGCTGAAAACCTCTTTTGAGTTGGGCCTACGCTGAACATGTTTTTGTGATAGTATAGGGGGGGAGCAGGGAGCAAAAAACTGCCCTCTGTATGAACGGTCTCTGTCTCGGTTTCTTTAGGACTTGGATGAGTGAGTTGAGCAAAAAAAGTCGTCGTAATGCGTTTGTTGAACTTGGAATGATGGCGAGAAGAGAAGCTGAACTTGTGCAGAGGCGATGGAAGCCAGGTACAGAAAGAAGTTCTTTCCACACCACAAAAGGCCTAAGCAAGATTTTATGTTTGCATAAAAAAGTCCAAAAGTCGAGAAACCTAGAAGAGAGCAGAGCTTCAATGGAGCCAGCTTGTACTCTTTGTATGAACGTAGACCGAGGCAGCGTGACTGGATGGACACTATTGAAGCGCATCCAAGTGTTGATGGCCAAAGAAGTACGTGCTTCAATTTCGGTCTTACCACCAACACCGTCACTCATTTGGAATCGAATGGAGAACAACTTCCTTCCAATTCTTGTTCTTTTCCCAGAAAGAACAAAAATGAAATACGAATCTCAAGGTTGGTGGCGATTCAAGCTGCGGTGTTCTTGCGAGAGCTCTTTTTCCGTTGGGCCCATTTATGAAATGACGACAACAGCTGTTCAAGCAGGGTTTCAAGCAAGCTGGACATTCAGGAATCGATTTGATGTTTGGCCTTCGGGCTTTCTTGAGACTCTGGGACATCCTCCATCTCCATCGTCGTCGTTGTCCGTCCATCTTTACATTCGTTCTTTTCTTAAAGACACCTTCTGTCTTTTTCAATGGAAGTCAACACAACACTTCCAAAGACAAGAGGTCAAATTTGTATTAAAAGTATGATAGGGGTCGATTGTGCCTTGTCGCCGTAATTCAACGAGGACGCAACTTAAAACTTAAGTTGAAAGCAAATTTTGTTGTTGAAAGGTGAAGAAAGAAAAACTCTCCAAGGTAATATCCCAACAAAGAGCGATGCGCAGACCCTGACCCTCAAAGGTGAAGGGCACGAACTTGAATGCCAGAATCGACTTTTTTGTGTGTATGATGACAAATTCTGGCCATTGGCCAGTAGATCCATGACCAGGACAG
>JAAGOF010000104.1:2622637-2688137 GCA_010645155.1 Tigriopus japonicus | reverse complement strand
GCATTTAAATGTTTTGATTATTTTACCATTTGAACTCTCTACCTGCCACAAATTCGGTCTGAAACTGCTTCACCAAATGGAAAAGAGAGGGGGAGAAAGGGATCAAGAAACCGGTTTCTCTGTCTGGTTTGGTTTTTGGTTGCCATGCCTTCTTGTACTCTATTCTCCCTCCGTCGATTGATCTACCGTTTTCATACACACTAGGTACATACAGTAGGTCTGAATTTTGGACGCTATGCAAGCTTGTTTTTGGAAGTTGGAAGATTTTCGATGCCGTCTTTGCTTGAGCAACAGAGATGGCTGACTAAGCAAAGAAAGATCATTTGAGCTCACTCCGGAAGCTTTTATTGACGATCGAGCAAAGCTCGGCATGACATAACAAGTACGAGGCATTAATCGTTTCCATATTACACTTTTACAACGGCAGCTTTGAGATGAACCTGAGAAGATTCCAAACGGCGCCAACACACGTTGTTGGCCGAAAAAAATCATTGGAGGGGTGAAATGACCGACACACAGACCAATCAACCAACCAACCAACGATCCTCTGGACAGAATCAAGTCTCTCCTGAGCTCCACGAGATCGGAGAGTCCGATGCACTTTGGCAGTGCTCTCTGAGCATTGGTGGAGTGTGGACATCAGGAAACCTGATTTTGTCGCCTCACCTTTTGCACGGGCATCATCTATCTCGTTTGAAATAAGGTAATCGAAAGATGGCTTAAATAAGAGGATTCCTTAGGTAACTTTCGCTTACGAAGATAATTGTTTGGCACTTCTTGACTTATAAAGCTTTTGCAGTTTACATACACGCCACAGTTACTCAACCGGCGTCAAATTTCAAAGCCAAGCAAGTGGTTTGGAACTTGCAAGAAAGTAAGATTCTCTTTCTCTTCAAAATTACATTCCGACACGGGGAAATTCGAAACCTTTTCAGTCTCGAGAGGGAAACAGCAGAAAGGAAAGCAGTTCACAACAAACAATTCCGATTTGTCATTGTGCAGTTTCTTTGAAGTATAAAAACTGAATGAATCCTCGTATTATTCCAGGTGTCAATGGTTCCACTGATTTCTATCTCACTATGGACTTTTGCAAGGATCCGTTCTACAACTCGTCATTGACGTGGAACACCACCAATCCCGACATAACACAATGCATGCAAGATACCCTTCTCACGGGTGTGCCATGCTTGTTCTTTCTCCTCACTGAACCCCTTTGGATCATCTACAAGATCTACTATTATTCGATCCAAAGTTTCCCCATCTCGCGGGACTCGAGGAACACATGGGGTTGGAAATTCTTGATCAAAGTGACGCTCAACCTCGTTTTGATCACAAACCTCATCCTCCAGATCTGGAACCAGAGCCACGATGAATTCTATGGCTCTGAGGTGTTCCGCTTCATGGCCATGATCGGCACAATCGTTCTCATGCTTGTGGCAATGGGAGTGGAGAAATGGAACAGAATCCATACCTCACCTCCCATGTTCCTGTTCTGGGGCTTGTTGCTTTTGGTCAAGATACCCACTGTCAAGGATCATGTGGAACATCTGACTAACGACCCGTCTGACGTGTTATACTGGATTTTGGCTTTCACCTATTATCCAGTGTTCCTCCTCCAGATCATATTCCACTGCTGGGCTGACCACTCTAATATGGATGCCTCAGATAAGCCGCCAGAGAGTGTGGCGTCATTTCCAGCTACAATTTTCTACACCTGGATCGATCCACTCATTTGGGCTGGGTTGAAAGCTCCCTTGACATTGGATCAAGTCCCACCTCAACCGCAGTACGTCACGGTCTCTTTTGTGATCCAGGATTTCCTTAATCAATGGTCGAAGAAAGTCTCGAAGATTGAGAAAACCTTTATCAAAGATCGGGATCCAGCTGGGGAGAAGAAGGTCAAAATTCTGGATGTACTCTTTGCCACCTACGGAAAACGGTTTTTTCTGATCTTTCTCTTGGGAACCGTCAACTTCACATTGATATTTGTTGGTCCAATCATGCTCAAGCTGCTTATTCAACACGTCCAAAGTGATGAGGAAGCATGGAAAGGGTTTGCTTATGTGATTCTTATCTTCGTCAATGCTTCCTTGCAGTCCTTGCTCAACCATCAGTTCCTCCAACAGACCGTCATCAGCGCTCAACAGATTCGTGCCAGCTTAAGTTCCATGATCTATCGAAAGACCTTGAAGCTATCCAACTTGGCGAGGAAAAAATTCACAATGGGAGAGATCACTAACTTCATCTCCACTGACATCCAAACTTTGGGCATGACCATACCTTACATGAACAACGTGTGGGTGGCACCCATGAAGATCATCATAGCGATGTTCTTCTTGTATGAGGAGCTCAAGTCTGTGGCTTTTATCGGAGTTGCAATCATGGCTGTTCTGCTTCCATTGAATTATTGGAGTTCCGTGATCATTAAGAAAATGCGCAAAAATCAGATGGAAGCCAAGGACGGTCGAATCAAGCTGATGAACGAAGTCTTGAAGGGCATGAGAGTCTTGAAGTTGTACGCTTGGGAGATCCCATTCATGAGCCGGATCAACGCCATTCGACTCACCGAGGTAAAACTAATGAAGTCTTTGGCCAAAGTTTATGCCATCTCAAATTTCACTTTAAATTCGGGACCCACTCTGATCACAATTGCTTGTTTTGGATTGTACACCGTGTTCCAACCAGGAGAGATCCTCACTGCTGATAAGATATTCGTCTCCATTGCCTTGTTTAACATCATTCGCATGTCCATGGTCATGTTACCTTGGGCCATTGTGGCTCTTTTGAAGGCTTTTGTGTCCTTGAAGCGCATTGCTGATTTCCTGAATGCCAACGAATTGGACCCTGAAGCTGTTGGCAAAGAGACGGAGCATGAGGAAAATGCCATTGAAATAACGAAAGGATCGTTCACTTGGACTGAAGAAGAAGAGCAGACTACACTTAAGGACATCAATGTTCAGATTCGCAAAGGCTCCTTAGTTGCCGTCGTGGGTGTGGTGGGAGCGGGCAAGAGCTCTCTTTTGAGCGCCATTTTGGGTGAGATGGAGAAAACCGATGGACAAATTAATCAAAGCGGCACTTTGGCATATGTTCCACAACAAGCGTGGATCCAGAACATGACCCTCAAGAACAACATTCTGTTTGAAAAACCTTTCGAAACAGGCAGATACAAGAGGACACTGGAAGCTTGCGCTCTCAAGGATGACCTGGATATTCTTATCAGCGGAGATGAGACCGAGATCGGTGAGAACGGGATCAACCTCTCCGGAGGCCAAAAGCAACGAGTCTCGGTGGCTCGAGCTGTTTATTCCGATTCGGATGTGTATCTTCTGGACGATCCACTCTCTGCAGTTGATGCTCACGTGGGCAAACACCTCTTTGATAAGGTTTTCAGCTCCAAGAGCGGAATTCTGAAAGATCGAACCCGAGTTCTAGTGACCCACAATGTGAGCTTTTTGGACCAAATGGATCTGATTTTGGTGATGCGAAATGGTACCATCGCTGAGCGCGGATCCTACTCACAACTGAAGGAGAGCAAAGGAGCTTTCAGCGAATTTTTAGAGCAATACGCCAATCAAGCAACAAAAGAGGAAGTTACTGAGGATCATGAAAAGAACAAACACCTTCAAGCGAAACCTATCAAAGCCCGACAAATTCCCCCAAGGACAAGACGAATGTCCCAGACTCTAAGTTGCTCACCCGCTTCGCCATTTATTAAATATTTGAGCACATCTGCAGATGCACCTCTTCCGGATGACATTTTGGCCGAAGAGGAAGAAGCAATTCTGGAAGAAACCATTGAAGAATCCGCTGTCTCATCACGACGTGGATCCAAGGTCAATGATCCCTTGGCAGGTCGTTTGGTCGATGATGAAGAGGCTATGATTGGCAAGGTCAATTGGAAGGTCTACTTGAGCTACATGAAAGATCTGGGAAATATCATCAGCGTTATCTCGTTTCTCCTCTACATGGTTGGCCAAGGCTTGGAATCCGGATCAAGCTATTGGTTGTCCTTTTGGGCCGATTCGAACGGAGCCGACCCTGCCACAGCTAATGACAAAACGCCCTTTTATCTCGGCGTCTACTCGGGCATTGGTGCTCTTCAAATCATTATCATGATTGTTCGCGAGATTGTCCTGTTCATTGCTTGCGCTGATGCTTCGAACCTTATTCATGCCCGATTGTTGTCCAAAGTGGTGAGCAGCCCGATGTCATTCTTCGATACCAATCCCATTGGGCGGATCGTCAACCGATTTTCAGCAGATATTGGCACAGTTGATGACGGGATTCCATTTCAAATATCGCTACTCTTCGAGTGCTTTACCAGTATCGCTACCGTTTTAGCCCTGATCTGCTACTCTCTTCCAATCTTTATGACTGTCATTTTACCTCTGGCATTAATGTACTATGGAATTCAACGATGTTACATCTCCACTACCCGTCAATTGCAAAGAATCGAATCCATTGTCATCTCACCCATCTTTGCTCATTTCGGTGAGTCCTTAAATGGAGTCCAATCCATCCGAGCTTACAAACAAGAAGAGCGATTCATCCTTGAATCGGAAAAGCGTGTGGATAAGGGCGTTCAACTGCACTACATGTGCGTCATGATGAATCGTTGGCTGGGAGTTCGGATCGAGTTCTTGGCTAACTTGGTCGTTTTCTTTGTGGCCTTGTTTGCAGTTTTGTCCCGAGGAACCATCTCACCTGGTCTCACGGGTTTGGCCATCACCTTTTCCTTGAATGTCACCGGCATGCTCAATTGGTTGATTCGAGCGGTTTGCGACATGGAAACTGATGCAGTGGCCTTGGAGCGGATCCTTGAGTACTCTGAAAATCCTCAAGAAGCAGATTGGTCTCTGCCTGAAGACGATAAGTTTTGCGATTTCCCCATGGAGGGCCAGATCGAGTTTTCCAAATATGAAACCAGATACCGAGAGGGATTGGATCTCGTGCTCAAAGACGTTTCCATGCGAATTCAGCCCAAGGAAAAGATTGGCATTTGTGGACGCACTGGTGCCGGAAAAAGCAGCCTCACACTGGCGCTCTTCAGAATCATTGAACCCGTCTCGGGCAAGATTCTCGTGGACGGAATTGATGTGAATACCCTTGGCCTTCACAAGCTCAGATCTGGCCTCACCATCATTCCGCAAGATCCCGTTCTTTTCACGGGTAATGTCCGATTCAATTTGGACCCCACCGAAGAAAACACGGATACTCAAATATGGCAAGCTTTGGAGCATGCCAATCTCAAGGCTCACATTAGTTCATTGACCAATGGACTAGACCACGAAGTATCAGAGGGTGGAGACAACTTTTCCGTGGGTCAACGCCAACTTCTGTGTTTGGCCCGGGCATTACTTCGCAAGACAAAGATTTTGATCCTTGACGAGGCCACCGCTGCCGTCGACCTCGAGACCGATGATCTCATTCAAGCCACAATCCGCAAGGAATTCGCTGATTGCACCGTTCTCACAATTGCTCACCGACTCAATACGATTTTGGATTCCGACCGAGTTGCCGTTTTTAGCGAAGGCAAATTGGTTGAACTAGATTCTCCACAAAGCCTTATGGACAAGCATGATTCTGTTTTTAGAGGTTTGGCCAAAAACGCAGGCCTTGTTTAAGATGAACATTTTGAATAAAACTCCTTCTATGTAGCTCTGGGTTGTTCTTGTTGACTACTTTTGTTATTTCAACATCTGCGTCCACTTGAATTTCAGGTTTTATCAACGAACGTTTAGTCTCCAGCTTAGATCCCATGAGCTAACTTTCACACATTGCAGACCAGTCAATAACATGACACAACCGCCATGGATACCAAGTGAACCGCCTTCTTTCTGTCCAGACCAATTTTGGAACAGTTCTTTATCATGGAACACGGATTCTCCACGGCTCAGCTTATGTTTACAAGACACCCTGTTAACCGTGATTCCCTGCGTCATCCTATTTACCTTGGAGCCGTTCTGGCTGTGGTTCACGAAGAGTCGACAAAATTCACATCACGTATTTCCAACACCCAGGCAATTTGGCAGAGTATTCTCTCTCCGCATTCTCCTTACCCTTCTTCTCACGGCTAGTTGCATCACTCAAGTAATTTTGAATTCAAATCGGAGAGGTGCTTTTGGCTCTGAAGTATTTCATTACACTCTCCTTATTGGCACATACCTTGGTGTGATTGTTTTTGAGTGCTTGGATCAATGGAACAACACGGCCAACTCGCCCCCTATATTTCTTTTCTGGCTTTCCATGGGAATTTGTCAACTTCCCGTGTTACAGACGCAAGTGACATACTTACTGACTCATCCCAATGACGGGATTTTTTGGGTGGTGTCTCTCGCCCATTACCCAATCATCATTCTGCAATTGATAGTCCACACTGTGTCTTCGTCAAAGCCACAAGTTGGGGATTGGTCCTTGGAAGCGAGTGCCTCATTTCCATCCCTCCTTTGCTTCACATGGATGAACAGATTCATTTGCAAAGGCATATTTTCTCCAATAACCGATCACTTCCAGATTCCCAAAGCTCCTTCCATGTTGGATCCAAGTCGATTGCGGCAAAAATTTGCCTCTCATGATCAGGGTGGCAAATTGATCTGGCAAATCATTCGTACCATTTGGAAGCGATTGGTACTGGCCTTTACTCTCGGACTTTCCGCCATCATACTCTCGTTCCTTCCCACCCTGTTTTTGAGGCTTCTAATTTTGCACTGTCAAAACCCAGAGCAATCTTGGAAAGGATACTTTTTCGCCATCACTTTATTTTTGGGAGTCACCCTGGAGTCAGTGGTTCTTAACCAGTTTTTCAAGCAAGCTACCGTTTTAGCTCAGCATGTAACAAGTGGTTTGGCGGCCTTGATATTTCATAAAACGCTCAAGATTCCTTCTCGAGTGAGACAAAATCTGGAAATTGGCCAAATCGCCAATTTGATTAGCAATGATATTGCCGCCTTGGGAAACAACGCTTGCATTATCACGAATGTTTTCACAGCACCCATTATCATCGTCATTGCCATGATATTACTCTGTTTGGAGTTAGGATTCTTGGCATTTGTGGGTGTGGCGATATTTTTCCTTCTCATGCCAATCACACAAATGGCGTCAATTCGTCTCCGGAAGCACCAGAATCAGTACTTGGAATTGAAAGACCAACGATTGGCTTTCTTGGCTAATTTTTTGCAAAACATGTCCGTGCTGAAGGTAAACTCATTGGAACCAGCGATGCTGAGAACAGTGAATGGGATCAAGGATCGAGAAGTGGCAATTATGAAGAGATTGGGCAGAACCTTAGTGTTGGCCAAAATACCCTTTTCGTTGGGCCCAACGATTTTAGTGCTCTCTTCATTTCTCATAGTTACCCTTGTGATTCCTACTAGTGTCCTTAAGGCCGAAAAAATATTTGTGTCAGTGGCTCTCTTCAGCATTCTCAAAAGGTCAGCCGAGCAATTTCCTATTGGTTTAGGGTGTCTTGTGAAGGCTTTGGTGTCATTTGAAAGGATTTCTAAATTCTTGGAGATCCCCGAGTCCACTGAAGACGCCATACAAATTTGTAATGCCCAAGAGAACTCCAGCGAGGACATTGCAGTGGAAATCATTGGACCTGACTTTTGCGAAAAACTAGGTCAGGGTGAATCCATTGCCATTTATTCTCACCCAAACACTTCTTGTCAGTTACCAGCAACATTTGGTGGCAATGGAGAGCAATCAAATCTTCAACTGAAAGTATACCGACCAATGTCCTTTGCAGCCACTCAACCCTGGATCCAAAACGATACAATGAAGAGTAATATCCTTTTTGGAAGACCATTGAAGGAGGAAAAATACAAGGCTGTGTTGGAATTGTGTCACCTAGATCAAGATTTGGAACTTCTACCTCAAGGAGATGAAACCGACCTTGGGCCTTCAGGGATCAATTTGAATGAAGACCAGAAGCAGAGGGTATCTCTAGCCAGAGCGTTATATTTGCATAGGGATGTTTGTGTTCTGCAAAGCATTCCGTCGAATGTGGACCCTCAAGAAATTGTCACTTTTCTTCAAGATGCGACTGTTATCCTTTTTACTCAAGATAAAAGAGTTTTGTCGCTGGTAGACAAAATTATATCCTTAGACGAAGATCACTCTCCCAAGATTGTAACTGTAGAAGAACTTGATTCAGGCCAATCGCACTTTCATCAAAAATCTTGTGCATCTTCACCCAGCACCACCAAAGTGGAACTTGTTGCAATTGACAATGAATCTTGTTCTCTTGGATCAGTGTCATGGCGAGTGTATTTGTCTTACATCGAAGCTTTTGGCCCTCGCTTTGTCCCTTTTGTGTTAACCTTGTTCCTTGTGGCTCATGGCCTTGACCTGGCTTGTAAATATTGGCTTTCCCTTTGGGCCAAGGCCAACAACGACGAAGTGTCTTCTAACGCAACCCCTTTATATTATTTGTGTATTTATGCAGCGATCGGCGCCGTTCAAGGTGCCTTCATAATCACCAAAGACATCTGTTTATTCATGGGATGTGCCAGAGCGTCCCGCAAAATTCACAAGGACCTCGTTTCTACTACGCTGGCGTTTCCTCTGTCATTTTTCAAGACTAACTTGTTTGGAAACATTCTGAACCGATTCTCTATCGATATTAGTGGGATTGATGACGTGATCCCCATTCAACTAGCCGTGTTCTTGAATTGCGTATGCGCTTTAATCATGATTTTTATAGTCATTGGATCTACCATACCCATCTTCATAGTTTTTATCTTCCCTTTGGCCATTTTCTATTATTCCATTCACATCATTTACCTAACCTCATATCGTCAACTTCAAAGACTTAACGTCTTAACCAGATCTGAGCTTCTCAACTTCATCTCTGAGATCACACTTGGAGCGGAGACCATTCGCATGTTTGACCAAGAACACAGAATTCAAAACCTTTCTGAATTCAAGGTCAATAAAGCTGTGCAGTCCTCATACACTATGGAGATGATGCGTCGATGGTTGGCCCTTCGTTTGGAATTTTTGGGTAATCTAATTCTTTTTGGAACGGCTCTTCTGTCTGTGTGGAACAATGATTCGATCTCGCCAAGTTTGGTTGGATTGATTTTATCGTTCTCTTTGGAAGTGACACATGTATTGAACTGGCTGATGCGAGCAATCAGTGACTTGGACTCACAATTCGTGGCTTTGGAACGGATTCGGAGATATCAGGATGTTCCAAGGGAGGACATCTGGACCACTGAGGGAGATCATGGATCGATTTCACCAATCGAAGAGCTCTCGGTAAACATTGGATCAACTTTGAAGTTCTCTGTCAAGACTGGGGAGAAGCTGGTCGTTGTGGATCCATCTGGAGGAGCTGCTCGTGATTTTATGAGTCAAATGTTCCGTTTGAACGATTCAGACAATGGAATCATATTATTAGATGGTCAAGAAATTCACAACTTTGAACAAACCCATCTTCGAAAACAGATCCGATTTGTTTTAAAAGATCCAATTATTTTTCCGGGTGCTGTGAGGTCCATTCTAGATCCAAATCAGACTCACGAGGATGATGACATGAGGCATGTTCTCAGCAGATTGGGAATGCCCGATCTTGATCTTGATGTGGAACTCAACTCTTACGAGGACCCCGTTTCTTCATCCAATTTGTGGCTTCTTGTTGTTGCAAGATTTGTCCTGGAGCCACCGGCAATCTTATTCCTTGAATTGCCTTTTCTGAAGGATGATGAGAACGGGATCATAGGCAAAATTAACCCATTACTAGATGACGAGCTCCGATCAGTCTCTGTGATCTTTTTTTCACAAAAACCCCTTCTTTTGGACGCTCAATCAACACAGATTGTTCAAGTGGAGATATGAAACAGGAATCGACGCCATACAAAGCAACATCAGTAGATTTTGAATGGACACAACACGACCAAGACTCTAAATAAACCGAGATTCACATTATTTTCAAAACACGACGTAGAAACACCTATCCTAAAGGAATCTCAATAAAGAAATTCAATCGGAACTTCAAAATCCGTCACTAGATGGAGGTCAAACAGAAGGCAAATTCTTTTGATTTTAGAGCTACCGTTATCTTACAGTTGTTCTCAAAATTGCGGCATTTGTCACATCACAATGTTCATTGTCATAAGAAAGGGCAAACGATGAACACATTCCATCTTTTTCTCTTAGATTGAAGTTTATGGAGAGAGGGGGCACGTTAAATTGCGAGAGCGCCATTTAGGAGACAAAAATGGCGGTTTTCAAGTGCTGTTAAAAATTTTGATTGAGTTTATATGATGTGTCTCTTCTTTTGAGTGGTCATTTGTAAAGTAAGTGACCTCCAAAAAAGGACAATATTTTTGATTTACATTATGAAATACTTATGATGATCCATCACTGCAAAATAAGGTAGTAATCATAGGGCTAAACAAGATGTCATGGAAAACTTCACTGAGTCAAAAACTCCAGTGAAAATAAACATACTTGCAGCACTGTTAAGAGGCTAATACAAGTTCGAACCAGTTCTATCTCTTTGGGAAAACCAATTTGGACCTTGACCTCACAGGAAGTGAACCTTATCAAAGCGAGGTTTACCTGCTAAGCACGGTGTCACAAAAGCAAAAATCAGGTTTTTTCTCTCGAGAAAGGAGGATATCTTCTTGACTTTTTTAATACTCCAAGAGAATGAAGTTGGCTTTGTTGTCCATGATAATAATGGTAGCACTGGTCTTGGAATCAGAGGCCAGGGTTGGCCTTCGTTGTGACGTTTTTTCGTTCCTTCAAAACGACCGAGCTTGCCGATTTTCTTGTTGGATCACTGGACGAGACCGAGGTTTGTGTCAAGAAAAGTTTCACTTATCGAGCTCCTTTTGATGACATCCTCACATGTAATAAACAGTTATGGAACAAGCGGCTTATCATCAATTTACCTCGTGCAGTTTCCTTTCAAAGAATCCGTGACATTGCAGTTGTTTTCTTCAAGACGGACAAGAATGACTGGACTCGCTTTGACAACATTTCTTTGCTTGGCCCTGATTTTTGGGTCAAACGTGGAAGGTTTTGCTTCGTTCAGATGCGGTTACTTGGGCATCTTTGGCGATGGGAACGCTTGTGCCCTTTCTTGTATCCCACAAGGATATACTTCCGGTGAGGCAAAGTAAACCTACGAGTGTAACGTCTTAGTTAGAACAAAGTATCACTCTTGAAACACTACGTTCATGATTATGTTGTGGTAATGCTAATTCAAGAAAACAGTTTTGGATATACTCAGACCTAGGATGTCTGAAATTGATTGACTGACTTTCAAACTATGATATTGTTTTCCAAAATGACGTCCCCCACCAGACAGAGGTATGAAAAAAATCATTCTTACTTTAAGTGCACATTGCTGAGATTTTGAGATGACCGTAGTTCCTCAACCGCAAATCAACTTAATCATTTTGTATTGTCACAATTTACTGTCATTGAAACAACTCTCCCTGCACGTAATAACCGAACTAAAAAACAAATAGTGCATAACATGAACACTTCCAGGCTATTGTGAGTATGATCAATGTATTTGCGGGGTTCAAACTCAACCTTTGATCAATGACCTCAACGGGAACGACGGTTTGGGGATCCAGAATCCCTCGTCACGCAACTGGGTTCGAAGACCCAAAGAAGAAAATCAAATTGAGGATCGAGATTCGGAGCAAGTTTGGACCCTATCACCTGGGTACGAGTTTTGCAAAGGTTTCTATTTTGCCCGCATCTTATTTGACCATTTCATATAGACAACAAGATGTTGAGGACTGGAATGCTCCAACTGAAGATCAAGGCTACGAATCTGACAATGAATTTGAGGATGAGGACGAGAATGAGGACGATTCCAATCGTCGCCGAGGTCACTTCTTCTCAGGAGGTCGTCGCCACAAAGGGAGACACTCGTTTGGTCGTAGATCAGGATAAATGAAGAAAACTAGCTTTGCAAAACGACGTATTGAGAATAAAGTGTGATTGCATATACAATTTTGCTCAGTTTTGGCTTTCCTTGTTACGTTTTTCAGGGACAAATTTTGCCTGTTGGTGGAACAAAAGTTTAGTACAATGAGAAGGTGGTGCCACCGAAAATTTGTTCCGGTGAATTTTTTTGTTCCCTGCAGGGAGCCTCTACCATGGCAACGTCACTTTTTACAATCACTAAACCTTTCCCGCAAACTTGGGCCTAATTGCGAATAACAGCAATGAAGGTTTTGGCAATCAATAGGAAAGAATCTTCAATTTATTTGTTATCTCACCTAGTAGTCGAACTGTCATGGGTATGGGTAGGAAAAGTTGTCTTTTAATTGACCAAGATAATTTGTTCAATTCTTAAACTGCAAAGAGCTGGTTTGAGCCAATCTTTGCCAATGAATAGGACCCAAAATGCCATGCTCTAGCTTTAAACATTGACTTGGATGTTTTGCCAGAAATATTTGTGTTGTGTCATACCAAACTAAGAAGCTTAAGCCATTTCAAAGAGTAATTTTGAAACAATGGTTTGATTGTGGTGGAAAATAGCTCTTGAACTGAAGCCTCAATGAGCAAGACCAAGGATCATGTTAAGCAAAGGTACAATGCCATTAGTCACTTGTCAAAAACTGCTTGTCAATAGTGAATATTTTTGTGGCTCTTTTGCTTTACTTCATGACTGTTTCTCTCCATTCTAATTATTCCCCTCAAGGTTTTGAGTACCACAATGAAGTAATTTACTTCCTCTCAGACCTAAAATCATTTAGTTAGTGAAAAAGCTATCCAGCAAACACAAGATCGTGTAACATAGAAAGTAAATCATTTTCTCTAAGTCTGCGTTTGCTCTTGAAAAGTTTGAAATTGCATCTTGGTTGGTGGTCAGTGGTGTCAAAACACCATTACCTTTCCATCTAAATTCGCCAAGGTACATTTCTTTTTCATTTAGTTTTCCACTGCAACATTTGCCATGGTAGCCAGAGTTGGAAATAGATCCTGGCGGGCTCGACTCCTAATGACACTTGCTTGAGCGTGAACCCTTGACATCGGTAAAATCCGAGTTCTCATCATCATCACTCACATCCTTCCTTGTCGAGTTTTTTGGCCTCCCTCTCTTCCTTTGCGTTTCCCCGTTGTCTTTCACCGTTCGATGTCACTCACTTACTTACTTATTTACTCCCTCCCTCCTTTCGTTGGTGTCTTCGTTCAGTCAGTCAGTTGAGAGGAAGCCGTCAAAGAGTCCACATCTCTCCGTCTTCGTTCTCCGCTGGTTTTTGACTTCGAAGGCATTGGTCGTCTTGGTGTATCAGTCGTGAGTCGGCATTCCATTGATGAGAGCAAGATGTCAAGTGGGTTAGTGTAGATGTTGTTGTTGTTGCTTTGACTCATAATTCGTCCTCTCGGCTCCCGTTTGAGAAGTTGAGTCTGGAAAGAAAAAGTTCGTGGAAACATATCCGGCAACGAAAGTGAGATCATGACATGGCTGCTGTGGAATTGGTGAAGCTTCTTCTGGCTTTTTTATGACAGTCGCGCACAACTAAAAATTACTTCGAAAAGGGACCTGCCTCATTTGAGGTGCCATCCATGCGTCAAAATAGAAACTGCTCCTCTCACTAACAGGTGTCTTAGCTCAAAGTTGCCTCATCATAACTCACCGATAAGTTGTCATATTTCAAGCGTTTATTGCATCAAAATGATCCGAATCAATCCTCCGCGTCATCTCCGTCTCCATTCAGTTGGTCTTCTATTCACTCTCACTCTGGTATTGATGTCACCGGGGGCGCTCGTGCGGTCGCAAAATTGCCCAACCAAAGACATTGCCTTTGAACTGATCACGGGCTATGTGTTCACGGCCCCGGAATTCATTTTGGACACGAGGCCAGGAGTTTTGCTCCTTGAGGAGTGCATCAATGTTTGCCGGCAAAACGTGACCTGTGCCTCGGTCAACTACGAAACCGGCCTCTGCGTTCTGTTCATGGCATCCGCCGCCAACAATCCAGGTCAGGAGATGATGATGATGATGTCTAACTGTTTCTCCCCAGTTTATTGGGGTCTCTTTTAGGTGTTGGTCGGGTGTCTGTAAAGTTATCCTACACTTAGTTTCAAAACAGCTCTTTTTTTGTTCGAACCAATTGAAAGTATGGCCAATAATTAAATCAAGTAAGGATCCAAAGAAACCACAGAAGTGGTTTTCTTGGTGCACAGGGGTAGCTAACGACGGCCTCAGGAATGTGTTCAGTCTTTACAAGCTACTACAGAGTAAAAAAGGGTCCTGGCAAAACTAGACCAAAGAAAGTGCCTCAACGGATAAATGTCCTGGGGTTCAATTCAGCTTGAGTCTTTGGAAGATGCCCATTCCGCAAGGAAATACCGTAAAGCCTGGGAGAGCCAAGAGAGGAAAAGCCCAGAAGCTAAACATCCTCTTCAAAGTGCGATTCAATTGAAAATTGAAGGGAGGAGGCCATTTCTTGATATGATCTTAACTGTTGATGCCTCGTCGTTGTCGTTATTGTTGTTGTCACTTGTCTGGGTGAATCGGTCTACCTTTGGTGTGTCAAGTGGGATCGTTGATTATGATGGTCACAACAGTGATGAGCCATTTTTGTGCCTTCACTTATGCCTCTTTCTCCATTTGTTAAAGCGATGACAAGGCGGGAAAATCATATGACATTTCATTTAGCAGGGCTTGTGCCCACAATGGAATTTGGAGACCATCAAATTTGCTTGTTCATGGTATTTAACCACTTTGACAAGAAGTGCTGCTCAATTAACAACCTCTTGTCTCCGAGATGGTTTTGTTCCGTTCTTGGCATCCAAGTCATTCGACAGTTCATTGATTTCAAGCCAAACTTGGTTGCCTCCTATAATGAACGAATAAGTGCGAGTAATTTCTCTTTGTTTACTGACTTCAAAGAAGCAATTTTCGCCGTTCTCTCAGGCTCGCTGGCTCATTTGAACGACAGAGTGTGAGAAGAAATCGATGCTGTGGGTTTCTCTCCCTCCTTGAGCACAAAAAATGGTTGCTTGGATCGAAATGTCACGTTCCTTTGGCAATCTGTTAAGCCAACCACAACAGAAACGAAGCCATGAAACACCAAAAGCATCGACGGCTACGTACATATAGTACGTACATTCATTCACACACATACTTACACTTACGAACTCACTCACACTTTCCCACTACACTAGAAGGAGGAGTTCCTCAAGGAGATTATATTCCCTCCGACGGTTGATTCCTTAAGCTACCTTCCCAAATCCAATCCCAAGTCTGAATGGAATTGATAATCTCGTCGTGCACAAAAACAGCTTTTTCGAAGCCAAACACGCCTCTTATTTGTTTGTTGGACCTACTTTTGAGTGGCAACTCTGAAAGCGTCGTATCTCGTGGAAAGATCTCCATGATGAGCCGAGAGAAACACATGCAAATCCAAGGAGAGCTTTTTTTCTCCTCGTCACTCGCTTTGAAGTTCAACCAATTACAATTTTGGTAGCGGCTCAAGTGCTCGACGATATCGACGCAAAAAACACCTTCAAAAACGAGGTTCCAAAGCCATATGCAACGATAGGTTCGAGGTGGAAGTTGTTGTTTTCCATTGCCTTTGCCAATCTGGTGGTAGCGATCACGAGAGATTTTTCTGGATCAAGAAAGGACTGAGATTTTGGTTTCTCTATGCTTGTGCCTGTGTGTATATGAATGTTTGTAGATGTCAAGTACAATGGAGAAATTCAAGGAGATTGAATCTCTGACTTCAGATAAAGAGTTTGATGAGGAGTCCTTTTACTTTTTTTTTACCACCACCACTACCACGACCATTGAGGCAATGATGTTTGAACAGGTTGTGGTGGCTCATGACATGGTTTCCCTTCTCCGAAACCAGTGAGCTTTAAAGATGTGTCTCAGGTAATGCACTACTTAGCATTCATTCACGTTGGATTTCACTTGTTCTTGGCTTAAACTTGGAAACAGGGTGTTTGTTCAATGCCTCGGGAGATGCTCAAAGCCAAGAAAGAAGAACACTTTGAACAACGACGGAAAGTGATTATAAAATCAGTCACTTAACACGAAATGGAAACAGCGCACTCAGCCAAAGCGGATATTGTGTCTGCACCATCGTTAAGGGACTAATTAATTACTGGGAAAATACTTACCGTTTCTTTCTGGCCATCCTTCTGTAAATGCATCTAGACATCAATTGTCTCTCATGATTTGGAAAATAGCGACTTTTCATTTTAATGATTCATTGTCAGGTCAGTTGGTCGGGACTAGAAAATAGGCCAACCACATGGAATTGAATGACATTATTAACATGCTGAGAAGAAGGTTTTAACCAATCTTGATGCTGGAACAATTCCATGTGTTCCATGCTCCCATGTCTCCCACGTGATACTTTGACACCCTGTGGTTGGTAACGTGTGTAGTTGAATTGTTGTCATTTCCGTCTTCAAATCAACACATCACCCACCACAGGTTCATCTCAGGATGGAAGATCCTTTGTGGTTGGTGGTGTACGAGCAATGTGTTTTTGGGAAGTGAGCACCAATTCCAAGAGTTCATCCATCTCTTGGATACCTTGGACGCATTCCAAATGTGGACTGACTAGTAAATGCCAAGTGAATGAGGACATGGGTTTTCCAGGGAAATCTCTCTCCAATCTAAGCAACCCTTTCCATTCCCACCAAGAAAAAAGTGATTATTCCTCCCCAATGGCTGGATATCTTGCCTCCATGATCTTGAGAGAGAACAAAAGAGAGATGTTCAAATCTGAGGCAGAATCAAGAGAGCAAAAATCCAGGTCAATCACTCGTCACTCACGACAGCATAATGAGCTTCCGTTTGCACTCTTGAACTTTGGCTATTACTTCTATTGCTTGAGCATGCAGAATCAAGATCGCTTTTTTTCTCTGGACTGGCTGATTTCCATTTGATAGCATGGCACCTTTTCCCTGGAATCGTCGTGTGGAGTCATCAATGATCACACCATGTACTACATACACCCTAGGCTAAATCAATGTCATGAAAATTTCATGACCAATTCTCTTGATTGTTGAGACGGGTGATTAGAAATGGTCGACCGTGTCTAATTTGG
Organism: Tigriopus japonicus; assembly: GCA_010645155.1. NCBI lineage: Eukaryota > Metazoa > Arthropoda > Copepoda > Harpacticoida > Harpacticidae > Tigriopus > Tigriopus japonicus. The sequence continues at coordinate 2,671,092 of JAAGOF010000104.1, read as the reverse complement.
AGCAACGATGGGAAGACACGGAAAAAATAGAATTGCGGAAATGAGATGCAAGTTTGACTCGTGTGGCTTTCAAAGCAACACTCAGAATTCCGGGAATCAACCTGTGAGATTAATCGCCCGTTGGAATTCTTTCTTTTGTTTGCCTTATTATCCAAGTTTAGTGCGGAATTCCGAAGAAAGAGACGCAATCGTTTGTTTTCCCCAAGGCAGCATTTTTCCCCGTCTGGGAACGATTTCTAGACATTTGTTTCCGTATGTGTTGTGCATTAAGCACGCACACAATTCGACAGCAGTCAACCCTTTCAACCAATTGGCCGATAATAGGCCGCATGTTAACGCACTTAATTCAATAGCGAGAGTATACCAAAATCAAGTCAAATTAGCATTCGTTGAGTATGTACTCTCCCTAGCTGCTGCGTTTCTATCACAAGAGTTGTCACGAGTATATACTCAAGGCCGGTTAATCTGACTTGATTTTGGTGTGCTCTCGCTTCTGAATTAGGTCCGTTAACATGCGGCCTAATACTGAGACATGTTTGATGACGGTCTGGGAATTATTTCGCATAAAGGAAAACAAAGCCCGGAGAGCCTTGGAATCCTAAGTGGTGGCCATTGTGCCAAAAAGCGCTTTCTGGATGCAGTCAAACTTCAAGATCCTTGATTGCTCATATTTGTCAAAACTGACATGACTAATGTCTCAGCAGCTCAAGGGTGATTTATCGATGTTTTCACACAGCTATACGCACATTGATTTCATTACCAGGGATTGTTCTCTCGGCACAAAGAGAGTTGACCTTTTTGATTCCCAGGCTTGAGTTGGGTTCCTTCGCAGTTTCAGGTGCAACCGAGAGCGAATGAGTGAGTCGTAATGCCTATATTTGCCGGTTTCTCTGCGGTGAAGGCAAATGAAAGCGAGAGTTAGTTAGTTCACACGATTTCATTTCCAGTGTTGAACACCACAGCCACTCACTACATACACACAGTACTTCAGCAGTACTACGAAGGAGCATTGTGCTGACAGAAACTTAGGACGAGCCTCTGCTGGTTTTTTTTATCACTTCGCTGATCGCCCCCTCCTGTTGCCATAATCAGAAGAATAATAATAATGATGATAAAGAAAGACAATTGGAGATTGAGAAAATCAAGAGAGAAAAAAGCCGCCGTTGACTAACAAATGAGCCCTTTTCACTTCTTGGGAGGTAATTTTCGCCAGGGGGAGGTTCTCCGATGGAAGGAGTTTTCGGTGGGCTCGTCCTGGAGTAATTAGGCCCTACTCGGGTGTGTGCAAGATGGCCAAATATCTCATCATGATCATCATTGGCACTAAAGCTCTTGTTATGGCACTTAAGTGTGGGATATCGTATAAACGTCCTCAGTCAAGTTCATTTGTACCATGAGAGACAGAGAGAGAGACTGGTTCACAAGACCTGCTACAAATTTGTTGAAAGCGGATGGAAAGTACACGAAAACGTCTTGATTGGTGTGGCTCCATCCACAAATAACTTGACTTTTCTCGTCGTTGTGGAATGACTGATGCTTGACAAGTATTTCAACAAAGACCAGTGAATCTCTGAGAGTTTCCAAATCTCTACATTTAGTTGTTATCTTAACTAATTGTCCACGCAAGCAGTCACGCAGAGCAACCATTCAAAGAGTTGCAATGCTCTACTCGTGCAAATAACTGAACAGGCTGCCAAAAACATTTCCCTCTCACATCCATCAACAACTATCACCGTAAAAAAGCAAAACTTCATCAACCATTTATCCCTATTTCAGGCTCATTGTCTCGGAGTCAGTTCCCCGTATTCACACTCTTTGCCCAAAAAATTTGCGTTCGTTTGGCCCAAACTTTGTGCCCGGGACGAGGATGGATCTTCGATCGGGTCCAAGATTACAAGATGCTGGGTTTTGCTCGAGAAACTCGTCCGGCCGAAACCACAGAGGACTGCATGGCTCAATGTTTGGCCGAGAAAACCTTCATTTGTCGATCGGCCAACTTTGATTCCTTAAAGAACACGTGCGAGCTCTCGGACATGGATCGACATACCGTCAATTCGCGGAATGCCTTCTTCGTAAGTTGACCATTATTTATGAGAAAGAGGGATGTGGATGGATGTAGATGTGAGCTTTGACTTTCAGCCTGCCATTGGGATCGACTACATGGAGAATAATTGCGCCGAGGAACCTTCGTCCGTGTGCAACTTCAAGCCCATCAAAGGTCGGATCCTGAAGACGGTGGATTCCGTGTTTGCCAACATTCAAAGCCAGAAGGAGTGTGAAAAGCTGTGTGTGAGCTCCAGTTACAGGTAGGTAAAACTACTTCGTTGCAATGGTTCGAACTTGTGGCGTGATTTCACGGTGGGAAATAAATGGTTCACTCGATGATGATGAACAACAACAACTACAAGAGTAGAAGTGAATCAAGTCCAGGCCAGAGGCTGGTGATGGTGGGGTATCGAGCATCTTCAAGTACTACCTAGATCTAGCTAATTGTGCTCTAATTAGCCGTTGTGAACAATTGTTGCCGTTGTGCTTGTGTTGTTGGCGCACGTCTTGAGAGTCAATCAGGCCTATTGACCTAAAACTCGCCCAGACAAGTCTAATTGGACCAAATCGCCAGCAAGGAAAAGGATCTAGGACGAGAGCTTCATTCATTTAACGAGCACAGAGTCTATTATCAACGAATTACATGTCTGCACGTATTTTTTTCTGAAATCTTCAACACAACTGTAGTGCAACTGGTCCAACATTTACAATTCACTTTAGTTGCGTTATCCAAATGAATCTTCACGTCTGGTCAAAGATTACGGTATTATGATATTTGTTGTCAAGTACCTTTATTCTAAATATACATCTCGAATTTGAGGGAAAGACCACCTCTAAGACGACTGATTGATGCCTCTTCAGCTTTTTTTGCGGTTTTCTTTCATATGACAAACCGAATCAGTCGTCACGACGGAGGGAGCTTCTTCAATGCACCTTTGCCATTGGTTAATTACTTCTGTGGTTGCACGTTGGCAGCTCATACGAATCGTTTTGATTGCACAAAAAATTGAAAAGGGTTCTCTATATGCACGCAAGTCTGATCATGCGATTAAGAAGTCATCAAATCCAAGGGAGTTGCCAGCCGTAGTACTTGCGGTCACATGTCCTAAATGATTCCTCACCTGTGATTCTTCAATAAAAACTCCATAATTTCTCCTAGATGCCATTCTTATGATTACGGAGACACGGGCACAAACATTTGCCGTTTGAGCCATCACAGTTCAGAAACATTGCGGAATATCCGCGAACCCTATTTGTCGGCAGCCCAAGCCACAACTTACGAACTGACTTCGTGCTTCAATGTGAGTGTGGATTGCCAAGCCAATTACATGATCGCCAAGGTGCATACCAATCGAGTCTTCAATGGCAAGATCTATGGAAAGACCCGACCCAATTCGTGCACCATCAACGTCGAGAATAAACTCGACTTTGAGCTGTATCTCGGATTCAATGATATCGATTGCGACGTGAAGCAAGAAGCGCCGGGCAGATTTGGATCGGATGTCATTATTCAAGTGAGTGAAATCTGTTCCCTTTCAATATCATTTTTCATCTCGTTCTCGCAACTTTACCACACAAAGGATGACTTTCACCTATGTCATATTCTGATTTTAATGATTAAGGGAATACCTTTAGGAACTGCTCCATACCACAATTAAACGCTTTTGTTGGACTGAACTCAATCGGACGAAGTCTTGCGTTCTTAGAAACGGCCTATGGCATGTTTGGTTTTCAATGACAATCTTCTGGCATCTCACGATTTACAGGGTTGGCCACTTAAAACCGGGCAGAGAAAATGGCAAATTCCGGACAATCAGAGACTTTGAATCAAATATTTACTACAAATAGTTCTTACAGTACTATTGACTAGAATTCGATTAGCAATAAAAGAAGAGATTTACCGTCAACATGTTCCTCATTAAGTTCTTGTCACTATTCTATAATCATTGCCTACCACATTCATGCCTTAAGTGGGTTCACGTGACGGTTTCATTGGGATTGAGTTTTGCCGAAGAAAGAAATTTGATCCTAAAATTGACCTTGGACTTAAAACCGGGCAAAGAAATCACATTTGGCATTAATGATCACTTTTTCCAGTAATGTTTGTAAAAAAAAAATATCTAATAACATCATGATTGAGTTTTTGAACTTTCCAAACCAAAATATTACTGTTGCTCATGCAATCAATATCCCGACTCCATGACAAAAACTTCTTGAGAAACATGCTGCCGGCGAATTCATTGCAAATTGAATTTAATGTCTTGTCAGGAATAGAGGCCATTAAGAGAACAAAAGTTCTAGATGAAAGTACTAAAAAAGCTATTTGTAAAAACAACTTTTTTATTCAAAGCCCCAAGATTTACAATTTTTCTTGCACGGTTTTATGTGGCCAATCCTGAAGTTTAAATGAAAAAAAAACATATTTTCTTCTCATTCCAGCATCACGACATGATTGTAACCGGTGAGGATGTGGGCTTAAAGGTCCGATGCAACTACAACCTCTCAAACACAACCATTGTGAGTGATACCAATTTGAACGTGAGGGGAGGTCTAAATGTGGCTGGAGCGGAAAATACCGTGGTCCGATCCCCAAATGTGACACTTCGAGTTACCGACAGGTCATCATTCATCCACGAACCACCCACTCTGGGATGGAATGAACGGTCTCTTTCAAGGCTTTCTTTTCTTGTAGACTGGGTCTGGACATAAACTCGGCTCAAGTCGGCGACACTTTGGCCTTAAGGTTCGAGATTGAAGAGAAGGAAAGTCCCTATGAGATCTTCGTTCGGGATTTGGTAGCCATGGATGGGCTAGATTCAAGTGAAATCGTCTTGATTGACAGTCGAGGTTGGTTAATACTTGGTGTTTCTTATTAATGGTTTGTATGAATCCTGAGTGATCTCGTTCTAGGTTGTCCAACGGACTTCAGTATATTAGGGGCTATTAAAGAGGTGGATGGTTCTGGCAAAGTGCTTCAATCTGATTTTGACGCCTTCAAGTTTCCCACATCTGACTTGGTTCAATTCCGAGCCTTGGTCACTCCTTGTATACCACGATGTGATCCCGTTCAATGTGATATTACCGATTACTACGGTAAACGGCAAACCACGAGCTCATTTGGGCGTCGTCGTCGGCGTCGACAAATCGAGGGCCGCCAAGACAAGGGCTCCAAATCAGACCTTATGGTGGCTGGTGTGATCAGAATCAGTGACAAATTTGAATTGGCCTCCCGCAAGGCTCAGCCTGACATCCTAGAGACGGAAATCATCAAGGAAGACAACCACAATGTCTGGACATCGCAAAGCTTACCCGAACACGTGTCTTGCTTGAACGCGATGTCCTTCAGTATTGGTGCTACGATCTTTGTAATCGTTCAATGTGTCATTTTGGGAGTGTGGACATACCTTTACTACCGAAGGGAAAGGAAGAAATCCGAGGACAGCTTGGCCTCCAGTTTATGTTCCAGATCTTCCTCTGAGGACCTCGATCCCTATTTCGTCGTTCCCGTGCAAACCGCCCATCGTCCAGCCTCGGATCTGTCATTGGAAGAGCACAGACGGTCCCGAAGTCAGAGGAGTAAGCTCCAACATTTGGAACACTTTGGGGCAGGCAGGAGTGGATCCTTTCGTGGGGTATACCCTCGGGACCTGTGACTTTTCACGACTGTGTTGATCAAATGTGTATTATATTGTGCACAATTTATACTATGTACACTTATATAGGGGATAGCTTGGTTGGACAACCAACATCATATTTAGGGCCTTACAATTTTATATTACCGAATAACTAAATATAATGAAAGCATTACTGGGTAGTCCATAACCGCTATATTTGTTTAATATCTTATGGTCCAAAATCTAGACAAAGTTCAGAGGTCAGATCTTGATCTGGGAACAAAATACCCTCACCATACCTGTATCTGCATGGAGCTTACGGTTTAAACTCGAGAATACATAAAGAATTCGAAGCAGGGAAATGTGAGATTTATGGTTCAAGAGAGATTTCGTTTTCAATCACGTGGTTCTGAAGAATGACAATAAAACCCATAACGGATCAAAGGGTCGGGCAAATGTTTTGAAGTGGATATTTTTCTATATTTTTGAAGTGGACAAGGTACCTTCCTGTCTTGAGAGGCTTGTTGGTTCGAATCTCCTCCACGACCTCTATGGATGATAGGCCCTAATAACCTAACAATTTTAGATGCATTACTCTCCAAAATAAATGTCGAATGATGTCAACATATAACAAGAAAGACTTTTTCCTCATGGTCAGCAAATTGCAAAAGGAAATGACTACTATTTCCAAAATGCAAAAATTACTGTTGCTTGAAAGGATGCAATTTCAAGAAAATTGTTTCTCACATATTCACCCTAAGTTATTTGACATAGGATTTAGTAATATTTATTCATTTTTTATTGATTTTGCCGCTCCGAGCACCTAAAGGCATTGTATTGTCTTCTTCTTTTTAATATTTTGAAGCAATTATTATAGTGATGAATAACAAATTTAAAAAAAATCATTTTTGAACGCAAGGAATACTTGACAGTTTTTTGTGCAAAAACTTTGTTAAAACGAAAGACGACAAAAAAGATTTCAACTTTGAATAATATCATGAATGCATGTTTAGTTCGATAAATATGATGAGATGATGAAGATAGAAGAGACCGGGATGTTTACGATGTGCGTTTTTTCGACTGTGCACATTTCAAGAGGGAACAAATTGGGCAAAGATGAATAATGAACGGGTTCATGGGGATATTGGAGCATTTGTTGTCAGACATGGTTGAGATCACGGGTTTAAAATTCAGCATTGTTGGCATGAAATTTCTTAAATGAGCGCGTGGACCCGTGACGCACGGATTCCATTTCCTTTTTCTTCGGGTCCGCGTTTCCGGATATTTGGAACGAGTGGCCACGAAAGTCAATGTCGTCGTAGAAAGTCCACGTGCACGGACCAATCACACGCAAAGACCGGATCTTGTGGGACTTTATGTTCTTCACGCGGGAAGACACGGTCCACGCTTTACCCTATAAAAACCAAAATCTATCTTGAAATTTGAAGGGAAACCAATGAATTTAAACTCCCACACATGTTTAGACTCGGGGAAACTTCATTTCTTGGAGAAAATTAGAAGTTATGAAATGCTAATCCAGAATTTTGCGTTCACGGCAAAAATTGATGTGGGTGCTGCTTGCACATACTATTAGTGCGTAACTTGAGCAGCCTAATTATCTTAAAGCCTCAGTGAATCTCTTTACCTGAAACGACAAGCTTGGATAAAGCTTAACTTGACATTGAGCACTATTGTGCTGATTTTCTTTGTCGATGGAGATATCCGGTTCAATGGATCGAATGTCCTTTATCACCTTTGCTTCTTTTCGGTGTGATTTCTTGCCATCTTTAGGGAGCGATTTATGAGCCAATACTCCCTTCACCTCTTCACTCGAATCTAAAAACAAAGTTTTAAGAAACAAATTTAAGAATTCAAAAGTTGAGATGTGCTGTTAGAATGATTTAATCAGTTTTAGTCACTCTCCGAAGATTGCTGACTTTGTCTTTATTTCATGACTGATTCAATATGATAAGGGCTCGGAGAAAGATGCTGTTTTTCGCAACTTCCGGCAGTTTTTTGCCTCGATCATCGAAATTCTGCGAGATTTTGCTCGAAATATATATTTAATATGTATTTTTGCATGACCTTTTCAAAACATGAATGTTTTTTCAAATTCTAGGTTAAATCGTGCTGAGCAAAGCGTTGGTAAGGATGCTATTAAAGAAAAGACAAGCTTTCGATCAGACAAGAAGGAAACAAAAATTTAGCGAAATTTGACATTTCTATCTAAAAAGTGACATTTTTAAGCCAGAGAATAGCAACTTCTTAGCAACTTTCGCCGAATTGAGCACCACTTTTAACAAAACAACAATCTGTCTATGAAGCTTTTTAGATCCGACGGGTGCATTTTATCTTGAATCCTGTGGAAAAGATCTGGAGTCATATCTGGATTTGCTTGGATGAACAGATAATGAGGTTGCGCGATTCAAACCGTCTCGGCAACCAGTCGTTGAATCTATTTGGGATATGCAAGACCAATGGTCTTTTTAAAGGCCAATTGCGCCCATTTAAAGCCTTTTTCGCAACTATGGGATTCTGACAAATTTCTGTTTTTAAAATTGTTTCGACTACTTTCCGTTTCTTTCCAAGACATTCTGCAAAATTCCATTATGTAGGAGCTGATCCTCTAACAGCATTTAATCCTGCCATAAATGCTGTTAGAGGATCAGCTCCTACATATTCTTCGTCGGGAATATGTAGGAGCTGATCCTGGAACAGCATTTAAGGCGGGATTGGACAAATTTTTGAATACTATTCCTGACCAACCCACTATTCAAGGGTTGTACAGATCTGCCAACAGTAACTCATTGGTAGATCAAATTTCATATAAACGGTAATTTTATAAACTATATTAATCATTAACTCTCTTTACAGGGAATCCCATTCCTTGTAGCGGTATTAAAAAATCCGCCCCCCCCCAAAAAAAAAAAAAAATTAAGACTACCACCTTTTTTTGGAACAATATTTTATATTTTATATTTTTTTGATTGTTTACGTATTTGAAACTGCCCCAAAAAACTATCCACTTTAGTCTTATTTATCTCACATTTATTTCTTTCATTTTGGAACTTTTGGGCGATTTCCAAGCCAACTTTCCAAGTTACTCTGTACTAGTGTATCCAGTGTTAAATTTTACACCACTTGTTTACGTATTGTGCTTAAGGGGAAGAAAAAGGAACAGGGCAAATTTTCTTTCAAAAATGGCAAAATTCAAAAATTCTTTCAAAAATTACTCAATAGTAATTGACATTGGACATTACGCGACGAAGAGGTGACCATCCACGAAGAATTGAACACTGTTCAACGATCAAGTAGCCGACACACCATGCATTTTCCTTTGCAAAAACCTTAAATAAACCCGTTTAGAGGGTAATAAAAGAGAGAGAAAAAATCCTTCCTAATCGTCCATAACGTCGTGTTCGTAGCTTTAAGCTTCCAATTCACACAGTCGTACAGTATTACGTTTTTAAACGATAACAATCAAGTATAAACTCAATGACTCAGCTTTTATACTTAAGTCTAACACAATGGACCTAGAAAGATATGCGTATTGGGTGGAGTGAAAAGTAACCTCCTTGACCGACAAAATACAATGCTACTGCAAAATATGCTTATAGTGTCTTGAAGTTCATTCATATTTCGGCATTCGTTTCAAATTTCAATGGATTATTGCCCTTCATTTTGTTTTGACAACTGATTGATGTTGACGTGTTTGGGATCATGTCGAAAATAGATCAACACGATTTTCGTTTTGTCTTAAAACATTATTTTTTACTAAGCAAAATGGCGAAGGAAGCAAAAGAAAAGTTTAATAAATGTAATGAGATAAATGCTCCGTCCGGTCAGCCCATAAAAAATACGTTTTGCCACTTTTGTGGTCTCCAAAACTTCACTTCCGATCAAAGACGTTGTCGAAGGCCCTTAGAAACAATTACTGATGAAAATGACAAAAGTTCAGTATAGTCTTAATGTTAGTTACCCCCTCGCGCACCTTCACTTTCCGGTCAGCCAGCCTCATTTCATGAACTTTTTTGATGTTTTCATCCGTAAAATTATCAGATTCATTTTCAATGTGATGCCAAACGCGTCAACATCAATGAGCTGTCAGAACAAAATGAAAGGCAATAATCCATTGAAATTTGAAAGGAATGCCTAAATATGAATGAACTGCAAGGCACTATAATCATATTTTGCAATAGCATTGCGTTTTGTCGGTCGAGGAGGTTACTTTTCACCCCACCCAGTACGTTCAAAACTAGATTTCCGATCCTTTACAACAGGGGTGTGCAAACCCTGGCCCGCGAGCTGATTTTGCGTGGCCCGCGAGAGGATCTGTCATTGTCATGTCTCGATTTTGCATGTGTAGGGTAGGTAGATACTAGATTGTAGAATTTTATACTAGAAATTATTTGCCGTTTTGGATTGTGTGGCCCGTGAGCGCCAACGGTCCGGCCAATTTGGCCCACTGCTTAATAAGTTTGCACACCCTTGCTTTAAAACACCACTTTAGATTAAACTCCTTGTCGTAATGTAAGTGGACTGGAAAAGTGTCGCCTGAATGAGTTCAATCCTGCTAAATCCCTTCCTCTCTCTCTCATAAGTTCAATCCTACCCTATCCTACTCAAGTCTTGTACTTATTGTATGTACTACGTAGTTGAGTCAAGTGCACTCGACGAGTGGGTCACCCACCCATTGACTCATGAAGCCATTTTTTGCTGATTAACGCGGATTCAGTTCGCTCCGCAATTCTGAAGACCGATCCAATCTTGATTACGTTTGACACCCGTGAACATTTATCAGATTAACGAAGGTCAATCCATCTCAACTCATTAGATCCCGGATCTCCCCAAGCTTTCCTCACCTTCCGAGGAATCTTCATCCGAATCAGACTCCCGGCTTTCATCTTTGTCGTGGAAGAATTCGGTATCAATTTTGACGATGTGATCGCAAATCTTCTTGGTCTTCCGAATGTCCGAGTTCTCCTCCAAAGCCGTTTCTCGAAGATACGTGGCCAGTTTTAAGAACTGCTTGCAACGATCCAGAGCAAAGCGGACACTATTCTCCACCATTGGCACGCCATCCGATGAGCTCAGGTCCACCAGAACCACTAATATTAGAGTCATCCTCAAGAGGACCGACATTTGAGGCATCTTCATTGCCTTCGGGTTTCAATGTGCTCTGAAAATATCAGGGTTATTCTGTACCTTCGAGGTAACATAACAAGCCAAGCCAAGAGGCAAGTGAAACAGAGCTAAAACAAACTTGTCAGAAAGGGTAAAGAAGCAGTGCTACTTCGTCGGATCAAGGCTGAGATTCCGAGAATTGTACCTCCTTCGAAGAAGCTTCAAATGATGATTGGAATGTTACACTCAGGTCATTCTTCGAAACGTTTCAATTTTTCAAAATTATCCGCTGATCTTCACACTTTTTGTTTGACATAATGGACCTAGCCACAAGGAAGTGTTGTAACGATTCTAAGGGGTTGCAATCCCCCCAATTTCTTGTTGCTGTTATATTTATGGAATATTTTAGCCTGTTCGGTTGGTGTTCTTATCAAATGTACGGCCACATTTAATACATCATTGTCAAAAATTAGGCGCGTTGGTAAAAAAATTAAAGCCATAAGGTAAGGTTTGCTTTGTTACTGAAATTTGAAAACATAAACGGGAAAATATGGCATGTTGGAAATAGCTCAAGGCTTAGTTAGTCCCCTTTTAAGCTTAAACGAGCAGATAGAGCACAATATTTTTTGCAACCTTAGTCTCCCAAACTTGGCCAAAAAAATCATTTAACTTTGTACACTTTGAGGTATCTCCAAACATTCAAGTTTTCTGTGACTCCAAACGCAGAGAAAGTGATCCATGTTTGTCTTCCTTAAATGGGACAGGCATGAAAAAAAGCACAGCGGGTCCGTTCAACTCTTTGAACAAACATCGAGTATTCAAACCATTCAAGAATTGGCATCGACATTTCAACATGGACTCAAATTCCTTTCAGTACAATGTTACTTGTCTGGACGAATGCCTCAAAGATACGACACGACTTTGCTGAAATGCACTTGGACCTATTTGAACTTTGCAAGACAACAGTTATTGCGAATTTTGCACAACTCCAGTTAATAGCTTCAAGTTGATGTCAATAGAATACATTCCCAAACTTCTGGCAATCCGATCGTCACTGATCTCTGTTTCTGGGTTCGCTCTTTCAACTATTTACCGCCATGTCAAGCCGTACCACAATCTTCACTTACACGAGGTCAAAAGTCTTAAACTGTGTGAGAAAGGCACGTTGGATTTCACCGCAAAAAGTCCTCACTTCACATAATCATAAATCGATGCATAGAGAGACGAACAAGTTTGGGCGTAAAAACGACCTCTTTTTCTCTTTTCTACTTCTTTTTCTTGACCGTCCGACACTGGCTGCGTCTCAAAGCACTCTGAGCCTTCCAGAGGTTTATTCTCGTGTTTCAGTGTTCGTCGCCCGGTCCTTTATTCCCGTCCTGCACTCTACCGTACTTTGCGTTTGGAGTTCTGTGGATAAGAGTACAGTCAGTAAGCCGCACGTCAGATTAAAATAAGAAAAGTTTTTAGAATTGCCAAAGAAACACCTTTGAACTGGCAATTGTTCTGATATTTTGGAAGCCAATATTTCACGTCTTGCTTAGCTAATTAGGTTACAATCAAGCAAAATTGCCATTTCTGACGTTTTTTTTAATAGCCGAGGCTTATGGTTAGGGGGAAATTTCGGTTTTAATTACGAGCCTTTCCTTACTTTACTTATATATAAATAAATAGGTTGACGATTTGGTCCCTATAAATTGTCGGTCCCCCATATTAAGCTAAGACGAACCAGAGGGCATCGGAACAATAAATTTTTGCTGAGCATAATCGACATTTGATGTTAGCATAGTTTAATTTTCTATTCCCTATATCTAATTCTTCCCGATAACTAATAACTCCCTTAATAATAACTATAATAATAACCGATAACTCCCTTCCCGATAACTAATCCCTGTGAATTTTCAACTTTAAAAAAATCGATTTCCCAATATGTAGTACCACGTGGGTTTGTAACGCTTCATTGCAATTAATTTTTTTGGAAAGATTCTTCGAAACTTAGACTCTCACTGAATATTACTCTAAAATTCTAATCCGAGTTTAACTCATCCTCTTCATTGGGTCAAATCAGGATTGCGAAAAGACCATTTACGTTCCATCACTCAACTCATTCTATGGAACTCAATGCCACCTCTAGCAATATTCGAATCTTCAAGTGGCAAGAAAATCAAACCTTGCCATACCGTAATAACGATGGTTTTTGGAAATTTAGATCGTGGAACCCTGTTTTGGGGGACAGGAATTGCATATTTTTTAACTCGGCCAACAGGTTTTGTGTAGGGTATTTTCCACCCGGGGATTTTCACATTCCCCAGAGATGTTGCACTTTCTTTCGATAAACCGCCCAAGATGACACATCAACTAATGCTAACAAACTGACAGAATTGACATTTATTCGACGTTTAATTGATCTACCTTAGTTGCCAAAGGAATTTGCGAGGATTTGATTTGAAACTTGTACAAGTCAACATGACTTTAACGATGGGGCACAATGTTTGTCTCAACTTTTGAATCTTTTTCAAAATAAAGACGTGTATTTCTGACACATTGCATTGATATAATAACTTAGAGGCAAAAGATGTTTAGCATCCTAATTTAAAAGGGAAAAATGTTCAACGAAGAAGGAAACATACATAAACGAATAGATATACTATCCTATCACAAAGCTAATAAAAACTTACCTTTTTCATTTAAATGAGATATTGCCTCTAAACTTATCGATTGTTTCCTTCAACATATTTCTGTATACATAAACGAATTATGAAGAAACGGCATTAACTCCAGAAAATACATCATCATATATAGGAGGCATTGCACTTGCCTAACTGGTTTCTTCCAGAAAATAGTAAAGACTCAAGTAGGCAATGAATGCTCTTCCAATCGGAATTCTATTCTCGAAGAGCCATCCCCAGTTTGATCAATCTTGTCAAGAAGACAATGGGTATTCTTTTGCTCTCTTGATCAACCTACCCAACTCCAAACCTGATGATGATGACGATCTTGATCACCGGGGATCCATAACGTTTTGACTCTCATCCTTTTGAATTGATCAAATCTGTTGGAAATGGCTATTATTGTTGGGTCATTTGGTGTTGCTTCTTTCCGTGTCCAATCTCAAGGCATTGGTAACAATCGAGAATCATCTAAAGAGGCGTGACATCCAACCTCTCACCTCGATTCGTTCTAGACGTATTCATCAAAACTACCGAGAATATGGACCGAGTGTCTCTTTGAGCGAATTCGTTTCGCTGCCAGGCCATGAAAGAAACCAAACGATGCAGTTTTGGAGAATTGGAAGTATCAAAGAGTTTTCCTTCCTCGCCATTCAAGTTTTAGTGAACGTGACAAACCTCGCAATGGCCCTACTTATCACTTACCCCCAACAATGACATCCCCCTGTCCAATTTCAGGGTTGCCCTCGAATCTACGATAGTGGATTGCTATGATACTCATTCTTTTGCACTCACATCCCCGAGTCAAAGAAAGGGCACTCCTAGAAGGTTCAAGCCATAAAATGAAAACTGATTTGAATGAAGATCTGAGCTGTCCTGGCTTTTGTCTTCTTGCACCCTCCATTTCACTGATTATTCCATCCACATATGTGATTTGACTGTCCATATCCATAACATGGAGAGAGACCCTTAAAGCTCTTCTTGAGCGACGGACGACCTGGGTATTATGGGAAAATAATCCCCCCGGCTTTGATCCGGATAAGGCGTACAAAGCCAATGAATGACTAATGAACTGTGACAAATCTGGAGCCTGCCAATTGAAAAAAATAGAAAAGCGTTTCCACATTTTGCATGTTTTTCACATGCAAATTCCGCACTAAAGAGAAGGAGGTGTCAGAAATTGTTTGTCAAGAAAACACGTTCCTTCCCTTCTCGACGTGAAGTTTTGAATGACTTGCTCGCTCATTCTCGTTTCTTGACCTTGGGAATGATGGAAAAGACAATTAGACGCACCCTCTCAGAAATATGTTCAATACAGTGGAGAGAGATATTGATGAGCACTACAAGTATGGAGTTGTTGTTGTTATTGCCAATGAGAATGATTTGCTACAAGTGTTTCTCAATCGTGGATCGTCTGATGCTTTTTGTTGAATTCAAAGTCAAACTTTGAGCGGTTTAGTATGTGGAAGTTCTCAAGTGAAATGGCCAACGAAGGGGAGGGGAAACTTTCCGGGGTTGAGTAGGCGAAAATGGCAAAAAAGGCGAAGGAGAAGATGTAGCGATGTTTGTTGTTAAGTGATCATGACCGTTTGAGAGATAGTAGAGAAGATGATAATGCCTTCTACAGTATGTCTGGACTAAAAGAGGAAACAGGCCAGGGCCATTGGCGAAGGAAATGGCGTTAAGTATCCATAAATTGTACTCCTAGTTCAAGATTGAGATCTACTCTTTTGGGTAACCACTTTGAGGCGATCAAACACGCTTAGTTTTGTATGTTATTCGTTGGGGATTTAGGGATAAAAAATTCCCCCACGATGGGACTTTGAGATTGTTCAGTGCGAATACTCTTTAAAATAAGTGAATTTCCTTGGCTCGTTAATTATCATGGAGTTAAAGTAAATGTAGGTCTGTCAATTTAAAACGCCTCTCGCAATTTCACGGTGTAACATTTGTTAATGAACCGAAATCAAATATTTCGGTTATGTCAGCTATGCTTATCAAAACTGAAAGTAGACTTGTATTATAAAAAACGTCGGTTGTGAGGAAAATCAAGATTTTTGGGTTCTAAAGTAATTGAAAGAACATATCCTTTTCTTAAATTGAAAAATTAAAAATTTGCCCTTCTTTGTCCCATTGCCATTCACCTTGATACATTGAAACGTTCAACCCGTAAGGTATCGCTCTGTAATCACATTAGAGTGATTGCTTTTCCTCCATCGAGTAAATTTCTTATGAAAATTGTTGAATTAAACAAACATATTATAATTGTGATAACTGGCGAAGAAACGAAGGGTTTTTCGACCGAAGTTTCGGTGTCGGTTTCGATTAAAGGGTTGTCTTTAATTGGAGTCCCCAAAAACTTTCATGAAACAAAATGAGACGATGAAGCATAGATTGTTTATTAATCACTTGATAGCGAGCAAGCTTTAGTTAGGCTGATTTGGCAAGCGAGGCAGAATGCGCCTTGAATTTGTGAGAAAAATGTCGCCCTCACAACTGTTGAGCGGACAGTTAGTGTGACCAAACATGCATATCAAGACCAACTTTTAAAAACTCGTTCTTGAACCCACAAGTTAGTTTTTGTCCATATTTGTTGGATTAACCCTACGTAACGCAAAAGTTTAAATTTGTGTTCTTCCTATCAGTGACTTATTCAATGTATTGGCAAAAAAGTTCCTAGTTGTAGTATTCAAATCCAAGGCATGGTCACCTAGTGACATCTTGGTTCCCAAAAACATTACTCAATCCCACCTTTGATTCATCAATTGCATGGTTGTCATTTGCCTTATCACATAATTCAAATGATCCCGCACTTTTGTCCGCTCAACCCACAGGGCGGATATACGGCAATTTTTGTTGGATGAGTTACAGCTGTTGAAGAGCAAAGGTTGCAGGTGAAAACTTGATATTTCCGAAGATTATTATTTAAGTTGTGCCCAAACAAAAAACAAGTGACCCTGACTTCAACCTAGGGATGGGTGACAGCGGCAATTTTGCCCTCAACTCCGACACCGACACCGCAAGGTTGACACCCACGCCGACACCGAAACCTGTGCTGAAGTTGCCCATCAACGTCGTGGTGTTGACATTGACACCGATAGCGTGTTCCTTATAATTAAGTCAAACAAAATGTGCCCTTTTGGACTGTAGTATGGAGCACCAGTTTTGACAGACCTACCCATTCTAAAGACATTTAAGTTCATGTTAGTTCAACATAAATTGGAGAGAGGGAAAATAAGCTTACCTTTTACAATACCCTAGCTGGGTGTGCGATTTTCTTGCTTTGCAAGTCTGTTTTTGGAGTTTGGTAAGCGTTTATTTTATGATGGAACAAAAATTAATGATATTGGATTTTGTTTAGTCCTTCACATTTACAATCAAATTGGGATCAAGTTTTTGGGCGGGCAGTAAGTTTTTCAAAAACTCTTGAAGCCTTAAAATGTCGGCACCAGAGACCTGGTCTTGATGTTGACACCGAAAGCCCAAAAAGTTGGTGTCAACACCTTAGCACTGACACCGGCTTCTCGCTCACCCCTACTTCAACCCTACAAACGAAACGAACTTGTTTGGGCACAACTGGTTGGGAAACGTCACAGCCAAAGGTCAGCTGGGGCCTGAAAACTGTCCAACAAAATGTTAGGCCCGTCTGCCCCAGCGTCTCCTCTCTGCCAACTCTGTGGCTCAACCTTTGGTACCTTAGTTGGGAGAGTAGTTCTTAAAAACAAAATCTTAGTTTGTAACGAATAGAGGTTGTGAAGAATTGATTGTTGTCTTTTGCTATGGTCTATGGACGCTGCCAAGGCCTGCCGCGTAGACATCGCTGTAGGCCAGCCAGCACTGTCCAGGCACATAGAAAGAGACAAATTACCTAATATTTCAAGTAAATTTACCAATAATATCGCCAACCAATGTCCTTTTTGATATTGGTTAACAATTATGATACTTATTTATCAGTACAATATCACACATATTGCGAAATAGTTAAAATTATGTTGAGTTTTGTCTCTTCCCGAGTGCATGGACAATGCTGGCTGGCCTTTAGCGATGTCTACGCAACAGGCTGGTGGGGCGGGAATAGAGGGGGACAACAAACAATTCTTTACAACCTCCATCTATCAATTTCTAAAACACTTTGGTTGAGTTAACCTAAAACTACTTTCTTCAATTGGTATTTAAACATTTTAAGCACAATCGTAATGTGTCATTTGTTTTGGTATTACCGGGTGGGGATTTACTTCGCGCACATCAAGTTTAAAGTCCTTTTAGACACACTTCTAATTGGCCAATTTTAAATTTTCTCGCCAAAATCGAAGCGTCTGTTTATCCTCTACAAGATTTACAGCAGTTTTGCGAAACTCGCTCGATTTTTCGACAAGTCGAACTGTGAGCAAGAGTCCATCGAAGTGCTGCTGCACACCAGCACCAAAATTAGCGGCTTTTGCAAGGCCTTGGGCGTCGGCAGGACGACTGTTTGCAAAGTTCGACGCCAGATTCGCGATGGCCAGCCTCTGCTCGATAATTGAGCCAAAAATCAGAGGCCAAAAACCTTGGGAACCACTGGAAAACCAAACGTTACCTCAAGAAGCACCCGCGTGAGTCGATTAGGTCCGTCGCAAAGAAGTACGCTGTCGACCCGAAGACAGTCCGCAAGGTCAAATGCGAGGCTGGAGGCCGCTCCCTAGTTGTCAAACGACAGCCTCTATTATCTGAGGTCGGCCGGAAAAATCGTCTGGAGAGGTCTAAAAAGCTGCTGAATTATTTGAAAAAAAGCACCCAAGATTGAGTTCTTCTCAGACGAGAAGAACTTCACCGTCGATCCAGAGGTCAACCGGCGAAACGACCAATATTTGGACCTCGGCCAGCCCTCACATGATCCCGTGAGGTCAGTATCGAGGTCAAAGCACCCGGCCTCGGTAATGTTTTTGGGCGTCGTGGCCTCCACGGGCAAGGGTCCCCGCCGATATTCTTCCCCGTTGTATTTCGCCTTACAGCAAAAGACTACATCGATGTCTTGAAGACTACACTGATTCCGTGGATGGAAAAAGTCGCTGGCAACAAGTCATAGGTGTTTCAGCAGGATGGGTCCCCTGCCCATACTGCTAAAATCGCCCAGAAGTACTTGGACGAGCACGCAACTTTCTGGCCGAAAGACTTCTGGCCGCCGTCCTCCCCTGACCTGAACTCATTTGATTACAGCATATGGATGCGTGTCGAGAGGGAGGCCTGTTTTAGTACTCTTGCATCGAATGTGGACGTTCTGAAGAGGCTCGTCGCGAAGTCCTGGCGCAACCTCGACAAGGAGTACCACCGCAGCGTCTGCAGGGCCTTCCGAGGTCGTTTGGAAGCCGTCATCAAGGCTGATGGCGGTTTCATCGAATAAATAGTATATTTTGGACCTTTTCCTACAAGTTTTGTTAAATATATTTCTTCCAATTCTAAAATTTAAAAAAAATAAACATTTCGTACAAGTTCATTGGTCAAACATCTAAAAAGTAATTTCTAGTTTTTGATGTTAGGGTAAACCCAACTTCAAACACATGAGAAATACTAATTCTGAGATGAATCATGCATCTATATAATTTTGAAGTCAAGTGCTTTTCGTTTGAGTTTGAGATTCAATATCGGTTTCGGTTGAGCCCTTTTTTGGCTGGAACATTCTGTTCCGATGAAAGGACCTTTCGGTCCATAATCAGCTAATATTTAACCCACCCTTCCGAAGAGCTGAACCTAAATCCGTTGTTTATGTGTTTCCCTTCTTTCGAAAATTTCATAGTGCTTCACAAGAACTACAAGTTTTTGAAAAAATACAAGAAGTTGTGCAGCTAAACTTAAAGACTGAAACCCCAGACATGGTTGTTGCACTCTCTGAAAAAATTGCGGTAGATCCTTGAAATTATGTCAGCCGCATGGTATAACCAATAAGAACATCATGACTTGTGACTCTGACTTTTTCTCCCTTCTGAAATTGGACTATAATGAAAAACTAGGTGACATGAAGGGAATAAAACCGTGTGTCTGGAGAATTGTTATCTGGCGCTCTTTTTGAGCTTGATCCATTTTTTGTGAGAGCAACCATTGCCGAATAACAGACAAGGTTTCCTGTTCCGTTTCCTTTGCATCACCCAACAGAGGACATGTGGAAGGACTTAACATTTCAATCGACTTTCCTTGGGAGAGTCTTTCTCAAGCCTTAATGAGCTCAGCTTGTTTTATTGATATCCCCCATTTGGTAATAATACCTAGGGAACCAGCGTAGATGCAGAAGCTTTCGGTACCTCAAAGAGCCATTCAAAAGAAATTGATTAATTCGGCAACATCACAGAAATTCGTCAAAAAAAGCCTAATGGACCTTTTGTCTGGACATATCGTCTTCGAATCTTAAGTCTCCTCTACAAAAAAGGCTCTATCATGCCCTCTCCGCTCATGAACTCATTGAATTTGGTCAGTTGGAAAGCTTGAATCCAAGTGCAATCTGTTTTGCTCCATATTCTTGGCTGAATAATACTGGACTGCTCAATAATACGGGCCTTCGAGCGAACGAAAGCTTGTATTGCATACTCTATAGGAGTTAGTAAATGGAGCTTGAAAATGCACTTGACAAGAGACGAACAAACTGACGCTCTTACATTACAGTTAAATAAATACAGAATGCTCGGAAGCTTGTTCATGAATAACAACAATAAGTGCCAAAGTAAATGATTCACGCATGAGTTTGTATTCGAGCTTTTTTATTCTGTTCCTAAGATGAGCATGTTTCGAGGGTCATGAGACGACAGGGAGCACACAATCATATCCCAATGCAAGGAAAATCAAACCACGATTACAATTTCCATTGGATTTTAGATTCGAACGTGGTGTCAATCCAATTGAGATCCAAAGCATGCAACATACCCAAAATGGAATTGTCATTGAAATTAGAATATAACGCAGCAGAATGGAAGAGTGACATGTACGGTATAAGGAGATTATCTACGAAACTGCAGATTTTGAAAGTGATATTGAGGTTGAGAGAGTATGGAACAGGACATGGTTTCAGCTACAGGAAAATAAATCACGATTCGATCAGATCGGGGAAAACTTTGTGCTCTTTTGGAAATTGGAGCAACCCTCTTCCTCTCATAATCCTAAGATGCACTCGCATGGTTTCCATGATCTTTGTCTTTGACAACGGAATGGTTACAATTAAACCTTCAATTTCTTGTTATTAGCATATTTTGCAAACATCTTCTTGGCGAAACTGATATATTCCTGTTTGGCATCCTCAGGGTCCATGCCCTTTTTCTTGTTCCATGCGATCCACTTGACCTTGTCGTAGTCTTCTCCGGGGCACTCGATGTCGATATCACCCACTGTACCTTGCTTGAACAATCCGTAGAGCTCAATGAGGTCGCTATCAGACAAAGCTTGGTTCAGCTCCTGGCTGACCACTGCGGCTGTCTCCTTGAAATCTTCATCTAGGCCCATTTTCGTTTAGAAAAGTGGGACCTAAAACAAAAGGAAGCAAGGTTACTTTTCCTGTATTAAGACAGATTTATTATAGGGTCAAGTTCATATGGGAAAAGCAAATACCTGTGTGAAGGATTAAGTTTTTCTCAAGATGGGGTGTTCCTCACAAATTGGTTGTGCTTCAACTGCTGCTCCTTGAACCTTGCTTGGCCTTCGGAAGGAATAACTTTGCCGCTCCCTATATGGAAAGGCCAGGTCTGGAATCCTGAAAGTGACCAATATGATAAGAAGAAGATGCCACTGTTTGCCCCTCTAAGGTCTCGTTAAATCAAACGTTCCTGTTTTTTCCGAAAAGCGCACGAATTCAATTTTCAATAAATAAAGACCAAACGTTTCTTCTGATCGAAAACTTGTGTTGGCATCCCTGTCCCTGTCCTTATAGATGTACTATGAAGGTCAGGGTGGGCATTTTTCGACATCGAGAGCATTTTGGACACCCTAGTGTCCAAAAGTGTCCAAAAGTGTCCAAAAGTGTCCAAAAGTGTCCAAAAGTGTCCAAAAGTGCCCAAAAGTGTCCAAAAGTGTCCAAAAATACCCAGAAGGTGTCCAAAAATCCCCAAAGGGTGTCCAAAAATCCCCAAAAGATGTCCATAAGTGTCCAAAAGTCCAACAAACGTAAAAGAAAGTTGTACAAATCACACGAAAAACCAGTTACACTACATAAGTAATTGAATTCTAAAGAATGCATGGTTGTGTACTTAAACAAAAATAGTTCTACTAATGGGAACATTACTTGGAGAAATAAACTTTGCCATGATAACTTGTTAATGAATTGTTAAAAAAATAAATGTTTTGTTTGTACAATATGGTAAAATGGGTGTAACTGTTCAAAATGTTTCAAGATTTACATTTTATTTCCTCATCTGTAAACAAGAGTCTTGTCTTTTTTAATAGTAAAACAACACTGCTTTAGTTCTTTGGCAAAAGCATTATAATACCCACATTGCAATCTGATATCAGTTTAAGTGTGCTTTATTATAGTTAACATTTTTTGGACAGTCAGGTCCAAAGACTTCTTGCCTCTTGGATGGGAAACACTTGCAACAATGATAAACTTTGGAATATAAATCAAAATACTAAGTAACCTTCTCACAACAACTTGTCACAAATCAAGACACAATTAGCTTTAAAATGTACTCTCTTACTATGTTTAACATGAAGTGTGGTGTGAGCGTGTTATTAGTAGTCCCAGTCTCACATTCGTTTGTTCGTTCATTCCTTTAGTCGATCATTCTTTCCCACATTTTGGACGATGCTCGGTGGTCAAATGAAAAGAGTGGAAAGTTCAAATGTCCAGTTTGACCTTCAAGTTATTGGCTCATTTAATGTATTAAGTGTAAGTTTCTTATGCTGAATTGACTTATTCTTGCTTAGATATCGTCAATTGACGTTTATTTTGGAGAGAAAGTTTGTAGAATGTTATTCTAAAAATGTTTTTAACCATTATTTTTCGAATTACTATTTTTGGACACTTTTGGACACTCCTATTTTTGGACAGCCTTATTTTTGGACACTTTTGGACACCTTTTGGACAGGGGTGGACAAAATGTCCAAAAATCAAATGCCCACCCTGATGAAGGTTGCTTAGAACCTTGAAAATTTTCTTCGCGTATGTTTCTACGTAGTATGACCCAAAGCCTCTCCAGTCTTTGTCCTTGGCAGAGAAAGAGGAGGGGAGGAGGCCTGAATGAAAGGCCGAATAGGCCAACATGTGCGCGCTTTCTCTTGGTCCTCTGAGACGGCTCTTTTCTTTGAATTGAAGAAAGGCTGGAATGGGTGGAATCGGAGCACCAACAATGGAACAGCCTGGAAAAATCTAATCCTAGACTCTGGAAGCATAGAACGGCGACTAGAATACACCTCAAGCAATGAGAAATGGGCTTTGACACTTTTCTCAAAGGTCTAACTTATAAACGGCGCTTGGTTCTCAAAAAAAACGAGCGGAAAGTTCAAGTGTCCAGTTTTACCTTCAAGTAATTGGCTCGTTTGGTATTATAGAAATAAATAAGTTTATTTATGCTAAATTGACTTATTCTAGATCAAACTTTGTCAAGTGACTTTTATATGGAAATTAAGTATAAAGATTGTAATTTCAAGAGTGTTTTAGCCATGATTTTACAAATTATTGATTTTGGACACTTTTGGACACTCTTATTTTTGGACACTTTTGGACATCCTTTATTTTTGGACACTTTTGGGCAGGGCTGGAAAAATGTTCAAAAATCAAATGCCCACCCTGCACAAGGCTTATTGGAAATCTGTGGCCGTTGGAAAATGAATGTATTGCATGTCACAAGAGAGGCATACGATGAAAAATGTTGTTATTTTCTACGTTAATCATTTATTTTTAGTGCATTATTTTAGATAAGTTTGGGACTTGGTAAATTTTTTCGTTTGTTTTTTGTTGCAAATAGAAAGGTCCCTTGAAGGGTGCAAAACAGAGGTAATATTTGCTGACCCTGATCAAGAAGCACTGGAATCATGGACAGGGAGGCTAGCAACGAGAATAATGATTTCCAGTAAGAATTGCCTATTTACGTTCTTCTGCAAATGAGACATTGTATTTGTTGACATGAATACGTATTTCAATTTTCAGCTCAATCGAACCTTGGAGACAAAAGTTATGCTCACTCAAAGTTCAGTGCAAATCCTAACGAGAATGAATGAACTAGCTCTTTTGTGGTCATCGTTTTACCACTAAAGGGTGAGTTCATTCATTCTACTGTATGCTCTCTTCAGAACGTAAGTTTGAGAAGGCATAACTTTTCACTCCGCCATTCGATTGGGCTGAAATTTGAAATAGGTGTTTTTCTCAATAAAAGCTAGGTCCCATTTGCAGGAGAATGCAAATGGTTCGTTTCTGATGGAAATCATAATTCTCATTGCAAGCCTCCCACTCCATGATTTCCGTGCTTCTTGATCGATCGTACGTTCGAAGGAACGAAAGAACAAATGAGAGACTGGGACTACTAACAAAATACTAAGAGTACTTTTCTTGTTATAAATAACATACGAACACATCTTTAATCAACAGTTTCATGATTAGTTACAAGTAGAAATTATTTAATATTTTTGATTGAATTTCACAAAGACATCATTTTTGTAGGTGTTTCGTATCCAAGAGTCAAAAGTCTTGTGAAACGACGACTTCAATACTGTTTAAAAACATGAAATAGCACACTCAAACTGATACCGGATTGCAATAAGAGTTTTAAAAGGTTTTTACATTAAAGTTTTTAAGAGGTGCTGATTTTTACGAAAAAGACAAGACTCTCGTTAACAGATAAAGAAACAGTAAGTGAATCGTAAAACTCAAAACAGTTACACAAATTTAATCATATTGTTCGAATATAACACGCAAATCGTTCTTACGTTTTACAAATGTAAATATAACATTATAACGATTAGTGTATTTGCCTCTTGACTGAAGATTGCACTAATCATGGTATGATTTATTTTGCAAAGTAACATGTTCAATTAAATAACTATTTTTGTTTGAGTATATAACCATTCATTCGTTTGAACTAGTGATGGACCGAAAGCGCTTTCGGCCGAAATTTCGGCCGAAATTTCGGTTTCGGTTTCGGTTATGCCTATCGAAACCGAAAGCAGACAAGCACTATATAAAGTGGAGTTTGACAACAAAATCGAAAAAAAATGGTCCAAAAACCTCTGAAATTTAAGTTTTCCGATTTTTCAAAATTTGCGACTACGCAACATCGAATACATGAGCATTCTAATTTTTAAGGCAGATTTTGCATTTAAACAATTTTGTAATCAGCTGCTTTCGGTTTCGGTTTCGGTTAAGCCCTCTTTCGGCCGAAACTTTCGGTTTCGGTTATGAGCCCTTTCGGTCAATCACTAGTTTGAATTCAATCAAGTATGTAGCATAAGTATTTTGCTTTTCCATTTGGTTGACTTTTGGATATTTATGGACACCTATTGGGAATTTTTGGACACTTATGGACACCTTTTGGGTGTTTTTGAACACTTTTGAAAATTTTTGGACACTTTTGGACACGAGGGTGACCAAAACTCTATCGGTATCGAAAAATGCCCACCCTGCTTATAGGACATGGAAGATAAGATCGTCTTAAACTTGTTGCCAAAATTGCTGATCATTTCTGATGGGAACTAAACTCATCTTGAACTTGTTACATGACGACTGAAATGGGGCAGCGAACTTTTAGCGCGGTATTTCTTAGACTGCGAACTTTCGTCGCCAAATTTTCATCGCCACATCTTTTTAGAGCCACGACTTTTTAGCGCGCGACTTCTTAGAGCGGTAAACCCTTTTTGTGCACCTGTTTGCACAATAAAATAGCATGAAATGAGTTATTCTTTTGAATTAGTTTCATTACAAATATTTATGCAATCATCTTATGGCAATGTATATTTGAATTAATTTGAAGACAATGCACCAAGACAAAATAGTCGATTCAAGGTAGGAAAGTAGTCTGTCAGTTGAGAAGTGATGCGTTTCAGAATGGACATCACATTTTGCAAAACAGGCCGTGGAAAAAGAAAATTGTGTTGTGACGGATGTTTTTACATGATAACTTTTCGAAACTTAAAGCTAACCCGGTGTCTAGAATTGGTGCTAATGGTTCGCGCTCTAAGAAAAACTCGCGCTAAAAGTTTGTCTCCCTAAAATTTCACGGTCTGAAACGACGCGCTCTCAAAAGTGGTAGCACCTCTGAAATGGCATATCCATATGAATCTTGAAGACGATAGCCATACCTGGTAGAAAGAAAAATATACCTTTGGTGTGCATGTGGTAAGTAACTGGTCTTTCAAGCCTTTCGCGCATATAGCTAACTGATATCAGCTGTTGACTTTCCAAGCCATTTATTGTCATCTCGTATTCCTGGTTGGCTTGTCAGCCTGATAGGTTCTCGACTTTCCAACGTCCGCACTAAATATTAGTGCGGAGAAATTTCCAGCGGACTTGACAAGCCTCTCCATCTCCTCCGTCCATGACGATGGCGCACAAATGGGAATTGAGGAGGGGAAGAAGACAAAAAAGGAAAGCTTGTCTCACCATCTGCGCCATCTATGGTTGTCAATTTTAAGCTTGGGTTAAAGTCCTTAATTGAGTATTGCTCTCCCTTGCGGTGAAAGTGTCATTGAAAATATTGCGTCATGCATGAGGCCACGGAACTTGACTCATCCTTGCCTGAACTTCAAATATTGTGGCACTTTCTTCTCGTTTTCACAGATTTTTATGATATTTTTAGTTCAACTCAACACATTTTACAAAAACCAGCGATTTTTTGTCCAAAATTGCAGAAGTGGGAAAATTTCAAAACAATCTGTGGAAATTGCTTCTTCCATCCAGAATGATCTGGAAAAAGGATGGCAAAATCATATCAGGAAAGACACAGAGAGGATTTATTACAGTTGTAACAGTATGTATTTAGTTTTCCAGTTGTTTCAAGCTATTAAGTAAGAAGACTTACAGATAATGGAAGTATAGGAAAAGGTCAGTTTTCAATGCAAAGAATGAGTAAATTGCAAGTAAATATACCAGAATATCAGATTTTGTTACATTATTCTCAAAATGATTACAAAAAATACATTTTTTGGCAATATTTTCTACCAAAATTTGGCAAAATATTCTTTTGATAATGCTATGATAATGTGGCTCAATCAGTTAATGCAAAGTCAATCCACCTTATTCCTAATTGTTCAGTCAAAATATTTAGGGCACCTTTTATCACCGCCAAAAAAATGCCGACCTCTTTTAGGTCGCATTCAAATTACCCCCAAAAAGTGTTTTGAATCTGGAAATCGGAATTTTATGTTTTTGCTTGAAATTTTATATTTTTGCTTGAAATTCCTAGAAAATGTGAAAATAAATTGTAAAGCCCAAAAAAGTCTTGAAAAGGTTGAAAAAAAATCCTCGCCTTATTGATCAGTATTTTTGCTCCCATTATTCTCTGAAACTCCCTCTTTTCCAGCATATCTTGAGAAAAACGTGAAAAATAGAAGAGTCTCCCTTGATTTTCTTTTCGTTCTTTTTGCCAGAATGTCCTTTATGTCGCCTTTTTAAATTAACGGTAAAATACTAATGCAAGGTATGAAACCTCAATATTATGGACATCATCCCAAAATACTTTTTGTCGTGTGGCGCTTAGAATTTTTTTTTCGGGCGGATTCCGGATTTTTACTATCGCTACAAAGAATGGAATTCCCTGTAAAGAAAGTTAATCATGAACGTTACTGCATAAGATATAAATATAAAATTAACATTTTTAAACTGGGATTCTTTGTGGGTTTCAGCAACTGGTCGAGGAACAAACCCATGTACATAAGGGGAAGCATTTGAACCTAATTTTTGAGAGCGAGACTGGAACGTGTTGCGGAGTTATACTTCGACCAGATTCGATCTTAAGTGACCACATTCCATTAACTTTTTGTATTCCTATTGGTGCCATCCCAAAGAGAGTTGATACAATTGCAGACTACTCTAGAGGCAATTACGAATCTTTCTGGCGGATGTTGGACCAGAACGATTGGTTGTCTATCCTAGATAGGAAGTCAGTTGATGAGGCAGGGACTATTTTAAAAGATGCTGTACAATTTGGAATCGATCTTTTTGTGCCAAGAAGAGTTCGTCAGCAGAAGAAAAGACCTTTGTGGCTCACTCCAGTTCTTTTACGAATGATTAGAAAAAAGAAAGATTATGGCGCAAGGCTCGACAGTAACCTACTGGTTACAACAACAACGCATTCAAGGAGCACACGGCCATGGTACAAAGGGCTGTCTTTAAGGCAAAGGAGACCTTTGAAAAAGGGCTTCTTCGAGGAAAAAATCAGAAGACATTCTTCAGTTACCTCCATTGTGGGGTGGAAACAACAAAAAAGGTTGGTCCACTAATTGTAGAAGTTGGCGTAGAAGTATCCGATGGAGCCTCCAATCTATTTTCCTCCCTTCAAGTGTTCTCTATAGTCGATATGTGACGTTTCTGTGTTTGCGAAAAAGTGTGAGATTTCTACTGTCCAATTTACAACAAGCAGCGTATTTCAAGCCATCCAAAACCTAAAATCCTCTTCGGCTCCTGGTCCTGATGGCATATCTCCAAGAATATATAAAGAGCTTGGCCTCAGCATAGCTCGTCCGCTGACTCTCATCTTAAACTTGTCTATGAGAACCAATCAAAGATTCCCTTTGATTGGGTTTCTTGATATACGAGGGATATCAAGACTAGAGGTAGACTGGGCTTGTAACTCGTTTATATGCACAATTTTTGGATTTATGAAAAGAATGCAATTGAAGATTTATCTCTTGTGAGCAGAGGTTATTTCACAAATTTTGTTGGCGGTCAAGCTTGCTCGAAGTTATGATTTAATAATACAAGGTATGTTGGTTGACCCCTGCATACATAGCAAATAAGCATCAATAACGAGTAACAGGACAAAAATTATGTATATTTTAAAGCCAAGATGTCTCACATCGAAATTTATCATTTCTTCGGCTCAAATGTTCACCTAACATAGAAATATGAGTATGAGCAACATCTTTATTTTAGAAAGTATTGGATTTTGACTAGTTTTCACTCTTGACGTTCATTTTTTGGAACGTGCAGGGGTCGCTCAGCATACCTTGGGTAATTAAATCATAGCTTCAAATAAATTTGTCTGACAACAAAATTTGTAAAATAAGATCTCCTCACAAGAGTTCAATCTTTATTTCGGTTTTTGGCATAAGTCCGAAAATTGCGCAATTTAATGAATTATAGGCCCAGTCTATCTATAGTCTGGATACACCACGTATCTCGGGCATTTGATAAGGTGAATCATGCCCGGCTTTTAATGAAGATGGAAAAAGCTGGAATTGGAGGCAACCTTCGGGAATGGATTCGCGCCTGGCTCAGTGGACGACAGCAGAGAGTGATTCTGGAAGGACATTCTTCCTCTTGGTGTCCGGTTGGTTCGGGAGTGCCACAAGGAAATGTGTTAGGTCCGATTCCCTTCAGTATCTTTATAAACAACATGAGCTTGTCCGTGAACTCCCTTGTGCTGCACTTTGCAGATGATACCCAAATCTTCCGTGGCATTCGTAATGATCATGATGTTGAGTCACTCCAACAAGATCTCCATCAGTTGGTGAATTGGGCCCGAGAGAACCTAATGGAATTTAATGTGATGAAGTGTAAAGCAATGTGCTTTGGGCGAAAGGCTTGCGTACCCATTTATTGGATGGGTGCAAGTAAGCTGGAAACAGTGACGGTTTTTTAAGATCTTGGAGTCCATTTAGATCATATGCTTCGTTTTGGAACATTTTGTGCAAAGGTCTCTTCTCATGCAGGACAGATTTCAGGCATGATAATGCGGGGGTTTCTCTTCTCGAGATCCCCAGCTCCTTGCTCGTGCATTTACCGTATACATACGGCCAATTCTTGAGTTTGCTTTCCCGGTGTGGAATCCTTGCTTTAAGAACAGCATTGACCTTGTTGAGGGAGTGCAACGCCGTTTTTCTAAACGTCTAACAACGGTTTTCTAACGTCTTTTGGACTCGTCCGTATCATGAAAGACTTCAGCTTGTGGGCATTGATAGTCTTCAAATGCGGCGTGTTAGGGCCGATGTTTTGCTTTTTCATGGAAATTTCCACCTGTGAAACTTGTCTGAGTAAGTTGCGGCCCTACGGAGTGAGATATCCAGTACCGGTGATTGCATCCAAACTAAAGCATTTCTAATGACTTGTTGAGATGCGCAAAAACCAAGACGTCAACCAAAAGAAACTCATTCTATCTTAGAAACATTCGTTTGTGGAATGCCATCCCACTGTGTGTACGCTAGTCCCCAAGTTCTTCAGCATTCCGACGTTTCGTAAACCCGGCTCCGTTCAAGATATTGTTGAATATAAATTCGCATTGACAGCATCCATGCCTATTGTTTTTGTTCTAATCGTAACAGTTTACTTTACTTCGTTTACTTTACTCTTGTAACTCTTTCTTTTTAATTTTTTTACTATAACTCTTTTTCTGTAAGCCTTTACTCTATTATATATGATTAAATTATATTCAGAGTGGCAAATAACCAATAAATACCAATAAATAAATAAATAAAAAGTGGACTTTGCTCCTGGAATTTGGGCTGGTCTCGAGTTGAGGAATCCCGTGGGAAAGCACGATGGTGCGATCGAAGGGCGACGATATTTCCAAACCAAACCCCAACATGGCGTCATGATTCGACCCAAAAAGATTTCCATCCACGGTATTAGCGGAGAAGATCTTTTGAAACCCGAACACGAATATCCATTCTAAGATCACGTGTGTGTTTCATTGTTTATAGATTTGCATACATCGATTTTCACACCTCTTGTAGCTAGATTTTATAATGAAATTTGATTATATTTGAAATAAAAATGCAATGGAATGCCAAAAGTGGAAACAAGGTCGTTAGTCTACAATCAATTCATTATGGCACAAATTGAAGTTTTCATGAACAATCTCACAATTGAAAGAGTTGATTAAATAGATTGTTCACCATCCTCTTATCTCATCCAAATGTACATTTTGCAACCGTTTTATTAAATAGTAAAAAGATAGTTATTCAGTTTAGATATAATATTTATGTTTTGTTTTAATATTTATAGAGTATAGATATAAATATATGGATAGCAGGGATAGGGATTAATTATAATTGCAAATACAATTACGTAATTTCAACTAAAATTACAAGTAATTGTATTTTTTTTTTTTGAGGGGGGGCGGATTTTTCAATACCGCTACAAGGATTGGGAGTCCCTGTAAAGAAAGTTAATCAATAATAGGTCATATGTTTTGGTTGTATTGGTCTTGGAATGCTTGCTAGTTTACTTGAAGGCATGCTCCAAAGTCTACTTGAGAGTAAAATTTTCAGTAACTTTATAAGCACAGCTCCTTTGAAGATTTCTGCAACCCAACCAAATCGCATTCAGTGATTTCACATACTAATTCAATTTGAACTGGTGGCACTCTGATATTTTGTTGGGTGCAATTTTGACAAATCGTGCCAAACGCAATAAGAATCGTCCAGTTCAAGTAATTGGTGTGAGCATATGTTTTGATGGCAACTCTAGAAAGTGTACTTGTTAGTACACTTCGTAGTTCAATTGGCTGGTTTTGTTGAAACAGCTGCAATTTTGAAAAGTAAGTCTCTCATTCCAACCTAGAAGTGCCTCTACATCTATGATCGTAAATTCATCCTCTCGAAACACTAATTGCCCGCTGGTTCAGCTATTCCACATTTCTCCTTCTTTATTTCATATTACTCCATTCAACTCAAAACATTGATTGATCTCACAGCAGCATGCAAATTTTGGCAGCTAATTTAAGGAAACACTGGAAGGAAGTTCGCTTGCAGTTCGATTGATCAGCGTTGAAGTATTCAAATGGGAGTGCTTCCACAACGTTGGAATGCTCCTCTCTAGGCGTGCTTCTCGGAGAACCTCTCATCAATTAAACCTGATGCTAAGCCCAAATAGCGACCCAGCTTGCTAGAAGTTTACTTGAAGTCAATGGAACTAGCACATGTTTGTGCATGCTAAACATATGAGTAGCATTGGAAAATTGTTGACGTATCTACTTGTTGCATCTTGTCACCAGTGGTACACTTCTCTTTTTCATGAGTTGCTTGGTGTACTTCTGATTCAAGAAAGCTTATGCTATCAACAAAACGGCTGAAACTGCCTTGAAGTTGCCTCGAAGTCAACTTTGCTAGCACACCTTGGAATACACAAAACATCTGACCTAATATAGTTTCAAAAATTAATGTTTATATGAAATTTGATCTACCAACGAGTTAATGTTGGCTGATCTGTACAACCCTTGAATAGTGGGTTGGAAAGGAATAGTATTCAAAAATTTATCCAATACTGCCTTAAATGCTGTTCCAGGATCAGCTCCTACATATTCCCGACGAAGACTAATGGGTTACAAATTGAACAATGAAGGAGCCTCGATAAAGAAGAGAGGAGGACTTCATTGCTCCAACTAGCCTCAATTCCCTTGGATTTGTAGGTGCCCTCAGAACGCACGTAAAACCTCTACGATCGCTACAACTGATCTCAAATCCTGAGTTAGGACAGAGCCCATGAATGCTCTTGAAGACATACAGTATCAGATACCTTTCATACCTTCTCTGAGTACTGTACAGCCCTAATTTCTGGATCCTCTCCCAACACGAGAGCTCTCTCATTCCTGAGATGTTCCTCGTGAAACATCTTTGGACCTATTTGACCTTTTGCAAACCTGCCAAACTCATTGGGTGAGGCATATTCAAGATGAAACTGAATAGTCGACTAGTGATGTGTTTCGAGTGTGGAGTGCTGCCATTTTTGACTCGAAGTTTTTCACTGTTCAAAAGGGCAGGTTTTATTGAACTTTATGAAAAGACCTAAACAGGGACCAATTTGGCAACACTCGAACTAGTTTTATTTCGAGTTTCATCAGTAGTTACACTTACGGATTTCAAGTTGGCACTGCTGCCATATTTTATGGCAGATAAGACGCCTTGACATACCTGTTGAAAAGTTTGGTTGTGGCCAGCTTTTTGACCCTAAAAACCAAAATGGCAAAACTCTGCCAAAAATCCACCTCGAAACACGTCGAAACAATGGCAAACATTTGAAGCTTCAAAAAAGCCAAACAACTTGACTGTGTCGACGCTTCTTTCACGCCTTGAAAGATTGTCTGATGTATTCTCATCAATTTGATATCATTACAAAGTTCATGAAATGCATAAATAATTCCATAAGAATGTTTACTTCACTGTACCTTTTTGTTACTATGTCGTGGGGAATAGGCTCATTAAAATGTAAAAAATATGCGTGGGAAAAAAAATAACTAGGCATTTAAGCTTTCAAACTTAGCTTCACATATTTCAATCTGAAAGTGAAAATTGCAGAGCTCCAGAACAGACAAACATTTCAAAAATATTGGTCAACAAAATATGAAAAATGGCTATGTATAAATAGGGACTTACAAGCAGAACAAATATTCATCATTCGTTTATTTTTTATATCGAGGCATTGTTCATTGTAACCTCCATTAACTGTACATTGCCAATTTTTCATCGGCAAAAAAATCGGCAAAAAAGATGTAAATTCTGTAATCAAAAATGTAAATAGATACCGATGTTTCCCCTAAATGCTCTCAAAGTTAGCTGTACATCTTAAAAAATCCTTTCCTAATTTGATCATCTTTATTCAATGCTCCTTAGATATTGAATTTAACAAAACGCGTAATGTTATTATAAGCGCCACCAAATTTTGTTAAAAAATATTGCCAAAATACGTATTGTTTTTTTGTAATCATTTTGAGAAGTTTGTAATGTAACGAAATCCGATTTTTTGGTAAATTTACTAGTACAGTTGAATCTCATTTTAAGCAACTTTTCTGTCAGCGGCAAAATGTTGCTTATAGGTCGGTTATTAAGGTAGTTTGGAAGTATAGTAGAAGCACATCTAGAAGCATAGAAGAAGCATAAAAGAAGCACATGACGCCCAGTAGAAATAACCATGATTGATCAAGTTTGGCTACATAAGCTGCGATTGAAAAACGCAAGTACTTTTGAAAAACACAACTTATGAAGGGAAGCTTGATCGAGCATGGTTATTTCTACTGCGCGTCATGTGCTTCTTTTATGCTTCTTCTATGCTTCTAGATGTGCTTCTACTATACTTCCAACTACCTCAACAACCGACCTTATATCGAGATTTTTCTTATATTGAGACTCAAGAAAATTGGCTCAAGAAGCAATAAAAAATACATGAATCTACTGGAGGAGTTTACCTCACCTTTATATAACCTTAAAAGCTTACTTTTATTACAAAAAATCTGATAAAGACTCAAAAACTTAGCTTTAAAAAAACTCATTAAAAAACACAAATTGACATGACAAGTGTGTATCTCCATTACACAACTTAAGAACTTGTTTCAATCTCAGTTTGGCAGAAAAAATTAAAGAAAAAGCACAATTTTCCCTCCATGATTGTTACAATATAAACCTTTACGGAGACAAACAACTTTTTTAAAGAATTGAGCCTTCCAGGCTTTTATACTGCTTAAGTTTTTTTTCTATTTTTTGGGAATATCTCAAATGCAAATCTTCTTTTCTCAGTTTGACCTTAAATTACCTCAAATTTGAGAGACGTCCTTGGGTTGTTTATTTTCCATTAGGTTTTGCTTTGGCAGACCCAGAAATTTGTTTCATTCTCAAACATTGCAGATTTGTTTGTGAAACTAATATGTGCCAATATTATTTTTTCTATAATTGTTGATAAATATTTTTCAAAACTTAAAATAGTCTTTAAAATAGTTCTTGTTGAGTGGCATTTTGGACAATTTTTAGTGATTCTAGGATTCAAAATGCAATTTTTCATTCTTCTGATTCGATCTTGAAAAATGCAAGGCGCAAGAGCCCCAAAAAAATGAGCAAACAGGATGCCAAAAAGCGCAAAATTTGCCCAAAAGTGCAAGATATGGAAGCACTGCATTCTTGCTTGTAAATGTAACACGATTTTTTCCAAGGTTACGTGAGTTTATTTATCCTAAAGCAATATTTCATTACTTAAACTAACTTAACCTAACCGAACCAAATGTTAACTTCAACTTCATTTATTCCTTTGAAAAATGCATTACATTTATCTGAGTCACGCAACTTATCAAAATTTCACATATCACTTATAACTCAGAAGCACTGCATCGATTCTTTTGGAAATGCTTCGTTTTTTTGTGCTGTGACCAATTTAAGCAAGAGAAGTTGGCCAAAAACTTTGAGAATGTTTCTGATATCGAGATTGAGGAAAAATGGAAAATTTCTTATATCGAGAATTCTTATGAAGTAAAATTTTGGTCAGCCGGAAAAGTTGCTTATATGAAAAATTGCTTAAACTGAGATTCGATTGTACCGCACTTATCTCATTAATTGCAGTAAAAACTGACCTATTCCTACATTTCCATCATTTGTAAGTCTTGCTTCATAGCTTCGAAAAACTAAATACATACTGTTCCAACGGGAATGGAATTTCTGTGTTTTTCTTATCATGATTTTACCATCCTTTTTCCACATCATTCTAGAGGGAATAAGCAATATCCCCAATTTTTTTTTTTAAGTGCCCACTTTTGCAATTTTGGACGAAAATCGCAATTTTTTGTTACTGCATTGTAAATCTAGTAGACCCAAAGATATGCTGAATATTTTTTGTTGCAACTATAGTATATACTGCCGTCTTGTTTCCGAACTTTGATTTTGACTGTAAGTTTTCAAGAGCATTCATGGGCTTTGTCCTAACCCAGGATTTGAGATCAGTTGTAGCGATCGTAGAGGTTTTACGTGCGTTCTGAGGGCACCTCCAAATCCAAGGGAATTGAGGCTAGTTGAAAAAAAGACTGATGAACTAGACTTTTTTCAGAAAATTTTCAGGAAAACAAGCAATTGTCTAATTTTGGGATTTTTTTCTCCACTTTTTGCAAATTTTGGACAAAAATGGAAGATTTTGTTAATAACCAGGGCCACCAAATTTTATTAAAAAATATCGCCAAAAAGTGTTGCTAATTTTTTCATTATTGCTTGATTTGAATTATAAAAGTGTATCATTTAGTTGAGACGTATTTTCTAGTTCTGAGCTTGATAACTCCGAGCAATGGATATGTGTGGAAGCTCTTCTCAAACCCCTGAAATGAGTGGAGTGAAATCGTCAGGCACAGGTGCTGAGAGAGCGGAGAAGCCACTATGCTCCCTACATTTTTGTGTGTAGTGTGCACGGCCATGTCCGGTGTAGCAAAGCGTGGACATGTGCTAGTCAAGAAACGCTGAATTTCTTGGAGTGGAAAGATAACAATAAGACTTATAATTTCCACTTGGATCAAATCAATTGCATTCTTTTGGAAATGGGAGCTTGTTTGGATATTGATAAACATTGGGTAGTTTACGTACAGTACATCCCGAAAATTTTAGTAACACTACAAAGGTTATCTAATGATATTAGGGTGTGCACTATTCAGTCAATTTTGAACTATTTTGTTTATAAATGTTTATTTACCAATTAGTACCACCCTTTAGCTCAATACAAATTGATATTCTTTGGGGCATTCTAGCTAAAAAGGTTCTCCAAAGTGTTCAATCCCTGACCAGGCTTGTTTCATGTAGCTCCTGCTCGATACTCTAACTCCTCGCACTTCGAAGTTTACTTCTCGGTGATTGGAAAAAGTGAAATACATTCTGATTTATCACAAGCTATCGACTAATCGCTTTAATTTGTGACCACTTCTTTTTTCGCACGTTCAGTGGTCTAGGAGACGTCACGAAAGAGACCAAATCAATTGAAACATCGTGTTGTTGCTCTTAAGTTGGCCATTTTTTGGTCTGCACAACCTAAAGTGTGGTTTGCTCAAGCTGAGGCTCAGTTTGTTT
Organism: Tigriopus japonicus; assembly: GCA_010645155.1. Lineage (NCBI taxonomy): Eukaryota > Metazoa > Arthropoda > Copepoda > Harpacticoida > Harpacticidae > Tigriopus > Tigriopus japonicus. Next base: position 2,634,734 of record JAAGOF010000104.1, on the reverse strand, counting down.
TAAGAGGCATATTCACGAAATTATGTTTGGCATGGGCTGAATAAAGACATCACACGTTGGGTTTGGGAGTGTCAATTCCGTCAACAAGCCAAAAGTACCAAGCACACTTGTTCACCCTAATGATGTTTGCTGATGTGTCAGAGTATGTTAACCAGGTTGTTTAAAACCGGTTGAGTTGGTGCAACATTATTCTGGCAAACCAAACAGTGTAAACTTGTCCTCTTCAAACAGTGTGACCATACCGTATGGAAAATAGGTGTAACTGAAACTTTTGGGACATACTGCATTTCAATTTTCAGCTCAATCCAATGCAGCAATCAAAAGCTATGTCTATTCAAATTATGTAGTGAAGAGAGCATGTAGAACAGGGATCGACAACCAGTGGGCGCAATGGTGGTCGCTAGTGGGCCCAGGAGCTACGGTGAAAGTCCAATAGTGGGCCCGAAAGAAGCATCGATAGTACTGTTTTCGTGGGCCCAGAGCTCTTTGATAGTGGTATGTGGGTCCATGAACCTACCAGGATCTATTTGAAGGGGTCCTAACTACACAAATTAAAATTTGGTGGGCCTTGATCCAAAAACTTCTGCCGACCTCTGATGTAGAATAAATAAGCTCGTGCTTTTTGAGGGAAGGCGATTACAAGAAGAGGGCTAACTTATTTTTTTGGCAGGATTTGCACTTAGCTGTTAGAGAGCATAACTTTTGACTCCAACGTTCAATTGAGCTGAGAACTGAGATTTAAGAGAACTAAGCAAGGTCTCATTTGCATAAGAAGGTAATTATTGAATTGATACTTTTGGAAAGTACAATTACCATTGCTAACCTCCAGTCCAGGAAATTCAGTGCTTCTTGGCGCTAGAGCTACTCCACCACCGGGCTGCGTAGGAAACACTACACATGATGCACATCCCATCTAGACTTACACACACGCTCTCTAGTGAGTCCCCTTTGGTTGAAGCCCAGAGCTTAGAAAGGTAGGTAGGTACATGGAGGAAATCCATGTAGTAGTGACTCAGCTGACAATTTGAACACTGCCACAATCTGATCTTGAACTAAATAAAGTCGAATTAATTGAAAACGGCTCACAGTGCAGTTTTTTCACAATCCTTGATGAGACCAAATTGGGTTTTGTGAGTGTGGGAACACTTTGCATGTGGCGGAAAATATCATCGTCGACCGCATTCGAAACCCTTCATTTCGTTCGTCAGTGCGACTTGAAGCATTGCTCATTTCACAGGTACGGACGGCCTTTCTGACTCATTCGAAAGGCTCATTTTCGCAAGTTCCATCTCAATTCGAGAGGGTATTACGTGTGTTCTGGATTTTTTTTGCGTGAATTTCATCCGATTGTGTTTGTTCTTCACACCAAGAAAAGGAAGGGCTTTTGTTCAAGCCCTCAGGAAAGTAATGTCAACGCTTCTTGCATGGGGGGAATAGCGGGAGATATTCTCACGGTTTTATTTGGAGAAAATGTCGTTGCACAGTGCTCGAAAATTGTAAAAAGTCGCCCCCTTATTTTTGGACACTTGGACAAAAGAATGGACTTAAAGGGTACTTGTTCTATACTATCATCTTTTCAGAGGCATAAAACGCAGAATTACAAATTGGATGGAAGTTTTTGTGAAATATTTAAAATTGGGAGTTCGTCCAATTCTTTTAAACCAGAATCAAAATTTGCAACAGAGACAAGGCTTAAAACCCAAATTCTTTCTCCAATCAGATACATTGAGAATATTCGAGGTTTTTTAGAATATCCGAAAGTTCTATGCTTGTGATATAATATGCTTTATTAGTTTCTTCAATTCTTTGTGCGATTGTAGAATCAGAACTAAATTTTTTCATGACTCTTTGTCAAGCCATAAGTGACTGCAATCTTACAAAAGTTGACGAAGTATTAACAACTATCAATTTCACAAACCTTTCGAGAACATAATATTGGAGCTACATCTGCGAATTGAGTCCAAACCAAAACAATAATTGCCATGCTCAATGCCGCTTCCGTTTGAACAAACCAACTGGCTTGACGACATGTTCTTTCTCCATTTGCGCCATGTTTCGGTGTTTAACCATATCTCCTAACACCTTCTGCTATTCTCGAGCTATTATGCCAGCATGGAATCTCCCGGTCTATCTTTGGACAAAATAACTTAGTTTAACAAAAAGGATGCTTTGATGCTTCACATTAATATTCTCACTCACAATACCGAGCTCCCGAGCTCAGGCCACAAGCTATTTTGATTGGGAGTGTGACAAATATTTCAAAGACATGATACCATTCAGAAATGAGTGAGGCATCATTACTTTTCAACTTTGTATCCGGCATAATCTCAGAACGACATGGCCCTAGGGATGGGAGAATTCCTCGTGCTGACTTTGTTTTTCATGTGAATAACTGGCTTGCAGCCATAATTCCGAGTTTCTCTTTCACACTGCATAATTTCATTAACCCCGTTCGCTTTGTCTTGATCGTGGTATAGTGTTTTCGTCCACGACCACGCCCAGCATGCCTGCTCCGTGGAATAACGACCCTTTGCCAGCGCATCACCAACACATTAGCGAGAAATGGACCTCGATCCCTGTTCCCAGTCTCTCCAAGGAGACCCGTTCCACGGCCATTACCCACTTGTCGGTGGATGCGCCCATTTGCATCGAGTGTCTCGCCCTAGAGAACACGTTCTTCGACCCGAATTGTCAAGGATGCAAGAGCTCGTTACTCTGTGAAGACTCCAAGATCTCGCATGTCTTTGCCGTGATGCGACAGTGGGTGCCACAAGTAAGGTTTCTCATTAATTGACAATGCCATGGTGTCTTTGTTATTAGTATTCGGGCTTCGTTTGTCTCATGCAGGTTCAACAGTGTATCGAGTTCTTGATTAACGAGGCCATTCGTCGAGGTGCTCATCCTGATGACAGAGACAGTCTGACCGACATGACCTTGCTGATGTATGCTTGTAAAGCGGGAGCTAATGGAGTGGGAGACGCTCAATCGGCTGCAAGGGTAAGGCCAATTTTTGGAAATTGCTCGGATAAAACAACACTTTACTTAGTCAAGCACGGTACTGAAAAAATTACACCAAGTTTGTGTAAAAATTCCCAAACACTATGAAATGTGATTCAGACTCAGGAAACCAAGAGGAACAACTTTGATTTTCTGAGTTTCTCAAAGTCTGGTCTAGATTAAAATGTATATACCTAAAAACCTATTAAATAAAATAATTTTTGAAAATCTAGTCACTACACTTTTAGAGCAGATTTAGATACCTTTCGAATCGAAATTGCTTGAAAATATGTTGCTCAGCTGCTGAGTTATTTGGGTTTAACCGGTTCATTTTTGGCCTAAAAAAGCGAAAAAACGTTCCCTGGATATGAAAACTCAAATCCCCAAGCAAATGATTATGATGTTTGATGTCACAAAATAAAATAAAAAAATCTTCATTGGAAGATTGGAGCCAAAAAAGAATCCCCTGAAAAATCTGCTTGTTTTTATTAACAACGTTATTTAGCAGTGTCGAAACTACCGAACATGCAAAAGAGCTTAAACATGCCGCGTCCTTGTTTTTAGTTAAAAACCCCATCACCGGCCAAAACACACACCATGAGGTAGACACTAAGATATTTTTGACAAAGTTAATATTGGGAGATCCTGCAACTTTCGTTGTTGTGCCATTTCATTTCGTGTAGCTACATGCCAAGTAAATTCAGAGGGTTCTCGATTTGGTCAAGCAATATGGAGTGATTCATACAGTACAACAAACATGCCTTGACCTATCATTCTGACACAAGAGGGCTCTCAAAATATGCGATTCTCATAAGTGAAAGGAGAGAACCATACTAAAGATCAATGCACTTTGATTTCCTCTTTTAGCCAATATTATGGAGGATAAAAGTACTAATCCTAACAAGTAAAATCGCTTCTTTTTTATTCTATTAAAATTTTTACTGCGATTGAGTTTTTTTACCAATTCATTGGTCACCATTTGACATTTAAACTTTTGTTGATCCACACGTTCATTCATGGCATTCAAAGAAAATATAGTTTTATTCTCCGCTCTTGCGAGGTCGTCTTTTGGCGGTCAGTGTTTTTGTTTACTCCCCGCCCTCAATTTCGTGTTTACTAGCTCGATGGTATGTATGGTGGCTTGAACCTTAATTAAGTCCGTACCGAATTTCTCAATTTCAAGGCGTGAAAAATAGCCTTGGATCCTGCATTCAGGGTGTTCTAAATTTGAATGGAAATCGTATATGCTTGACTTAATCACTGCCATCGGTGGCCATCCCAAAAACAAAGCACAATATAGATAAATACTGTATGCAAACCATACATACATATGTGTGATGCCTTTTGAGACATTCTTTTTTGGGAGCACTACTCCGGGGGAATGCTTTGCTTGAAATGCAAAGTGATAATTAAGTCATGCACCTTAATTTAGACTGGAAATCGCAGCTTAGGTATGTTCCTCCAATTCACTTTATTCAGTAAGATTCTGAAAGATAAGTGAGAAAGTGTGCATAGCTATCCCATCCTCATGGCAATTAATTGTAGAGGGTAATTGATGCCTTAAAAACATTGACGCTCGGTTCGTTGCAAGTCCATCTTTCGTGTCATCTGGTACATAATGGTTGAAGGTAGTTCATATCCATTCAACAAGATCATTTTAGATATAGCGTGGCTGTCACTTGATAAGATTGATTTTGCCCTCAACAGTGTTTCTGGAAGACTAGTTTTCAATAATGATAACAAAATCCATTCATGGGCCCTGCAGATATTTTGTGATGTAATTTGTGTTCATTAGAGCTTAGGAGGCAATGGTCATGAATCTATTGATGTGTCCCACCAAGAAAGACAGACGGAGTTTATGATGCGCAACATGCGCGACTGCACGGCTAAAAAACAAAAACAATAAGCTAGGCCTGTGCAAAAATGTACCATTAATCACCAACTTGATTAATGAGGAGTTGGTGACGCAGCTCAAGCGGGAATAAGTTACTCATTCAAAGACAGGAATGCGTCGATTCCCTTTGAGAACCACCATGAACGATGACGATCGAGAGCTTGGGTTGGGTGTAAATTTGGAAAAGATCCCTTTCGATTTATGAGGCCCGGAATGGATTTGGAAATGGGCCCAACTTCCTCTTAAATTAGCAGCTTGATCGATTGGCAGATCTCGCCAAGCCCGAAGGTGGGATGAGAAATGTTGAGAAGGGACAAAGACCGAAGGAATTAAAGATAGATGGGAGTCGAGGAGAGGCATTGATGCTTGACAAGAAATACGTAGTAGAAGTGGAAATCGTGTGAAAAGCATCGCGGGGGAAAACAGCCGATCCGACGCGCCTAATTTAGAATCACTAGCCCCAGACCAAGTGTGAGAACTTGTCACATTTAATTACTACCTTGGGTTGTGACTTGATTGTGATTCGGACATTTGGAAATAGAATTCGATCCCCCGGGAGGCCAACGAGCAAGTCACGAAACCTTTAATTGCATACCACTGTTCATTTCTCTCATGTTTCACAGGTTGCTAAACTTTTGATTGATATGGGAGCGGATCTATCGCTGCGTTGTAAGTGGACCCAAATGACGGCCTTACACTATGCAGCTTACTTTGATGTGGCGCCCGTTATTACCCATCTCCTCATGAAGAGCAAGGTAAACAGAAAGCTTCTCTGGGACCGTTTTTCGCTCCCGTTTTTCCTCATCCAAAACTTGAGCGGTGTTAAGAGTTTCCAGAGGTTTGATAATCAAGCAGAGTTTGGGGCAAGTTTTTTTTTTGCTGGCACCACTCTTGACACTCACCGTTAGACCCTGTTCAGTAGTTCTATTTTGGTCAGGCTTTTCTGGCGATTTTTTTTATTGGTTGCGGATTTTCTACTACCGCTACAAGGAATGCGATTCCTTGTAAATTGAAGGATTTCTCCCGACAGCTTCAATCCGATCCCCAACAGGATTGGAACCTACGCCGTCTGGGGAAGCTCTTACACTCGGCACTTATAAGAACGCATTAGTACGCGCGGCCACTCTGGCTTCCTTTGAGTTCTTAGTATCGATTGAACGATCCTGGCATTGGTCCGATGCCGTATTGCCAGCCTTGCGGAAAACGACAAGGTTATGATGACCATGCACTTAGTTTACCCTCGGTTTGAAGGCAACGTGGTTGTTGACCGATGCATGTGTGGTCTTTTTCATCCTGTTCTTGTATGATTCTCTTTCCAAACTTTGTTAACTGAACAGGGAACGGATGTGGACACACCGTGTGTGGAACATGAAAACGGAACAGCCTTGCATATAGCGACTGGAAATCTGAGCGCAGAGGCCATTCGTGTCCTTCTTCAGTTTGGTGCCGATCCCGACCTTAAGGATGACCTTGCCCGGAAACCCATCGACTGTCTGCCAGAGGCTGAGGACTTTAGTTTGATTCCGGACACACCTGATCTCATCGAGAAGATCGAAAAACTACTTGTCAAAGGATATGAACGTGCCACCAGTCCGCAAGACATGTCACCACCTAGTTCAGCCAAGGCCTCGGATAATAATAACGGCATCAGCAAGAGCAAGATTGAAAAAGTGGTGTCTGGCAAAAGTATGCTGAGAGCATTGGGTTTGAAGGTAAGCTTTAGACTCATCATTACTTAATGAATGCCCTTTTCAAACACCGTGTAGCGCTACCACTTTCTACGCAGCTCTCGATGAACTTTTCTTTCAGAGACGCAGCTTTGTTAATACTACAAATTCATTCTTAATTAAAGTCCACGGGTTTTCCCTTTATCTGGACCAAAAACTGTTATTAGGCACAAAAAGAAGAAAAGAGGGTGCTGTTTGCTAAATGAATAAGAAAAAATACTCCACGGTATGGAGTACTCCACTACACTTATGTAAAAGTTTAATACACCTCTACCAAGTTTTGTTTTTACATGACCTTCCATATCAATATTACCTCTGCGTGTTATCACTTATTAGTCAAGAGCGAGGATAAAAAAGGTGTTTTTTTACTGGCGAGCAGAAATTTTAGACGTTTCACGATGTAGGTCAGCTTAGGTCAGCTGAACACTAGAAATAAAGGAGAGTTAGCTGCGTTACCCTTTTAGAACTTCTTCTCTGCTGGAAAAAAAAAAAACTTTTTTTTCCTCGTTCTTCAGTGAGTTATCACTATATTTGAAATAACTCTGAACTTTGAAATAGGCGAGTTTCCAATTTTTCCAAAAGAACTGCCGGTATAAAAATCGGTGAACATTTAAATTCAAGAAACGATTTCAGACTGCTATTTTCATCATCATCTAAAGGACTGTTTCTTTGAACGTTTGGTTAGGAAAGATCTTATTGACACCAACGTGCGATGCATCAAAAGTTCGATGACCTCTTTCGTTGACCCAACCGAACCAAGCATGCAATCATCATTTATTGTTCCTTACCATTCGTTCATTAGCTTAAAATAAAGGACTTTCCACTTTAGTTTTAACGTCCAGGTATTCCAAGAAGTGTCAGGAGACTTAGTGATTTTGAAGTATCGTACGGGCTATGAGATGAATCTGATTTAAATAAGGTTAAGGAAGGTTCGATTATCGTGCAAGAGGAACACTTAAGCGTTCCTTTTCATTCGTTATTAATACTACGAACATGAATTTAAACCAAAAATGTTCCTTGGGGATTCAAGGCAAAGCCAGATCTACAGTGTTGTAAAACATCTTTCGTCTTGAGGAAGTGGAGAGGTGTAACTTCGAATCACCGACTGTGAAGTTAAGATTATGAATTGGGAGAAAAGTGTGGCAATCAAAGGATCCCCTTGCAATGCTTCAATTCTTTTGTCCATTGCCAGTAATTACCATTTTAAAAACTTACTGGCCATGTGCAATTGGAACGAAATGAGGGCGAAGGGAATGATAATAACCCCAAGAGCCAAGGCTCTGTTGTCAAGAAGCCCTTTAAATATTTACCAAATCCTGTCACCTCATGGTCGAGCACCACCCGAAAACTTACTTTACTAAGTGCACTAAATCATTCACCAAGGAGTGATGATTGAGATCCTGGTTTATTTCTTGCCCACAGTGAAGCATAGCAAATCAATAAGGAGAAGTGTGTGGTCTGGCCATCCGATGGCGATCCATATTTCGTTTCGCCTGAATGAAATCGCCCCCTCTGTTAAAGACGAATCGAATCGGCCGAGAACCGTGTTGCAACCTTTAATTTGTTTACCAATCATAGCATAGAAAGTAAGTGCCAAGTGATCAAAAGTGATCGGGGAGGATCAGGAGGAGAGGGTTGGAAGAACATTCCAGAGACGAGAAAACTGAGATTGACGTTTAGCAGATCATCAACCACTCACTCACCGTTTGAACATTGGTTTCACTTGATCGATTCGGCTTGTGAATCTTCTGATGAGCCATTTCAAAAGATTTGATTCACTATTTTGTATACGAGAGAGTCCGATTCATTTGGAAAATATCTTGTCCGAATTTGTTGAAGTCGTTAATGAAAATGGAAAGGTAGGGTGTGCGTATGTCTCTATTATTTTTGTTTTTTCAAGCGAATTCAATGCTAATGGACCGGAACCTTCCGTCTCTTTGCCCCATAATAATTTTGTTACGCAACTGTCTTGGTATTTCATTTACTTTATATAAAAGCATTGAGCATGATTTTTTAGTGAATTTGAACATTTTTAGCAAAGGGAAAGACTCTGGGTTTTTTGAAGTGCAGCATTTATTTCTGCGCAAGCAAAGAAACACTGAATAAGGGCAAGGGCAAGAGTAAAGTACTGAACTTACACAAATACTGATTTCCGCAGGTTCCAGGATAACTCGGTACATGGAATAACTCAACACTGGATAACTGGGTACCGCGGAAAACTCGGTACATCGGATAACTGGGTAGAGCGGAAAACTCGGTACAGGAAGATTCAGTACAAGATAACTGGGTACAGCAGACACTCGGTACAGGAAGATTCAGTACAAGATAACTGGGTACAGCGGAAAACTTTGTACAGGAAGATTCAGTACAAAGTAACTGGGTACACCGAGTAAGTGGGAACAACGGATAAGTGGGCAAACCAGATAAGAGGGTACACCACATTATATGAGTAATGGATTATTGACCATATTTGTCGTGGCACCGTTCTATAAACCGTGGCAAAAAATTCGGTGAAATGGTTAAATCTGAACAAACTTCAAAGCCATGGAAACCTATACCTTAAAACTTCTTGATAATACTTCAAGGGCTTGGCGTGCTTATCACATCAATAATCGAGCCAAAATCTAAAGGATACATTTTTAATGCTTTCAAGAACGTTTTATGAAAGGCAATTTAACACAGTTGCCTTCAGTTTATGTCAAACAATCTTTTTCTAACACCCATCATCCTGACACTCACATTTCTATTTATACCAGTTATCCTGGTTATGCAGTTATCCAATGCACCCAGTTATCCGGTGTACCCGGTTATCTTGTACTGAATCTTCCTGTACCAAGTTTTCCGCTGTACCCAGTTATCCGGTGTACCCAGTAATCTTGTACTGAATCTTCTTGTACCGAGTTTTCCGTTGTACCCAGTTATCCGGTGTACCGAGTTTACCTCGGTACCCAGTTATCCAGTGTTGAGTTATCCAAAGTATAAAGTTATCCTGGAACCACTTCCGCATTGTTTCTAAAATGCAACAGATAGCTAAGAGTTGTGTATTTTTTTTATTTATTGAATAGATCACAACAGTTGCTGTCAAATGAATGAATGGACAAATGAATACCAATTTGACCATCAGTCAATGGACAATCTTGGAGACTATCTTTTCAGATCCATTGCATATTAAGAACCAAATGAACAAAAACCAAATAAACTGGCCTAATCATTCCTCAAGAACTTAAGCGCTCTCTCACTCCAAGTTCTTGTTTTGGCTAGACTTTCGGAGGATGTTCAATAATTCTCGTGCGCAAAAACTGGGAGGATACGGTGGATGGGCACAAATACAGATAGATCCTCGTAGTCCGTAGTTTGGCTCGTCAACGTCCAAGAGTGAAGATAGGAAAAGTGTGATTGATGAACGGAGGCAAAAACCCACCAACATCGCGACTTCTGGAGCACCTGTCTGATTGTGAAATCGAGTCCTTTGACAAATTTGTCTGCTCTTTTTTATGCATGACAAGAAAAAGTGGTTTTCCCAGAGGTGCCATAAACTCCGGGAAAGTAATCAAGTAATGAAGATGTGTTTCACTTTAAATATCAGGGAGAAAAATAACCTGCTCGCACCTTTTCAAGGAAAATAGAGGGGGGCTGCTCGTACTACGTAGATGTAGCAATGTTTCTCCGATTCGGCATTGGTGTCGGTATTGGCCGAGTCTGACGCCACGGAACGCGAGTCCAATAAGTGAAGAAGTGCTCACCATCCAGAACGTCAAGTCCATTAAACAAATGAAGATTTTCCTCTCTCTCTCTCTCTCCTCCCGTAATCGATTTTTCGCCTTCAGTCGCTCTTTGGTTGTGCACGTGAACACTCCTCTTCAATTTTTGCCGCCTTTCCTCACTTCGGATGTCTTGAGGTCCAGATCAAAGTTTGCATTCGAGGTAAACAACGAATAACTTTGCAAACTACTAAAGTCCAATCAAACTTCATCTTCGTTGGTTTTGCTCGTTTAAGAACAGTGCAAAACCATTTCGAAGAGAGATCTTGGACATGTCTGGACATTTGTTCTCCAACGAAGCATATGAAATTTTTTGAAAAGGACTTTACAGGGGTTAGATGCAAGATTAAAAGACCATTTTCATGAAAGTTGGATTGTTAGTGTTGACGAAAGGCAAGATAAAAGATATGAAAAACCCAAAAAAGATGAGGGGACCAAAGTTGATAAGAATTATGCAGCTTAAAACATATTTTGAATTTTCCTCTTTTATTCTTGTAAAATTCAACAGGCACGACTAAGAACCATAAGGAGAATAACGACCACTCCATGGTATGCGATTTCTTGGGGATGCTTCAGTGAAGGATTGCTTATTAACATTTCTTTATTTTCATACGAATTATTATTACCAATTGAATTATTATTACCAACCTTTGACAATGCGTATTAAAGCTTTTGTGAAAATTTATGTCAGAAAATAATCTTCCTTTCCCTGGTTAATTTGTTCTACTCGAATCACATCAACTACCCTACCAATACAAAACTCGTTCCTCCAATCATTTGGATATTTGATAATCAAAGGGATGTAAATTCATCAACGAATTTAGGTGTCAATGTATTTTGATGACCTCCGTAAACTGTCCTCAAACCACAACCGTGTAATAACTAAGAATATAGAAAAAGGAAATCATTAGCTTTTTCAGGTACTGGAGGTGGTTTATCTACTTCATTCAAAGGAAATTCTTTGTTATTTTGGTCAAAAGTAAAGACTTTTCTGCCTTCCAATGAGCTCAGCAAAAAGGATTTGGTTCTTTCTTCAATTGAATCACCTGTCGCCCAGCGGACCTATAATCAAAGCAACAAGAGTGAAAATCTCATATATTTCTTCCAAGTACCTTAATTAAACCGGGTAATGGCCGGCTGCTTTCGATCACATTTCAAAAAATTAGTCCCCACCACAAAAACTTATTCGAATTTCGTGTTTGTGGTTATGCCTCTGGTTTTCTAATCAGTGAACAGAAGCTCCATCCCTCCTCGTAATTGTGTTCGGTGTGACTCGCATTTTTTTCTTCGAAATTTTGAAATGCATTGCCACGTTCCAAGCAAAAATGAGTGCATGCACTCACATTTTTCTCCTCTATGCACAGGTCGGAGATCGCGTTTTGGTTGGGGGCACAAAATTGGGAACCTTGCGGTATTGTGGAACCACGGATTTTTGTGCAGGCGTTTGGGCCGGAGTGGCTTTGGACTCACCAGACGGCAAGAACGACGGATCCGTAAAAGGAGTCATGTATTTCAAATGCCAAAAGAACCACGGCGTGTTCGTCTTGGCCAATAAGATTGCCAAGGTAAGCCAGCCATTTGAATTGGAACGCCGATTTGCAAAATATGAAAAATGTGAATGCACTTGTCATTACTAATGTCAGAAATGTGCCGTTATTTTTTAATGCAGATACTTGACGCATCAGGCATCAAAAAAGTGTTTTCTCCTTGAAATGGTT
>JAAGOF010000104.1:2599576-2612716 GCA_010645155.1 Tigriopus japonicus | reverse complement strand
GAGTTACCCTCAACCAACTTTCTCTCCTCCTCTCCTCTTACTCAGGCCCTGGTAGAATGTAACCCGGGTAAAAGAAATAGCTATTCAATTCACTCCGAATATTTTTACATTCATAAACTTTCAGAACTTTTGCCAGTAGAGAACATCAACATATGTTTTTACTTTTACAATATCCAATGTTTCTTTGAGCCATTCGAGCTTTTTCATTTCTTCCCTTTTGAAATTCAATGCTTGCTTTTAACAAAAGAGCAAGGTAGTTCATCTTTCAAAAATGTTTTCATTCATTTGGATCATAGGTGAGAAAGCTATTTTCATTGATTTCAAAGCAAAAAGGACTCTCCGTTAAGCATCTATTTTTCTTTTGAAATGAACGGGTTTCTTTGGTAACTCGGTTTGCGGAGTGGAGGTCATCAAATTGGAACTCCGGCGAAACGACACACCCGTGGAATACTTGGACATTACTGGACCAGATCCCATTTTGCACTTGCTTTATTTTGAGTATACACTCGAAGAGGACGAACTCGTTTGGCGAATCGACTTCGAAAAAGACGAAGAGTAAGTTCACATTTCCAAAGGACTCTAGATTGGTTCAGGAAATGTTATTTTCAGGCCCCTGTTTACCCATGAGAAGACCGAACCCCATTGGGCTACGGGGGCCATGCTCGGGAATTTTAGCATTAGCGAGATTTCCATGGGTCCCATGGGTCCCAATTCGGGCAGTCTTCATCTGACCAAACCGAATGCTAAAATGGAAGGTTTATACACCCTCACGGTTAGGACCAAAACCAACCTGACGTGGCCGGAATTTGGCAATGAAACTTTGAGTCGATATCGCACTCATGTTCGAGCTTTCAGTAAGACACTTGTAGCTTTCCTACTTGCATCAAGATCGATAGGAAGTTAGAGTTACTTGACAACTTTTTGAAGGTAATTGTACCCAGATGATGTTTGATGGCCCTTTTCTAAATATGAAGACGTGCGATGTGGGGATTCACTTTTATTGTCAATATCCAATCTACCCACTTCAATCTGTGACTCAACACAAAGTTAAATGGACCTCGAAACAAGATCCCACCTTCAGTCAAGAAGACAATCTAAATATCCTCGAGTTCGAGACTTTGCCAGGTATCAAAGTTACATTATTTTGATGGTAATAGTGTTGAAAATGAAGGTTCTTGATCGTAGATGGACGAATGAAGTTTGATTTGAACGCTGAATACCACATCTCGGAATCGTCGCCCGCATCGGTGGACATGCATTTTATGTTCAGTCAATTCGATACTGTTCCTTTAATCAATCACGATGAGACTTTCAATACCAGCATTGGTAAGAAGTAATCGAACATTCATTCTCATCAGTGTTAGTCTGAAAATTCTTAAATTATTTGAATCATTCACAACAGAAGAATGTCGATCCCCTAGTCAATCCAAGGATTCGCAAAATTCTAGTACCCCAGGTTCAAGACCATTTTGGATAACCACGTGGATGTGTTTGGTGATGGCGTTGGAATTATTTCAGCATGGAAAATAGAATCCTACTCAAAGAGGAGCTCCATTTTTGCTTTTGGTCTTTTGAGAACGGATTTGTCACTTTAACACCTTTTAGGTACTATGCCTTAAAAGGCACAATATTTGTATTTCTTTCTTTCAATTAAGCAACATTAAACTCATTGCATTGACCGCTAAATGGCTTGACGGTCGAATCTGCCGGGTCCTTGAATGCGCTCTCGTAAGTGATGCGATAAATTCCCGCTTCAACGTCAGACGGGATCTGCCACCAGATTTCCACGCTACTGGCTCCATTCACGGGATCAGTGCGCTCCCAATACATCCTAAAAAATATGGAAAAGCATGAAAAATCTTTGAACCAGAACTTTCTGGAAAGTTTCTGTGCAAATACTACTTAGAAGATCAATAAAAAAAAGTTGCTCCCTACCGCGTTTCCCAATCAGCATCAGTGTGAACTGTGATCCATTGACCGTTTTCTTGTCGCTCTACTCTCAAAAAGGTACCTCCCAATTTTAAGTCGTTCCTGAGACTTCCGGACACAAATCGGACTTTGACAGTGTCTCCAGCAGAAGCATCACCCAAAGGTTGGAGAGTACAGTCTCCAAAGTTCAATCCATTCTGAGGGAGTTGATCTTCGACACCAGGGATAAAGCTGATTTGGTCCTCGTGTAGATTGAGAGGGGGTTCCAATTGTGGTACAGCTTCGTTCTAAGGTTCAACTAGCTTTGACAACGTGTTGATGAATTAAAAAAAGGTCCTTTAAGCTCCTTTACCGTGACTAGACTAGCGGTCAAAGCTCCGTATTGTTGCTGATAGGCCCTAAGAGTATGGGGTCCAAAAATGGTGGAGGCAGCTTCGTATCGCTGACGCTGGTATTCTTCGAAAGTGGTGATATAATGGGTGTAAACATTGCAGAGACCCGCCAAAACCACTTTGGTATCGGAGGAGGCCCCATTGTCCACAGCAGCGTTATAGATTGTATTTCTCATCCGTCTGAGCGAAAGGGTCTCTCATGTTAGGGAAAATTCTATTCATGCGTCCAAGAAGACGTTATTGATTAATTACCTGCCTGCCATGGTGGTGAATTCACCGGGCATGGCACCGATGATCAAGTCACCCAATTTCATCATTTGAGTGTCCACAATGTCGGGATGCCAACGGTAAGGAAAGTTAATCTACGTAGAGAAATGCTTCTAGTGCCACCTTCCTTGATTCACTTTATATCTAGAATTACAAACCTCTCCAGTGTCTAATAGAATAGGTTTAGGGGCGTGACATGCCTCTTGTTCCGGACTGGGATCTTTCAAAATGCCACTCACGAAATCCCAAAAATCGTTGGTCTCATTGGTTCCTTGCATGAAATTGAAAGCCCCTGGACCATCTGTGCATCCAGCAGCGAATGAATAGCCCATGGCAGCGGGACAAGTCGTGGCTGTTTCCCCATTTTCAAGGGATACCTATATAAACCAAAATGTAACAATCATTTTTTCCAAATATTTTTTCCTGAATGAACCTCTTGCTTGGACATGTCGATCCATTGATGAACAAAGTTGATCGCGCCGGTCAGCTCAAAATCACGATTGGACAACAATTCTCGCGCCTTTTGGTATTGCCTGTCCGCAATAATGAAAGTGGACTCGAACATGTCTTCACCGGGTCCCATAGCAATGCATTCCCAGTTTCGACCATCGCACGTGGAGTGCTCGGTATCACAAGGAAGGCCAGTGTCGCGACATTTGGGCCCGTTCAAATTGGGCGAGGTGTCACCCAAGTTGGTAGCGGCAAACGCCGCCACAAATGAGCCTTGGCCAATCAATGTATCCTTGCCATTGATCTCACGTTCCATGAACTGGCTGGCCACGCCTTTGTTATCCCCGGATATCATGTGGTTGCTGTTGTTCATGGAGACGGGATGAACGGCGAACCAATTGATGATGCCTAAAGGCTCGTCAGTGTTGGCGTCAATGATATTTAATTGAGTGAAGAGATGATCAGTGTCGTAGTCGTATCTAAAAGAAAACAGAAGAGGCAAGTGATTTTTAACACGTGCATATTCTTCTTCACTTTTCATTGTAATGCTTGATAGTGCAAAAGTTTGATGTTGAAAAGCCACAACTTCTGACCCCTAACATTGCTGTTTTATGAACTCTGAGAGTAATATTTGCAATTTGAAAAAGCGCTTGTGGTGGCACTGCTCAGGTGGTCAAGTTTCAAATATGGAAGACTTGCACGGTAGTTTGGACATTTAGGAATTGAAGCTGATTGAAATAGGAAGATGTAATAGTAGAACCGAGCGATATGTTGCTTAAGCCTTGCTTTTCGTGCTGAGTCTGAATATGCATTGCATGCCGAGAACCAAGCCATCCCTATCCAATACTGCTCCCTTAGTGACGTCAAATATGGTGCGAATAAAGATATTAGAAATAACTCACAGTGCTCGCTCTTCCTCAGGATTAACTAGGTAAGAGGTAGGTGATCGATTGATGTTGGCGTCATGAAGCTCGTCTTGAACGTAAAACACTCGAGCGGGTTTCATGTTCTCATGCGCTTTCCGAATAGACTAAAGCAAAAAAAAAACATGAAGCTCACATAATTAATACCGAATAGGATTTTTCCAAGTCAAAATACCTCGAGAATTCCCTCCAGAAGAGCCTGGTAACCTTGTTCATCGAAACCCAGGCAGGTCACGTCAAAGAGAACAAATTGAAGATAACCAGCTGGTCCTGAGTGAGTATGAGTGCCAGAAACCACCACATTCTCATGATTGTAGACATCGCCGAATTCCTGTTGTAGTCTTTCCACTAACTAAAATTGTGAATTTGGTGAAGTGTGAAGTAGATCATGAGTTTTTTGTCAAATGTAGACTCACCTCCAATTTTAAAAGTTGTCCCATCATGCCCATATCCACAGATACAAACACGCCACGTTGGGTACCGTCGTCAAAGATGTAAGCTCGGGAAAACAGACGGGTATGAATTCCGGCCGTATTTTGTCCGGCCTTAGCAAAGCCCATCTGATCATCGAGAAAACGAATAGTTTCTAATAAAAGTCAACTATGTAATCTAGAAAAAAGAAACATTCCTTACCATTCCAATTTCTGAAGCAGGTCCGGTGGTGTCGGCAATGCCAATTCCCACGTTCCATTGAGCTTGGCATCCCGCGATCGCGAGCACCGAAATGAGAACGAAGCTCAGTAACATGTTTCCTGGCTCCTCTCCAAATACTGGCGACGCTTTGGATTTATTTTTTAAGCCAACTGAACCTGCTTGCTAGATGGAGATAAATGTGATTAAGATTAAGGCTTGTTTGTTTATATTTACATAAAATCCGTTGTAGTTTTGTTTGATTTGGGAATGCGAGAGTGTACTAACTTTTTAAGAGAATGATAAGACGGTCCAAATGATCGTCACACGTATTGGTAGATAAAACATTTAGAAATGGTGACAAACAATAAAGAAACTGGGTTTTACAGGAAATACGAATCACAAATTTGGCTGTGTACATTCCCAAAAAGGGTAAAGCTTATGGCAATATCGCTCCCGTATCTCTGTCTGTTCATTAATTTAGTTCAAAAGCTCATAATTTGGAACGTTTTGCCAGTAAAAAACTAAACCCTGAATATCTACGATCTAAAAAATCTTAGAATGAGAGCCGTTTAAAACGGTGATAGTAAATTTAACCCAACTTAATGGATAACTCAACCCAACACACAACTTGAGCACTCTGAAACTTTGAAAATGAATGAAGTATAACTGAAAGATGATAATGGTCAAAAAGGTTTAAAATAAAGAAAAATAAAGACTTCCATCATATTTTGGAATTTTTACCCAATGTTAAATCAGGTTTTTCAAATTGTCTGGGAAGTTGGATTGGGCAGTGTGTTGAATTGATTGAGTTGTCCGGTGGATTGAATTTTTCAATGGCTTGAGTTGTCATAGTATAGAGAAAGGCTGGCCAATGTCAAAAGCCTAAATAATCAACTATATTGTTTAATTTGAAGTCGAATTTCCCTATATGTACGTTACCTTTCTATTTAACAATGAGGGTCGTTGGCTTACATGTCACTTTCATCAAGGACGGTTTTTTCTTCTTGAACTTAATAGCAGCTAGTACACATCAACGCATTTAAGGTTGCTTAAGTAAGGAATTGAATTGGATGACGAATGAACTCTCACATTGGAAAACAATATACAAGTCTCTACGACTAGGGGCTCAGAGGTAACAATCGTAATACACTATTCCATATTCTTCCGATACATCACAATTCGACTTAAGAAGGGTACACTTTTATGTAGATTGGGTTTCAGGTATTTGACGATTTCCTCATCTAGCCCTTATCAATTCAAGACATTCAAATTATACTTCAAAAAGATCAATACCGGACGAAAGGAAGACCTCTTAAAAACCTGTTGTGACAAATACTGTAGCTATCGGTTGGTATAAAATGGACTCAATCCACAAGTTCTTGAGCACTCTCTCAAGAAACATGACGAAGAAGAGTTCAACCCAAGGTTGGTTCGCTAACATTAAGGCTGAGGAAGTCCTATGGTGTCTGGCCTTGGGTTTAGGAATCATGAACTCATTTATATTCATTCAGAGCAATCTACAAGAATGGAGCGGTCACCCTGTGCAAACCACCATTGAGACAACAGCCCATCCGATCCAGAATATTCCTTTTCCCAGTGTCACCATTTGTGAAGGGCAAGATATGGCGCCAAGAAAATTCGGGTTCGTGGAGAAATTCATGAACAGACTTCTTTATGAATGTAGAAAGGGAGAGCGAACCCCGGATGAGCGATGCCAAATCTACGAACCATTCCGGGAGACTTTCAAGACGTTCTTGGGCATCTTAGAGAAAAACATGAAGGAGAAGGTTGAAATCCTAGCCAATGACCCGGAGTATATGATCCAATTCAATGAGTACTACAACTTTATCGAATATTCCTACCTTCCTCTCATTGGGGCTGGTAATGTGACTGAAATGGATGATCTCTGGGAGAAATACATGAAATTGGTGGATGGTTGCCGATTGGGGGAATGCAGTTACACATCCATGGTTTTCAGCGGTCTTCGAACTGCAATGAGGTAATATTTGATGTTCAATAACACTCGAATTTTGGAAAAATAAGAAGTTTCAATGACCTTGAGTAATGAACCGCAAGAGCTTTCGGCCTAACTCTATGCTATGGTTTAGTTTTCGATGGGAATCGAAACCGAAAGTAGGCATAATAAAGAATGGAGTTTAGGTCAAAATCGAACAAAATTTGGTCCGACTTGAATTTCTGATTTGTTAAAGTTACGATTTCCCAACTTCGAACACATTTAAATTTTTAAACACACTTTGAGCTACAACTTCGAAGATTGGAAAAAAATAATGGTTCTTTTCCTCATATCTCAGTACTTTGTCAAAGCAATATGGTATCAAACGAGGCGAAACTACGATAGAATCCTGTTTGAACGAAACTCGATGTCGTGATGATCTTGTCAAATGGCGCAGCCTGTATTTTAAAACCACTCGACTTCTCCAATATGGATTCTCTCGGATTGGATCCACGCTCAAACAATTTCAGAAGGAGATGTTTGAGTCTAGTTTAAGGCCCAATTCATTTGCCACAAAGTTTGCCACGTTTTCCGATCTGGACACTGAAATGGGAACCTACTTTATCCAATTAATGAACAATCTATTGAAGTTGGAGAACCCTGATGCACCCGAGCTCCAATTGTCAGTTTATGATTTGCCTGGATTATTCAGCGTGGTCACTCCGAGAGGAACAAGAAATGGGATGATCTTTGGGGTCATTTTTCCACCCAACACTGAAATAGCGTATACCACCCACATTGCCAAAGAATGTGGCCGATATGCTCTTAATGATTATGGTCGATCGTGGAATGTGTTCTTGGGTGAGATTCCTTTTGATAACAATCTACGATTTTTTTGGAATTGTTTTGGGAACTTTCCAGGTGAGGTTCATAACAAATCCGCCCATCCTTGTTACCCGGAACCCAAGACTCCGTGTTGTACGGCATACACAGGCATCCTTCAAGACCACATGGAGACGGTTTTGAAGGTCATGAAGTTTGCTCACCTTCAGGGAAAGGTGGACGAGCACATGGATAGGTTGGAACAACTCTTTGGCGAGAAATTGGAGTTTCTAGGGTTGCTCTCGAGCACTCTCTCTAGATTTAATGGCGAGCCCTTGCACATGTTGACACACTTACCAATGGTTCCAGAGTGCACCTTTCAAGGTAAGTGGTCGCTAAGGGTCTATCCATGCAATCCAGGCAATTATCAGGAACATTTTTAGGCGAAATTAATATTGACAAGGACCAATTTACTTGGCATAAATATAATCGAGAGAACGAGAAGCGTTGCAATATGTTTGAACCGGTTTTGACGGATGTCGGAATATGCCATGCTTTCAACGGAATCCCATTTTCAAAAGCCTTTAAAGATAGCCAATACATTAAAACTTTCCAAAATGTCCATGTGACCGAATCCGAGGACAAGATCATACACATGGCCACCGGAAGTGGATCCAAGTTTGGCCTTCAGCTGGTCTTGGACGGACAGACGGTCACCAGTTCCATGCGTGGACAAGTGCCTCGATCCAAGTTCCAATTGGGCATTAATAACCTCTTAGAATTCTTTAATGTCAATGCCAGTGGATTAGTGGTTCATGCTGGATTTGAGACCACGATCAAGGTGATGCCTTCGGAGTTGGTGTCAGTCGAATCGTTGGAAAGCCTGACCCCGAGAGAACGAGGGTGTCGATTTACACACGAAAATGAAAATATGAAGGTTCTATCCCAATACACTAGAGCCGGATGTCAAATGGAGTGTATGATGGAACGTGCCAAAGACCTTTGTAAATGTGTTCCTTACAACTTTCCGAGATTAGACACAGATGAACACCCTCTTTGCGACATGTTTGGTAACTATTGTTTTAGGTACGTGTTACGTGTTACGTAGGTACGTGTTAGGCTTATTTTGTTCCTCATCGTATAGGAAAAGTTAAAGGTTCAAATGTTGGGTTTTAGATGGATGATGGGGAACTTCTCAAATCTGGATGGATGTGGATGTGACTCGGATTGCAATTACATAACTTACCATTATTTTGAGAGTCAGGTGCCCTTGAATGTGAAGGAAATGTGCAGTCAATTAAGAACCATGGTTCTCTCTCCTGAAAGATTGGACACTTTCACCGATCGCACTTACATTGACTTTGTGACCTTGGTCAAGTCCAAATACAAAGCTCTGAACCAGAATGAAGGTGCCTTGTTCTGGCAGAGGTATAAAACATTGATGGGAGAATGGAATGGAACAGATGATAAGGAACCCATCATGACATTTGATCACTTTTGCGAGCACATGTTCACCAAGGACATTGCTTTGGTTAATATCCAATTGGGAACCCTGGCGATTACGAAAAGCGTACAAAACCTGAAAATTACACCTGAGGAAAAACTAGCTATCATCGGTAAGTTCTTGAAAGTTCCGAAAAGATGTGTGTGGAGAGTTGGTTTCGACTCCGACGCATCCCTAGCCATTTTGGCCCAAAAACCCCCAGCTGAATTCGTCCGATTACACTCATTCATTTATTTCATTCGTAGGTGGGACCGTTGGCATTTTCACGGGATTAAGCTTTTTGAGCTTCTTTGAGCTGATCAAATGGATATTTAGGGGATTTGGGAGGCTCCAAAGATATCTCCGTCCGACCCCACGATCTCGCAAGAAGGTTGTTTTACAATGAAGAACAAAACCATCAAATCGACCAATTTGGATAATCTACAAATTAGTGATGGACCGAAAGCACTTTCGGCCGAAATTTCGGTTTCGGTTTCGGTTTCAGTTATGCCTACCGAAACCGAAAGCAGACAAGCACTATGTAAAATGGAGTTTGACAACAAAATCAAAAAAAAATTGGTCCAAAAACCTCTGAAATTTAAGTTTTCCGATTTTTCAAAATTTGCGACTACCCAACATCGAACACATGAGTATTCTAATTTTTAAGGCAGATTTTGCATTTGAACAATTTTGTAATCAGCTGCTTTCGGTTTCGGTTTCGGTTTCGGTTACGCCCTCTTTCGGTTTCGGTTATGAGCCCTTTCGGTCCATCACTACTACAAATCAATAACATTTTAGAAGAATGAACTCTTTAAATGCGGGAACTATGAGGGATAATGTAAAACACGATTTATTGACAAGGATAAATATGCTCTGATTATTGTGGTGGGTAAAACATGGTGCAGTGCGTACTGCGCCGATTTGTTGTGTGGATGGCTGGGGTTCGATTCCGGTTGACTGCCACCTTCCAATTTCAACTCTTTGGAGTCAAACTTTAGCGTTGAACCGTCTTAAAATGCAAACAATATATATACTATTGGCAGCAAAAAAACAATGTTGCAAAGACCGGCAATATTACTTCATAGAACATCCTTTATCAGTGATTTACTGATTCCTTAACAAACATGTTCTGGTTATTATGTATTGGCATGTTTGGAATGGTGTAAGGAAAATAATACCAACTAAAATGATATAACATATTCTACTATATTCAATTTTTAGGTGCAGGACTAGTATTTGTGAAGTTTATGTCAGCGCAATCAAAACTAAGTAAAAGTATGGTAATGCAACTATTTTGCTTAAAAGGTGGACTCAGATCTATTATTACACATAATTATCTACACATATATAACTAGCTAACCCTCCTCTACATTTTGTGCACATAAGTGGAAACTCATTCATTTAATGCTCCCTTCAATACTTAAGTTTGACAAGAAATAACAATAATTTACAACAGCATTCGTTCTAGCTAAAAATTGAAAACAGTAGTCTATGAAGCAAGGGTTTTTCTAACAGAAGCGCCCAATTGACATGTTCTTACTCAGGGATAACCTATATAAGAGTATAAATACTGGATACGAACTCGCGGAATTTCTCCGGCACGCAACCACCGGTATGAGGCCGAGATTGTAAACAAGAAGTACAAACGGCCATGTTTGGAGCGGAAAATCAAACGGAAATCGACCAAAATTCCAAAAGATAGTGCACCAATCGGTGTTCCCTGTATTTCAAGCGGATCCAGCCAAGTCATAGCCTTGGTAAAGGTCAACCCCACGCCCCAAAATCAGTCCGATGTTGGTGTTTTGAAGACAACAAGTTCAGCCATGAACGAGTGAATGAAATAGTGAATAAATGATCACATCATGGAGGGCTAATTCATTGGTCACAAGTGAGAATGAACCCGCAAAGTGTCTTTTCCTCAAGATGACGATCAAGTGATTAAATGAAATTTGATGAACAGGTTGCCTGCTACAATCTTTAGAAGTGAGAGCCTCATATAAAGCAAATAGAATGAATATGGACCTGAATCCGAGCGCAAATTCCTCGTGAAAAAGAATTAAGAACCAACTTTCGCCCGTACCAAAACGGGGAGTTTCTTTAGGCACATCCAATACACAGCTTGAACAACAAAGAATATCTTACGATTACTTGAATTATCAACAACAAAAAAACGTGTTTTTCCGAACTCATATATCATCCGACTTGAACGTCTTATTAGTATCTTTGAACTTACAATTGAACCCATCCGTCAATATTTAAGGTATTATCCTCCTGAACTGAATTAATGCATGCCAAACTTTGCATGAAATCAAGGTTGTTATAGGTTGTGTCACCTTGGCATAATTTAATGTTCTATAAATGATGGTACATTTTTAAATTTTCTTTATTGTATGGTTGTGTCTTTTAGTTCAGGATAATAAGGACAGGTAAGTTATTCTTAAGTTGTTCAAGTTGTGTGATGGACGAGTGCGATAAAACTCCCCGTTTTGATCCGGGTGAGAGTATGTGGGGAAAGTTAGTTCTTAAGATCCCTTTTCAAGAGGAATTTGCGTTCGGAAGAAGGTCCATATAGAGCAAAGAAAGAAGAAGTCCTCAGAGTCAAGAATTCGATCAAATGAAGAACAAATTAAGATGACTTTGAAACCTATCAGGTGGACCTACTAGCAATAATGGATGGGCTCAATATTTTGATCTGCCTTTCGAGTCAGTCAGCCCAAATTGGTGATCTGACAGTCTAACCCGGATTACATGTGTCACACCGCCGACACCATAAAAGAACAACGAACAGATGTCGGTCGGCATGCTCACACAAATCTCCTCCCAATTAACACCCCCCAGATCCTAACGCCGTCTTCACCTTCTCTCACTGATTCTTCGATTCTTGAGCTGTGCTGACGGGGGTAGGATATTTCAACAAACTTACTAATTCACCTTATTTCATAATTAAACATGCTACTCTTATACTCAATAAAGGTCCTAAACACCTACCGGGTGATGCATTAGAAACGGAACGGCAAACCATGTCCGTAACTCGGAAATGGTTGATCTCACAAAAAATGTATAAATATCAAAAAGATGCGGCAGATAACAATTTTAAGATACACAAGTTGTTATTCTCTTTTTGTCGCCTTATTTTTGATTTTAGCCAAATTTCTGAAGAGAGAAAAAAATCGGAGTCACGAACGCTCTGTTTTCGTAAAGGGCCCTTCAGGGAAAAAATCGTCGTCGCTTAAATATTGAAATTGGGTGAAATTGCTTTTTGTGACTTTTCAAGTCAAGTGTTTGGCCAATTCTATCCAATAAAGGTGAGGTTCATACATGGTTTCAATCATGAGTTATTGACGATGGAATTAGGTGTTCCGTTTCTTTTGAAACACCCGGTAGACTCGAGTTATTTCAACATGGACCCTCTCAAAGTCTTTAGAATGAAATGCTCCCATCAAGATTGAATTGTGTGGATTTTTCATTCAATCTGATTGTTAATTCCTGGACAAGGGGATCTAAGAAGACCAATCAAACCTTATCAAGCCTGTAGAGCCTATCCCTGCAATGATAAGTCATAATCCTCTGGTCCTGCAGGACCCTTAGCCCCAGTCCTGCGTAGTCCTGACCTTCTTGAGCCCCAAGACTTGAAAAAATTTCAATCAAATCCACAATCAAGGATTTAATCCCCACGTTTTTCACTCATTTTGTCTCAAGGACGTTGCGATTGCCTTTGTTCTTATTCCAATCTGGATCAGATGGTTGATCTGATCCAGAACCCTCAAAAGTGCCCTTCAATAGTTATAGCCAACAACATCTCCGACTTGGACTCCATCTTGTTTCAAAATGAGACCATTCTTGTTCTTTCATTTTCTTAAGGAAATGGTTCCTGCGTTGTGGAGGTGTTGAAGAGGATGGAAGATGAGTGACACTCCAAATACCACCACAGATACTTCTGTTTAGCATTGTTTCACTGAAGTTGGACTAATGGGTGAAGCAAGATTCCATCTACGTATTTTCCTCAATCTTATGAGGACTAAAATCCTTTGGAGAGTTGAATGTCAAAAGTTCATGAGACGAGTAAAAAGAGTGCTGGGACTTCTAAAATCAAGGTGAAGAACACCCAGTCCACAAATATTATTAACACAAAAAGTTTGACTGAATTATTTCAAGACACATGTTTGTAGCATGACCGAGTGTTGTGAATGACTAGATGTTTATTGTCTTGGAGACATAGATATTTATAGGGGGTAATAGATGCATTGTCGGGAGGGGCATACTCGGGAGCAGGATACTACATCTCCC
>JAAGOF010000104.1:2568618-2592589 GCA_010645155.1 Tigriopus japonicus | reverse complement strand
AAGTTTCAACTAGCCGCACATGATAAACGGCCCTTGCTGCCCACAATAAAATTTCACGACCGGCCTGCTCCGGTATCTCCTTTCTGGGACCATTGTGATTTTTTATTGTACAACCTCGATTAACCATGTCCACATTGGAGGAATTGAAATACATGACGACAAGAATAACTTTATATCAAGTTCACTAACTTGCAAAATTGCTCAATATTTTAGTCTGAAATATTGTTGGCTCTCCAAATTTGGCTATTTTTGCAGATCATGAACAAGCTATTTCGAGAATTGAAGACTTAAGTGTCGTTCCACGTTATACCTGAAATGATTTTTGAACACACTTGGGGGGAATATTCATCGGGATCTTCAGTTATTTATATTCTTGTAACTTTTGGTCTGCTATTTGTGAAAATTGAGCTTTAAATAGGCAAGTATCTTGCATCTGTAAATATCTGTGGGTAGACCACGATAGAAAGAACGGAAGAAAGAAAGAAGAAATACTGATGTGTTTCGAGTTGGATTTTTGGCAGAGTTTGGCCATTTTGTTTTTTATGGTAAAAAATCTGACCACATTTAAACTATCAACAGGCAATAGACCTAATCTACCATAAAATATGGCAGCACTGCCAACTCGAAATCCATTTTTATAACTATCGATGGAACTCGAAATCGAACTACCGGGTGATGCATAAGAAACGGAACGGCAAACTATGTCTGTAACTCGGAAATGGTTGATCGCACAAAAAATGTATAGAGCTCAAAAAGATGCGGCAGATAACAATTCTTAAGATACACAAGTTGATTTTCTCTTTTTGTTGCCTTATTTTTGATTTTAGCCAAATTTCTGAAGAGAGAAAAAAATCGGAGTCACGAACGCTCTGTTTTCGTAAAGGGCCCTTCAGGGAAAAAAATCGTTGTCGCTTAAATATTGAAATTGGGTGAAATTGCTTTTTCTGACTTTTCAAGTCAAGTGTTTGGCCAATTCTATCCAATAAAGGTGAGATTCATACATGGGTTCAATCATGAGTTATTGACGATGGAATTAGGTGTTCCGTTTCTTTTGAAACACCCGGTAGTTCGAGTGTTGCCAAACTGGCCCTTGTTTAGGTTTTTTCAAAAAGTTCTAAACAACATGCCTTTTTTAACAGCGATATACTTCCAAGTCAAAAATGGCAGCACTCCTGGTTCGAAACTCATCACTAGTACGAACAGACAGAAGATCAGTTGTTTAGGTAGCTTGGAAGTATAATGGAGGTATAGAGTCTCACGATTCAAAACGTGGAGTGTACGCAGTACTAAGATACCCTATCTACTGTATGTTGTAACTACTTTCGCTTTTTATGCAAGTTTTATCAGTGTTTGGTATTTCTTTTTCATTTCATTCTAGAGCCATTTATTCTACAGAGTGGGGCAGAAGTATCCGGACAAAACTTTGAACATAATTTTCAGCATCAAGAGCTATTTTTAGCCAATTGTGTATTTAACAAAAAAAGTTTGGACAACAATTAAGAACATTTTTATTCAATATGGTCACCGTTGGCCTTAATGACGGCGTCCAAGCGGCCGACAAAGGCCGAGCTGGCTTTGGCGATCTCGGCCGTGGAGAAGGAGGCCATGTTCCGCTTCACCGACGACTTCAGAGACGCCAGGCTGTTGTGGGGCATCTTGTTGACCTTCCTTTTCAGCTCGGACCACAACTAGAAGTCGCATGGGTTGAGGTCAGGGCTGTTTGAAGGCCACTCGTCTTTCTTGACCACCACGTCAAATTTGTTGTTCAAAAAGTTCATGGAAACATTGGACACATGACACGGAGCAGAGTCCTGGATCCACATGAATTTGGTTCCTGGTGGGTACAAGGTCGCTAGCCAGGGCATCACGACCTTCCTTAGAAGCTCCAAGTACCCGGTGGCGTTGAGCCTGAATTTGGGAGGGAAGACATGGGCTGGCATCACCTTCCCGTTGCTGCTGATGAGGCCAAAGACCATAATCTTGGCAGGATTCTTTGTCTTCATGATGGGAGGCACAACGGTTCTGTTCTCGGCAAGCCATCGGTTGTTCTGGGGGTTGTACGCACCATCCACCGTGAAGATTGACTCATCTGAGAAAAGTCTGACCGTCCTTGGATTGACCTTGCAGATTCTGCGCAACTTCTTGCCCCTCTCAAGCCTGGTGGCCTTCATCTTCTCGGTAAGAAGGTGGCGTCTGCCTCTGACGTAGGAGGTCAAGTTCAGGTCCTCCTTGACGGCCCTGGCCACAGTCCTCTTGCTCACGGACCGCCTGGCTGCGTGGGCCGATATGGACACAGCTGGGTTGGCCTCGATGGACCTCCTCAGGCCCGCCAAGAACCTAGGGGTCCGCTTTTTTGCCCTGTGTGGGCCGCAGGGGGCGTGGCTTGTCCCCCAGCCAGACTGCAGCCTCTTCATGACCTCATAAATGGTGGCCCTGGGGTACTTGGTTGACTTGATGATGGCTCTGGCGTCGTCACCGGCCGAGAGCAATTCAGCAATCACTTTATGCTTTTCTTCCTGGGGCTTCATATTTCCGGATTTAAACAAAAAAAAAAATTAACAAACATTCAAAACCGGCTTGTGGTCAAACCAGAAAAACGCAGGAAATAAAAATATTCCTCTTGCTTCAGGAGATATACGTCATCCAAGTTTTGTCTGGATACTTCTGCCCCTCTCCATAGCTTCAAAAGTTGTGTTCTTGTAAAGCACCAAAATTGCATTGGTATGTCACAATGGTGTCCAAAAGTCCACATGTCTGAAAGCTTCACCACCTCCTTTTCGAATGTCTGACATTAGTCGCTCTGATTTTGTTGACAACCCCTCTTGCCTTCTCCTTTTCCCCTTTTTCTCCTTCCTCATATGTAGAGGGTGACTAATTTCGAAACTGAGGTTGACATTTTAAACCTGTAATAACTTTAAAACGAGGCAAAAATCTTGATGTCCTTAAAACTTAAGACTGCTTTTTGATACAATAATTAACAACATGCTATTAGCTGCTGCCAATTTTAAATCACTGGGGATGTACAAGAGGCATTCAAACTTAGCACAGTGAAGAGCGTTTTTTAGGGATTTCTCTCCTTCTACACTCCAAGAAATGCGGTAAATGCCGCTTGAGGTCGCTTTTTTCGACTGTCAATACCTAGAAGCATAAAAGAAGCAGACGACGCGGAGTAGAAATAACCATGCTCGATCAAGTTTCGCTACATAAGCTGCGTTTTCAATCGCAACGTACGTATCGAAACTTGATCGAGCATGGCTATTTCCACTCCATCTCATGTGCTTCTGTTATGCTTCTAGGTATGGTTCAAGATATGCTTCTTCTATACTTCCAAACGTTCCAAACTACCTCATAAACCGACCTAGAAACAAGTTTTCAAAGTGGAAGCGGGAAAGAGAAATTATCTTAAATCATCGCACGCACTCGTTTTTGGAAACCTTATAAAATGTTGTCACAACTCCAGTTTTCACTTGAAAATAGAATCATTATTACCTCTGGCTCACAGATATGAAAATTGTCCCCACGATGATTACAAAGAATCGTTAAACTTACCTTTAATGCTACCTCTAATGAGTCGGCCAAGAAGCGATGTGGTATTGGCACAAAAATCCATAACTCAAGCAGGGGAGCGAGCGTATGTGACAAACTAACTTCAAGTACAAGTACCTGCATTTTACCAATATTGGCAAAACGCGGGCAAAGTTTTAGTTGAACGATGGACCTTGTCAAAACTATATGCAAGTCCTGCATCACAGCCTTTTTCAGTGTCGTTGCCATTTTTTTTGTCATCCTCTTTTCTATAAAGTTCTTTGAGTACGAAATTGGAACCCGGGATCAATATGAACCGTCCTTTAAAGCAGCCTTTCCTACCCTGACATTCTGTTCCAAAGATGGATACAAAGTTAAATGGTCCAAGCAATTCGGAATCAACGATTCAGCGATCATCAGCCAAGAAGGCTTCCTTCCCGAAGTCAACGATTCGGAGCTGATTCCCACCTTCAACCGATTTCGTTATAGTTTGACCGATATTCTCACCAACGTGACAGTACGAACCATCATGAAGGTTGAAGGTCGTTACCTTCATCATTTCTCCAATCAAGTATCTCAGGGTGAGTGGTCCCAAATTTCGACGTTGAACTTCGGCCATTGCTTTTCTCACACCATTCCGGAATCTTTTCGAAGAAGTGGCATCGCTCGTCTCCGATACGATTGGCAATTTCTACCCGAAACGTACTCAGGACCGAACGATGGCAACCTTCAGTATTTACAAGGGATCGTAACCTTTATACACCATCAAGGCCAGTTCTCTCGGGCTGGAAAGCTAAAACTATTGGCCCAAACGGCGAGCATTCATCAGACGGAAGTGGTGATCGAACCTTTTGTCCGAATCTCGGATGATCAGCGTTGTTCCGATGAGTCAAACTTGGGCTTCGATCAATGTTGGAAAGCGGCACTGAAAAAGAGACTCCACCAACGTTTGGGATGCATTCCGATTTGGCATTTTGACACACTGGAACCACATGATCTTGATGTCATTTGCAAGAGTCGAGATCGCTTCAATATCTCGATTGAGGCGTTTGTTATCGATGATCTCCGAGCGGATCAAGTCTGCCGAAGTCCGTGCCAGTTCATGTCGTTTGAAACGAAAGCGGTGAAAGTGGATACTTTGGTACACCCAGTGTCTTTGAAACGCGACAATTTGCGCACCAGAATCATCCTTGACTTTGCCGAGGAGACCCAAACCACTCAAGAATATCAGATCTATCCATTTCTGGAATTTCTGGGGGAAGCTGGTGGATTTATGGGTTTGCTTTTGGGCGCATCGTGCTACAAAATGGCCATTGCTCTTTTTGGATTTGCTGTGGACAAATTGTTGGTTCAAACTGCATAATGAAGAGGTATACAGAATCAATAAGTGAACACGGAAAACCTTCGTCTAGGAAAACTTGTTTTAGACCGATTTGACAATCTTTTCCACCAAAAGAGGACTTTTTGGGAAAAATGTGATTTTATTTGCAATCATCACTTCATGAATTGGACGATTCACGCGAAACGTAATGTGTGTAACTCAGAAAAATGGACCTGAAATGTATTAACCAAAACAGATGCTGGAAATGGCAATTCGTAATATGCATTTGTTTTTCCTCTTTTTTAGTTTATTTGACTCGCTTAAAGTACGGGTTGGCCACTTAAAATGGGGCAGGGAACACAGTAAATTTCTGACCATCTGGGCTCTGAATCAAAAAGTCATTGTTACCCATAGCTCTCATTATACTAGCATCTGGAACTTCTGTTTTAAAACATTTTTTCTAAAGTGGCCCCCATTTTGGACGGGGCCTTGAAGTCAATTAGTGATAAAAGTAGAAATTCTCCGCCAACATGACCAACCCAACACATGACCAACATGACCAATCCTGTAGCAAAAATTGAGCTTAACATGAACCGAAACTGGATTGGAGCAGACTACAAAATAATGTACTGTACATCCACAATAAACCAGAAAATTAGTAGTGACAAGCGTATAAAGAAGGCTATTTGTATTTTTAAAATTCAAGATATCGTGTTTTTGAGGTCTTTCAAGTTTCATTTTTGAAAGTGCTTGTCTACTTTCGGTTTCCGTATGCACAGCTGTAACCAAAACCGAAATTTCGGCCAAAAGCGCTTTCGGTAAATCACTAAACTCACTCATACCCAAAGTTTGGACACACAAAAAAAGTCAGTGAAGAATGCTATGCGGTTCCGAAAATGACATGAGGTGTTCCTTTTCATGTGGAACACTCGGTGAGGTTTTAGCTAAAGATGTGCATGGATGCACAATAAGTAAAAAAGAGGAGATAATAAAGTTGAATTGAAGCTTTCAAACGGAAATGTAAATTCACAATCCGAATGCTTAAAGCATATGAATTATTGACTGTCTGTCCTTCAGGTTGTAGAGTCGCCAAATAATCGATGTTTAGCTTTTTTCAAAGTCGGTTCCCAAAAAAGAGAAGAACGATCTCTCTTCACTACTTATTGAAGTTTTGCAATGCTTAAAATCCCAACGGAGGACTCTTAAAACCATGGATGAAATTTGGGTCATTAGCATGATGAGTGAATAATGAAAGGTACAGAAGCTCATGTGAAAGAATCGTCGTCAGAACACTAGCGACAGTGGCTTTATCATGAAGCTTTAAAAAAGCCAAAAAAACAGGAAGTCCAAGAGAAAAAAATACGACAAAAAGGAGCCTTTGACCGAAAATTATCCATGGAAGGGCTTGAATCCATCTTATTTTATAATCCTATGACTAGATCAATCTTAACTGGCATGATCTGGTTAAATTGATTGCAAATTCGACTTTTGTTTTAAGTTAAACTTCCTGATTGATGGTGGCGACAACAACGGCAAACATTTGAAGTTTCAAAAAAGCCAAACAACTTGACTGTGTCGACACTTCTTTCACGCTTTGAAAGATTGTCTAATCTATTCTCACCAATTTGATATCATTACGAAGTTCATGAAATGCTTAAATAATTTCTTAAGAATGTTAACACTTCTTATATAAAAATGAAGCCAAACAACTTGACTGTGACGACGCTTCTTTCCCATGAGCTTCTTTAATGAAAGGTAATGAAAGCGTTAAGTTAGGCAATTGTCGCAATCATGCCTTCAGCGAGTCGATATCTAGTAGCATTGGGATACCTGCTCAACCTTATCTTGCACCGAAACTTTGACCCTTCAGCTGCAAATCAATGAGATAAAGTTGTACAACTACCCCTGTATGGCTCTGGTCAGAACAGATTGTTCAAATGAGTCCTAATGTCAAAGGAGAGGTTGATCCCCGTTTCCATCGGGTCAAGCAAGTCTTTCAGAGACATTTCGACAATGGATCCGAAGGCAATGCCCAATGCTGCGTTTACTACAAAGGAGTCAAGGTAGTTGATCTTTACGGAAGTGCCACCAACGACAACTCCTACACTCCAGACACGTTACAAACCGTGTTCAGCTGCACCAAAGTGGTAACCTCAATCGCTTTGGCATGTATGGTGGATCAAGGCAGGCTCAGCTACAGCGACAAAATTGCCCAACATTGGCCAGAATTTGCCAAGAACGGAAAAGGAAATATTCGAGTGGAGGATGTTTGCCGTCACGAAGCTGGACTCAATCATTTTTCCACCACCTTGCCAGGATCGGCACTTTTGACGGAAAATATCAAGCGCAACCATATCGGCCAGGTCATCGAAAACGAATGGCCTAAAGCCGATCCTGATGAGCAAGGTAAATATCCCCGAAAATATCATCTTCTCACTCGAGGATGGATTCTGAACGAGGTTTTCCGACGAGTTGAGCCACAAGGACGCACCATGGGCGAATATGTGCGCCAAGAGATTGCTCAAAAGTTAGGGATTGACGTGTACATTGGCATCTCGGATGAGGAGATGAAGAGGTTGTGCCCATTGAGCTATCTTACCAAAGGTCAAGTGTTGCTGGCCAGTCTAAACCCATTCACCAAGGCCATTGAACCAAGTTTTGGGGATGTTTTTACGATGCTGCAGTATAAGCCACCCAAGACAGATGGAACCAAGCCTAGAGAGCCTCATCGGCAACCACGTCCAGCATTGGAGTATATGACCAAGCTATTGGATCCTATTGAGGTTGTGGAGGACTGTTTGAGCCAACCAGTGGTCATTCATGGAGAGGCTCCGAGCTCGAATGGAAGTTGCTCGGCCAGGGGAATGGCGAAATTGGCAGCTTGTATTGTCAATGGTGGGGAAATTGACGGCATCAGAATTTTGTCAAAGGAGGCGTGCGATCAAATGCACGCAAATTTTCAGGAGAGGACAGATTGGTCGTTATTCGGAACGAAAACCAATTTCAGTCGGGGTGGTCTCCACTTATATCAGTAAGTTGTTGTTCACAAGTGAACCTTTTACTACAAGAGAGAGGGTTGGTTGCCTCCTTTGGTGCAGTTGAAAGTGACTCTCTAAGCCAGTTTTTCAAAGAAGAATGAGTTCTCGGGATGACCATGACCTTGTAATTCCACGCATGTTGGGGAGCGAGGAAGATTTGTTCCAAGTTTTCCACACAAGTCGTATTTTGATAATTAGCAAAACAAAATAAGTTAGAATACTTAGCGCGAAAGGTTATGTAAAGTACTCTAAAGTTCTTTTCATCACTAGAGGTTGCTAATTGTCACTTTTTTTTTTTCGATTGAAGCTCTTCATAGCTTCTAGAGTGGGGTTTACGAGTTATCAAGCCGCAATTTTTCATTTTGAAACCAAAAGGGGGCACCCAAGGCAAATTGTGCCCAATGAGCAAAAATAATTTAGCTGACAAAAAGTTCTTTGAGAAAACTACTTTCTATTGACCAACAATCGCTATCTTTTTTAGACAATTTTGAAGTTTTTGAACAATCGCTTGTGAGTGCTATTTTTGGAAAAGGATGGCATTTTCCACAAAATGAATCATGTTCATTCCTTGAATTTCAGGACAGACGAAAATGACCCACCCCTGTTAAAATTGGTCAAGAACCCATTAAGAAACGGATACATTGGCTGGCATGGTTTAGGAGGATCTGCCATGCAATGGCACCCCAAGTATGAAGTTGCATTTGCTTATGCTCCCACTTTGATGGCTTGGGAGGATCCAGGCAATGCCAAGGCAGCCAGACTCCAAAGGGCGGTGATTGACTCCATAATTGAGCTAGAGAGGTCAAAGACTGCCTCAAAGCTTTAGAGACGCGCCAAAAAGGTCACATTTATTAGGTGTGAGCACTTTCATTTTTGGAGTATGCAAATTTTTAAGTATGTTTGTCCAGGGCAAAAAGAGCGAATCCATAAAGCCATTTTTCGCTTGTTGTGGATTTTCTGGCCATCCCATCCTTGACACTTGAATGAATACACAAATAACTTAATTAGTAGTTTTGCTCGTATTAAAAGGATACTTTCCATCTTTGCTTCAAGACAGAGAGAAGAGTCGACTTTGCTTCTTTGCCTTGAGCTAGAATTGCATCTAATAAAAGAAGTCATTCAAGTATTCAAACAGAATATAGATATTTTGTATTTCACCAAAATATATCATATTAGTAATAGATCAATTGAAATTGACAAAATACAAGGAATAGCAAATAGAGGGCACAAATTCATGACTGGATTTCTTTTCTCTTGCAAATAATAGCGCATTCCTTGGGATGAAAACAAGGTGGTCAATCGTTTCCGATCGTAATTTAGAACAATCAACAGGTATGCAAAACTTTTTGGGTACAACAAGGCTTGAACATTTGTGAAACAAAATATTAAGACTTGAGTAAACTGACTTCGGTTGAAGATGAGGGAAGGAGAGCCTTTTTTGATTCATATTCGTTTAACGTCAGGTTGGGAACGAATTTTCCTCCTTCAGAATTTTTGTCCCTCAATCGGAGTGGAATAACTTGTTTTTTTTTCACCAGGAGTATCATCTTCATGAAGAGCTCAATCTTGCTTCATGTTTGGTAACAAACAAAGAGAACCATAGTTGTAACGACATTGACATTCACTCGAAGCATGAGTTTTCTGGTTAGTAAGATTCGAAGAATGAATAAGGGCGGGAAAAAAAGAATGAAAGTTTTTCCTCAAGAATCAAGCGCAGGTGCTTTGTTCCATTTTGAGCATTTCTGTTCCACGACAAGCAACATATTTTGACGTTGTTGGTTCCTCTGACAATGACCATGGTCGACTCATTTCCCCATTTGAGTCTCGCCTGACTCTCCGCTGCCCGAAAGATGCATCGGCTTATTGGGACTCAAAATCTGGTCCAGGCGTTCCCTCCATTGTGGAACTGATTCTGCAAATCGAGAACAAACAAGGTCATGTTTGACGATCCCATAGCCCAAAGGGTATATAATTTATAACATACCTGAGACAGTTCTGGACGTTCGGTGAGTGGATGATGGGTAACTCTTTCCCGTGGATGCCATTGAGGTGACACACTGATTCTGGCTTGTTTGAGATTCAGACAAGGCCGACGAGGATCTGGGGCCAAGCTCTGAAGGAGGCGCGGGAAAGGCCATGGGATGGGCCAATGATATGACGGATTGGAACGGACCACAAAAGTTCACGTTGATGGTAATCGGGTGGAGGACCAAGGGCGATCCGGACGAAGGCTGACTAGACTTGTTCGACTCGTCCATGTTTCCGTGGAGAACCAGGTGAGGTGCAATCAGCGCGTGCTCGATGGACAATGGGATGTAGAAGGTGCCTCGAGGGTGAAGGGCAAATATAGGTACTCGGGATTTGTTGACCTAACAGAGACAAGATAGAGAACATAAATGAATGCAAGATCCATGGGAGCAAAATGTTGAAAGTGTTTCGTCTTCAGTTCGTTGGGAAGTGCACTCACATTTCCGGATGTCACGTTGGACCGCCCTTTGGAGGCGTGATGAGGGGTGGGGAGGGATGAACCGGGCTGAGACAGAAACGGTCCCACATGAGGCGGTCTTCGAGGGGGATTCTCATTGATGTGAGTCTCCAAAGTGGAAGCGGCATAAGACAACAATCCCAAAGGGCCTTCCTGAGGGTTTCCACTCGAATATTCACCAGTACTGCCCTGCATGGAGTCATCCTCGTCCATTTTCTGAAATTACCAGACGATAAAAATTAGTTTAAAAGACAGGTCCATGGAACTTGAATAGCTATTAACTTACCCGTTCATGTTTGATCGCGTGATCTCCAGAGGACGGCTCTCCTGTTGATTCTAGACGAGCTCGTTTGCTCCGGTGGACCTCATCGTCTGTCCCATATTCATCACTGAACCTTTGACGGATGGTCTCTTTAAACTTGTAGCACCCTAGAATGTCAAACAAAACGATTAGTTAGCTCTATTCCGATGTAAGTAAAAAAGAGTAATCTGGTCATCATACCTGCATGGTCACGGTCCAGATCGGGATGAGATGAGACAAAGCTACCACCGTCCAAACTCAAGTTCTCGGGTTGATCCGAAGGAGGCTTCGAACGACACTCAGAGCTCTGATCATCTTCCATTTCGTAGGACGGACTATATGATCGGATACTGTCACCTGCAACCACAAAACGCTAATGTCATCAGTACTTGGTCTTTGAAGGTAAAGTTTTGTTTTGACATAGTACCTGTCTTTCCTGAGAGATTGATTTCCGCTCGGTCTTTCTGGAGAGAGGCAGACAGAACCTTAGGCTTCAAGTAAGGCTGAGAGCTGAACTCGGAGGAGTCCGAAGGCCGACTGAGACTTCCATAATCTGAGTCAGAAGCCGACAAGGATCCCTTTTCCGAATTCATCTGGTAGCCGACCATCATGCTATTCGGCCTTGACAGCGAGCCTTGAGATTCCATTTGAGACAGATGAAGGCTGCTTCCTGGATGACCCATGCCCGGTAAAGCCTGTGAGCCCGAAGTAAATGGAGCCGATGATGAGGACGAACTGTTGGACGAGGACGAGCCTCGGATGAAAGGCAGGCCAGCAAATCGATTGGAGGCTTGTCGTGTGGATTTGACTGCAAGAAGAAACACTTATTTAAAATACACCACACTTCTCACATTGACGCCATTGACCAAGTCTTGTCCAACTATTTAGGACATTGGACAACGATAAAGAGGGGAACAAGATACACCTCACGTGGAAAACTACGTGATAGATTTGAATTTTCTTGGAAGAATGTACAATTTGGCAGTGGGTATAACTAACATTTCTGTCTTGAGGTAGATAGTACAGAATCGTGATCTAATCGAGACCACGTCCGACCCGCAAATCAGGGACCATCTTTGCTTACAAATCGAGCTCACTCTGGGATTGAATGAAAGTGACAACGTGATAACAACGTTTCAAGCTCAATTCCCTTGCCTTGACCTGGGAACTTTGTACTATTGACTCCCAATACCATCCATCCAGACAACCAGTCAATACACGTGACATGTACTTGGAAGAAAGGCCGTACCTCGATTAAGCTTTTCGTAATGACGTTGAAGATGGTTCATTACGCGAACGCAGAGGGCGTCGCCTGAATAGAGGCCCTCTTTCTCCACCATGAAATGCATCACCTCGCTCAAGCACTCGTGGTATCCAATGCGGAAACTCTCCACGTGTTTCTCCATGGAGACGTCGGATTTTCCTCCCTCAATATCATCCGTGCCACTGGACGCTTCTTTGGAGGTTGTTGTTGAAGAGGAGGAGGAGGCGGACGAGGAGCTCTTGGAGTTGTCCATGTTGCGGCTCAGTTCGCACTTTTCTGCGATATTCATAATACATAGAAAAAAGATAGATAGAGCAACAGCTCCTTTGGATCGATTGTTTTTGATTCGGATCTAACCTATGCTCCTGCAGTTGGAATGAAGTTGAAGATGGTTCATGTGTTTGATGGCCATCTCGATGATCTCGGTCTTTTCTATTCGGCCGCGTCCTTTCTTCAGGTACGATTTCGGGATTAAACGTGAGAGGTCGGCCAAACAGTTGTTCATTCGATCACGCCTCCGTTTTTCGATGATCCGATGGGACATGGGATCCTGAAAAGAAGCACAAAAATCTGTCGTTATTCTGTCATTCTCGTTTCGTATAATCCAAAAATGTGATCCATCTTCATTCAAGGTGAGCCAACGACGTCATTCAACGTGATCCATGGTATGATTTGCAATGGTGAACACTTTCCTCAAGTGAGGGATTAAAGAAGGCATTGGTTGTTTTCCCCCTTTTTGGAACGTTTCTCTTTGTGCCTTTGATAACCATTGTCATTGCTAATGATGAAGCGAACCCATCCATTCCAATCAAATTCCAACAAGCCCAAACCACATGTTGTTTTC
This sequence comes from Tigriopus japonicus, assembly GCA_010645155.1. NCBI lineage: Eukaryota > Metazoa > Arthropoda > Copepoda > Harpacticoida > Harpacticidae > Tigriopus > Tigriopus japonicus. The sequence continues at coordinate 2,579,811 of JAAGOF010000104.1, read as the reverse complement.
TCGCCCCCAGCAACGTTTTTTTTTTACTCTAGTTTCCAAGTGCACCAAAACAGCCTTGATTGAGCTTCTCACCCATTGACCTCACGTGTTCTCCGCTTTTCTTCGTTTTCCGCGAATAAAAAAAAAGCTGACTCCAGACATTATGTGTGACTCACGCCGAATGCTCAAAATCGAAGTTCTACTTCCTCCCACCATAATTTATGTGGGAATGGTCTTGATTCACCGGGATTCATGGCTCAACTTTCCTTTCGGAGAGGCTCTTGGCTGGTTCTAAAGTTATGAATCATTCTGTTCGCTTCATGAAGGTTCGCCAAATTTTAATCACTTCGATTCAAAAATGCGACATACGAAACAATCTTTTAAGAAGATTGGGTGGTGGCATTATGTCTCAGCAAAATATTGCCAATCAAACAGGCATCCGTTCTTTATCAAACACGTGACACCCTCACGATAATTGGACTAAGAAATGATCACCAGATCCACTGTAGAGCATCAGAAAAGGTAATAAATGCAAAAGACCACTCAGGATTATTTGAACTTCCTGCTCATAATCTCCATTACATGTGTGGCTTTGAAAGAAGGGTGCTCAATGAATACTGTTGAATCGCTTTTACAACCATAACTCTTTTCATCAGATCTAGAAAGATTGTTTAACAATGAATGGTTTTGTTATACCACTATTTTTTATGTCATTAACACATGTGTAAATAAATAAAACCTAAATATTTCCAGTTTGAGCCTGATTTCGCTGAATCAATATAAATGGCATGGAGCAGGAACAAATCAAAGTGCACATGAATTAAGTACGATGCGTGCTCCCAGTACCCACGAGTCAGGTTGTTACGTGGTCAAACCCTTCAACCTTCAACGACCAATCAAGACCTAGATGCAATCCTCTTTTTTTATATAAAACCTCAAGCACAGGATTGACTTGAATCGTGTCGAGTCACGTGCGAAACAACGCTCTTCTTCGAAACGCGCTCATTCTCCGAGCAGAAAATGATAACACTCTAGCTAAACAACGCCCTCTGTCCATGTGTTCATTATTTACCTCATGGCAGGTCTTTTTTCGTCGGGATTGGTGACTGGAACTCTGGGATTCGGAGCTGGTGCTGCCCATGGCACTCGTTCCACCACTCCCTCCGGATCCGAGCCCAGAATCACTGTGCGTGGATCGGATGCTCCGCTCACTTTCCGTACTTTGGGCACTCAATCCGCTGCGCACACTTTGAGCACTGGGGGATCGGTTGTGGAAATGTCGTTCAAGGAGGGATTCCATCTCGGTCTTGGGACGGTTGGGCGTGGGTGGGGTCGGGGAAGGGGCTTGAATAAGGTTCTGGTGTGGCATTTGCTGCTGCTGCTGTTGTTGTTGAACCTGTTGTTGTTGCTGCTGCTGGTGGTGATGATGCTGGTGATGGGCGTTTTGATGCATTTGCCGTTGCTCTTGTTGCTGATGAGCCCGGAAATAAGCCCCAGCAGTGGTGTGGAAGGATAGACTTTGGACTTGCCCACTGGCATCTGGACTGGACCCTTGCTCACGCTCACGATCCGTGGGCGTGTTGTTCCCGCCACACGAGGGGCTCTTCAGCGATAGATTCTGGTGGATCTTTTCGTCAAAGCGTTCCATGATATTGGGAGTGGTGCACTTTAAGTAGTGTGCATGGTGGGACCAATGCACTTGGCTCTTGACTGAGGATTGACCTTCAATTGTGAACTAGTGGTGAAGTACAAGCTTTTCCTAAGCAAGGATATTGCGGTCGTACGTTTGTGCTTCGTTAGTGGTAGTAAGAAGAGTAGTATAAGATCAAGACGGAATAGCCGGAGAAGCAGAGGAGAAAAAGAGATAGGGCGAAATTTAAAGTTCGAAAGCAAACACTCGCTCGTTGGAATACGGGCAAAGGATATGAGGGCTTTGGTTTCCCTTATTGACCCGCAAGGCTTCTTTGCACCGTTCTTCTTGGACACTCACGACACACTCTGGCAGTAATCTCTGGTTCAAAAAACGACACTTTCGTGTGGGGAGGGGGAAAACTTGGAATTGATCAAGACCTACGAGGGCGTAGATTTGTCCACTTATAGTAGTTCAAGTACCTAATGTAAACTTCGACACAACAATCCAAATCTGACGTTGTCCTTCAGAAAAGTATGGTATCAATCGAGGGTAGTGGTATCTTCGTTCTCTCAAGCACAAGACGTAATTAGAGTTCCAACTATGTGATCTCAAACCTACAACAGCTCTCAACACGTGTGTTACTCAGTGGCGATATCTGCTTGTACTGAAGACTTTGGGAAAGGCTTTTTCCCACTTTTGCACACCCGACAAGAAACGAGAGCACAGAGATCGTCGCCGTTCTTGTAGCTGTAGTTGTTGTTGTCGTCGTCGACGTTGTCGTCAAGTTTTCCGTCACATTGTTCATTCACAAGTCCTCCCATGTGGGCCTACTATGTAGTATGTGTACCTCCTGAACAAATACGTGTGCCCTCCTCAAACGCCGCAATGTATGTATGCTGCCAGCCCAATAGCCAGCCACTCAGCCACTTTAGTCCTTCGCCAATGATTGGATAGACTGGAGTGGTGCCCTCGCTTGAAGCCATCAAATGGAACACTCACTCGCTCTCTGACCAATCTTACTTGGAACGGCACATGTCTGAGGAGCGTGAGACAGAACACGACGACGACGACGACGACGACGACAACAACTGGGCACAATCCCACATCTTTTTCAAGCCTCCAGAAATCCAGAATTGACACCGCATCAACATACAAGCTCATAATCAATGGGGGAAGGGTGTGGGCATACGTGGATGCATTTGGTACTATTTTCCCGGACTACAATGGCTTCCAAGTTCTACCAAACCTACCACTAATAAAGCATGAACAACTTCTCAGGTACTCAAAAACATGGCCTTATTGCTGTTACAGGGTTACCCAAAACGCACCATGCTCAAACACGCGATGTCGATCTTGTTTCTCCAAGGCTCATTGTATTTCCCCTTGTACGGCGTTAGTTTTAGGACTCACTCCAAATACACGTGACTGGATTTTAGGCGGGCAGGGGGAACTTGACAAAAAGGGACCAGCAAGCCACCGAGCGAGCGCCCTCCCTCTCCGCTCTCGTCAGTCAGTTAGGCCTAGATCCTTGATTGGGCACGCAGACTTGCTCTAAATCGTGCATCACGCGGAGTGGAAACAATCTCGCACGTGCAGAACTTTAAGAAGACACACTCCTCGGAACTCTGGATGTAGCTCTCTACGAGATTGGCATCGGCTTCGTGGAGGCCACAGGCACCACTGATTTGGTTATTGTTTCGGGGACAAGATTGTGCTTGAAATTGATGCAATCTAGGATGTTACGTTGACTTAAGAGGTCATAGTATTACTAGGGAAGCTATTCCAGAAATAGTGTGATAGACGAGATGTAATCACTGATTTATTTTGGAGGATTGAATATCTTGCCCGGCCTCTAACAAAAAAGACGGATCTTTGAAACGCCTTTGAAATGTGGCCAAAACGTTTTGGTTGACTATGAAAATGGGATCACGTTGTCAAATAAGATCCCAGTCAACTTTTTGCCCCGCTTAAAAATGCAGTTTTCGGGCCAACTTTTGAGCTAAGAGTTCGGCTGAAATGTCCCTTTGGTGTTGTCAGACCGACCATGTGACATTGGGTTGGATCTGATTTGAGGAAAAGTTCTCGGAATGATCGAATATTCGTTACGGCTCTTGAATTTGGGTCTCACCACCCAATCCGGGTTGATTACAATTTACAAGTCACATGTTTGGAACGTCGTCGTACGCAATTCAAGATTATACCACGGGGATTGCCTAAATGAACAAGACGTGGTTGAACAATTCACGTGGTGTTTGCCTAATTCTGACCGAACTAACTTAATGAGACTCTTGGCTGGATCGAAGGGCACTCTTAATTTGCCGTCAGATTTGGATTGTTCGATGACGCACATTTTTGAGACCATTCGCACACTCACTTAATCACTCACTTATTTAAAATTTTACACGCTCAAATAGACAGGCAGGCAGACAGGCAGATACATAATAGATAGCCAGTCAAGACAACAACACCTTTTTGAAGCACATTCAGATGACACTGAAGGTGTCTCATTTTGAACACGCCATTGTTGTATTCAGTCTTGAACTTGTTCCAAGCCCTTCGTTGGCGATCCGCGATCATTGGAACGGAACCTCGAAGGGCTGAAGGCATCTTCATTTCACTAAGGACAACATGCTTTTGAATCCAAGCGCGATCAAACTTGGAATGACCTAACTCACACATTTGACATCCTGGTGGGGAAACAAACGAACACAAGAAAGAGGGTTTCAGTGACTCATTGGTTTCAACCATGACCACATGGTTCGGAGTAATCCCAAAGTAATGAGACTTATTCTTGGAATGACATTTCTCAATAACACAGCTTAAGGGATACATTAAGCCTGTAATCCTATATTGTATTGCTTTGCCCTGCAATAACCCAAAATTGACTCGTAAACTAGCACGAAAGTTTTTTTTTTTGCGGATTCTTTACTATCGCTACAAGGAATGGGATTTCCTATAAAGTCCTATTAAAAGGAAGTTAATTATTCATGAAATTGATATTTATATGATATGAGGTCTAACAACGAGTTACTGTTGGCAGATCTGTTCAAGACTTGAGTAGTGGGTTGATCAGGAATTGTATTTTAAAATAAAGTTTAGCTGTTTACCTAAACAGCTAATAGCTAACCAATACGGTCAGGGAAGGTAGTTTCACATATACTTTCTGAGCTTTGAAGTAATGGCCTGTAGTTTTTGTTGCACACACCATAACAGACATTCAGGACACCTTCTTCGAGCCAAATATGAGGAATTTGACAAGTCCTCACATTTTTTAGAAAACATGATCAATTTTTTATTGGATCTTCCCATGCATATCGTAACACGTTTCAGACCCAAAATAATATGCACATCAATTTTGATTTTATTGCAACATGCTAAGTTGGTTCTGAATAAATCGCTAAGCAGCAGACAATGAAAACACTGAAGAGTATTCCATTTTTTGAAACCTAATCAAATGAATTTTTAGAATAATTAAATACACATTGTTCTCAAAAGTTTTAGTAAATACGTATAGATTAGTGATGGATCAAACAGGCTTTTAACCGAAACCGAATGTTTCGGCCGTAAAGCCGAAAGTGGACTAAATCAAAACCGAAAGCAGCCGACCCGACAGCAAAATTATAAGTATGCATGATCATTCACTTTCAAATTTGTAGTGTAATAGAGAATTTTGAATCGGAAAAAAATAAGTTCCAGTGGTTTTTGGATCAAAAAATGTCTGATTTTGCTATCAAACCACCTTTATTCTCTTTAGGGCATGTTTGCTTTCGGTTTCGGTAGGCATTGAAGAGACACAATAGATCAAGCTGTTGCCTCCTCTTTCATTCCGTATGTCCTGTACTCTCTATAATCAATCTGCCTGGAAGCCTCTTCCAATTTTGATCGATCGAAAGAACCAATTTCCTTATTATTTGTTTTATTATCAGTTTTACGATAGTTGGAGAGCTAAACACAAACCAAATTAATTAGCCTATTTAATAACAGCAACTCCTATGGGAGTACCTCAAAATCTTTTGGTCTAGTTTTTGGCTCTTGGATAGAATCCTTCAGCCTCATCTTATAAACAAGGACACTAGTATCAGTGCTTATTTGCAATCTGTGCTCATGAAATGTCTCATGACTTCTTCGTTTCATCTTTTTCTAAAGAGGCTCAGTGTGAATTTTAGCCTGTTTTGTACGGCAGTTATCATAAATTTTGCTTAAGAAAGTTACAAAAAACATATCAATCTGCGTTATCGTCAAAATTAGTTTTTTATTCTTGGACACTTAAGTCCTAAATATCAAGTTTGGCATTATCTTAATTTTCACAAAAACTCCCGTGATCACAAACATACAACACTAAAAAGTCATAATCATTTCTCTTTGCAAAGCGAAATCGCTTAATAGATTAAACTGAAAGAACATTGGTTATTTAACTGAAACATTATTGATCCAAATAAAACATCAGTTACTAGACTGATGTGAAAACCTGTTAATTAATTAACTTCTAATGACCTAGATTTTAGTCGAGGTTGTCTAAGGTCCTTGATACATCACAACAAGGAAAAAAACATGCCAAAGTTTGGCACGCTTTGCAATCTGAAAACAAGCATTCACGCAGACAATCACAAAAACCAAAACACTCATTCATCAACGAAAGCGCACAAAACAGAAAAGAAGAAAAGTAAACCGCTTACGGAAGTTTTCAGAACATTCTTACAAAATGTTTTTACGTTTTTACAAAACTCATGAAGTTAGCCAACTAAGCCAATAAACGCCAAGTAAGTTCATATTTAAGGGACTCGAAGTTCCAAAAGTAGTTTAAAGAGAATTGAACTTTACCCAAAAGCTTGGTTAAAATTGAAAATGAGATTTTACATCAACCTTTACCTCAAACGCTGTACAAATCAATGATTATTGATAGTTTTCACCCTCCCAAAATAGCATATTGTTCCGTTACCTAACTGCTTTAGATTCTTACGAACTGACACTTTCCCGAAAATACATTTCTGATTATAAAGATATAATCAATATTGATTTTGAAATTGACTTAATTAAATACGTTTAAAATTATTTCTGATTATTTTTATACTTTTAGGATTAACTGGCTAAATAATGAAGGGCCTTTCGCGTTTTTCCAACACGATAGCGTCCAAAAAAAAATCATTGAGAGACATTCTAAGAAAGCATTAGTGATGAACGTTGAGATATTGCAAAACTTGACAAATATTTTGACAAATCTGCAAGATAGGGTTTGGCAAACTTTCTATACCTCCTTGTATCATTAAGCACCATAAGGACATACAACCTAGCGTCTTTAACGTGAAAAAAGGCTTTGTAAAGATTGTCATTTAGTTGCAAGAAAGTTTCAAATATGCATCCTTTTGAGAGAAGTGCGTGATTGCTGTCTTTACTACAATAATGCTGTTCTCGAGTATTATCACCTGCAATTGCACGACTCGCTCACGTTTAAAGCCACTCGGTCATTATTATGCATTACATATCATCAGCTTTATCAAAGAATTTCAAGTATGACGAACAAGAACTCTGAATCAGCTGAGAACAAACACTGAACAAAATGGTCAGTTACGAATTGTTTCTTCATTTGCAGATATTATGTTACTTCCAATGGTCTCCTGACGCCCTATCTTTAATCATTGATGATTCCTGTAAAACCGCACATGCAGTTGAGAAGTCCTCAAAAGTTTAAATATAAATAAATTAAAATTGATTTTAAAAAATCTGCAGAATTTGGTTCCCTTCATCACACTGTATTTGCTCTGGTAAAGACAACATAAATCGATAACTTTGGCCTCAAAAATGATTTCAGCCTTGAAAAGAGAGCTTGAATTCCACTGTTACCAAGGTCTCGGATTGACCTCAATTCTGAGTTGTACGTATGAATGAATATAATGCAAAACCAACTAGATATCCTGACGTCACTGAAATTTCACTGAAACCCTTACCACCTTTAAGGTTTAGTCATATGAATTGATCGCGAAAAAGTCCCGTTTCTTCACAGGACACACACACATCCACACACTCTTTCTTCACCGTTCGTCCCGTTCATAGGTCATTCACACCGGTTCAAAACGCTTGGGAAGATCATTTTGGGCACCAAATCACCGGCCAAACACCGTGTTAAGGTGCCTTTTGAGGCCCATAGGCCTGAGCACAAGCCCAAAACCTCCACCTTTGAAGCACAGAGGGTTGAGCATAATGATATTTAGGGGTGAGAAACCAATGATTTTCCGGAGCACTTCAAGAACATTGTTTCCTTCTTTCACTACAAGGCAACATGCCTTCTACTAACGTGGGGTCATTGACATTGAATCTTTCCTTCTAGGGTTGCCAATTTCACGCAGGCCCGATTAAGCAAGTCTCAGGTGGAAAGTTCACCAAAGCCTAAACGGACCTTTATCTTTGCACGCGTTTCAAGGAGCTCAGTTGCGTTGTAGTGATCATGATTTTGTTTATAAAACGAGCATAACACGCAGTTTTCTTAACGAAAGTTTGAATAGTATTAATTGTATAGCAATTTCAATAAAAACATAAAGTCTTGGCAAATATTGTAAGCCATTTTTAGGACACAATCGGATCGTTCGTTACGTATTAACAATTCAGGAACGAAATGGTAACGCACGTAAGAAAGCAATATTTATTTTCTTGCGAGTGGAAATGGGGACCCTGACTGAAGATGGAACAGGCCTACAGGCCTGACACTCATTGCCCGAGCCATTTCAGGCCTAGGAACTGAGATCGCGCTCGCCCAATGTACCCTAACAGGGTAGAGACTCGTATCTGGACGAGGGCGATGACACCAACAACAAGGCGAACATTTCCTCCTCAGGGTGATTGTGCTTAAATTTGAGAGCATCTAGTCTAGTCCTCATTGTCAAATAACAAGGATTTTAATACTACATAACAATGCTCTTTTCAAAATAAAAGGTTCAGTTACTTTCCATTTCTGCTTATCGTCTTGTAACAATCAGCTATCACTGTGCCTTGGCTACATTTCTTTAGAGAGTCCTATGTGACTGGATTTTTCAAATAATAGTTTGAGAGAATAGGCGAAACCTACAAACAGTGAGGGTCCCTGGTGTTTGAAAGCCGCACTAGCTCATTCTTGAAAACAAACCCCGTCGTTTTATTTGACGTCGAGGACGTTTCGACCTCAGAATGTGTGATTGGGCCTGAGACGGAGGCTCAAACTACACCAAATTGTCCCAACACCTTGTGTGCCCTTTTGAGTTCTGCAATTTTGTGTGCAGGTGTGTCGTCCTGTGCCTGGGATTGATCGTGTTTCGTGTCATTCATTTTGAAGACATCTGCGATTGATCAGAATTACTAATGCCACGATCAATTTCCCAAAGCCATACCCAAATAAATGTAACCTCAGCTCAAGAATTTGCCATACTGAGCCTGCTTTCAGACATTTGAGGAGTGGGCGTGGCTCCAAGTGAATGTGTTAGCCGATGCAGTTGCCACCACCTGTGCAAAATTTTGAACTTACGTACATAATAGACGAGATGACGTTGAGCTCTAGAACTGAAATTGTTTGACGATCCTCTCACAACCTTTCACGGTTCTGCGCTGTTTGCCCTAGGCTGTACAATCTTCATTGTTCGTAGCGGAAAAAGCAGGAAATCGACATTTGAGGGGGCTTTTTAACTTACTAATAAGCATCCTTTTGTGACAAAATAAAAAAGAAAGGCAAAGAGCTAACTCCATGGAATCGGTTTGGTGTTTTGGAGGAGGTCCTCCAAAAGTTCGTAATTTGCAGAACTCAAAAGGGCACACAAGGTGTTGGGACAATTTGGTGTAGTTTGAGCCTCTGTCTCAGGCCCAATCACACATTCTGAGGTCGAAACGTCCTCAACGTCAAGTAAAACGACGGGGTTTGTTTTCAAGGATGAGCAAGTGCGGCTTTCAAACACCAGGGACCCTCACTGTTTGTAGGTGGGTGTCGCCTATAAGAGGATCTAGAAGTCGCTGATGAAAGTAATTGTCAACTTCCGCCATCACTTTTGGTCACCCTGGACTGTTGCCCTTGAAAATCGCGCGCCCTCGTCGTCAGGCCCATGCCTTCCCAAGGGCTTCTTGGGATCCGTGGAACATATAAATAAATGCATGTTTTATGATAGCCGTATTATCTACTTATTCACTATTAGATAGCTGTCATCTTGACTTCCTGCCTCAACACCTTAGATACAAAGCCAAATGAGTTCAATTACGTCAAAGATGTTGATGATTTTCGTCAGTTTTAGGGCTGCTACCCCATTTTTTTCCCACTTCTGTCGAGTTCAGTGACCTCGGTCCATAGACGACGAACGTATGTTCCATTTTGTACTCCCTAGCTTGGTTTTTGCCCGCTTCTCTAGGCCTACTAGCTAATCGTGCTCTATTTGGCGAGAGACAGAGAGAGAGAAAGACCGAGGAGGGCGAGAGGAACCTGACCTTGGCCAAAACTGATCTGTTTGAAAGCATTTACTCCATCCATCCACTTCACGCGTCCACGGCCAAAGCAAAGGCCAATCACCTCTGTCTGCCGTGATCGTTCCACCACTGAAAGGGTAGCTAACCTTTTTGAGAGCGCAAACAAGATCCCAAATCGATGATGGAAACTTGAAGAGGCGTTGAGAGGTATCAAATAAGAAAACGGGAAAAATCTCACCAAAATGTGAATGGATCGTAAGTCTCTTCGTCGTGATGGTCACGAAGTACAGCCTTGCTTAAAATGAGGCTGCTTTACAGAAAAAAGTGCTAATTTTAATTGCCTTTTAAACCGTTTGTATTGATCAGCTTTGGACCTTTTTAGCTATTTGTGCCCAACGCATAAATAAGACGTTGGTGCTTTATATTAGCTTAGAAAATGGCCTTAAAGACATCTAAATTGAGCAGTTCATGACCTTTAATCCATAAAATAACCATAAATCGTTTTTACACTTTACTTTCATTTACAAAGGCACATAATAAAGTCTCTGATCCCCGGTAGACCCTATGTGACCAAATTTCTTTGGTTCTTAATGTTTGGATGTTTTTCAAATGAAGTTTCACTATTATTTGTTTGGGACATTCTAAACAATATAGTAAATATATCTACGAATAACTTTGAATGTCGCTCATTCTCGCTAGGAATGAAAGTCGGGGGCCCAAGGTCTGGAATTTTTGTTTTAATCACCAAGGCGGCATAACAAGGTAATGACTTAAAATCTATCATTTGACGCTTTCGTATTCTTAGAAATCAGATCACACAAGAAACGAATGAAAACTTTGAGTTTGAACAATCACATAATAATCGATTTACAATCAGTTCTTACCCTAAGAGGCAGTTTTTTGTCGATTTCGTTTGGATCATCTTCAATCATTGAACCGAAGTTTAAGTTCCTGAAAAGAAAAAAATACGTTATTTTTTGTTCTTCCGGCGTCATTTGGTTATCGTATCTTTCCTTTTCCTAAGTCTTTTAAAAACTGACTAAGAGGTATTCAGTTTGGTTTGAATATAGCTGATATATTTGATTCAAAGAGTTTTTTTTTTGTTCGCTTGTACTTTATTGTTCATTACAAAAATTCCCTTCCAGCACTTCTTTGTGAAGAAGTTT
>JAAGOF010000104.1:2550579-2567316 GCA_010645155.1 Tigriopus japonicus | reverse complement strand
GAATCTATTTTTTTTGCCCGAAATTTTGCTGAAATTGATGCAAAATATATTTTTCAACTACTTGCCCAAACTCGCTAACAAGTTTGCCTTCAAAAATTGACAATGCATTGATCGTTAGATTAATCGTAAAGGAAAAACCAAAATTGGCAAGCCATGCGGCACTTATTTTTGATAAGAACTATAAGAACTGATTTTCTTGAATAATTAAAGGTTTGTAAGAAACCAAACATTATGTTTTAAAAGATATTCCTTCAAATTTACTAGGATTAAATAAAAACTTGTGATGGACCAAAAGCGATTTTGTGTTTCAGTTTCACGTATGCCTACCAAAACCAAAAGCAAACATACATTTTAAAGACTGAAATTTCACACCAAAGTTGAATATTTATTGGTTCAGAAATATTCGCAACTTATTTTTCCTTTTTTTTAATTTGCAATCACTTAACACCAAACATATGAAAAATTTAAATTTCAAAGGGATTTTGAATGTTAAGAATGTTGTGGTCAGCTCTTTTTCATTAAAAAAGCCCTCTTTTAACAAAAATGGTTTTGATTAGGAGCCCTTTTTGATCCCTTTTTTACTGAAACACTAATTTATCCATTCTAAGTTTAAAAAGCTATTTTTCTGTCGTTGGCGTTCTAGTTTCATCACTAATCTAATCTTTTTTTGAGACAAACACAAGTACTTTGTGCTCCTTCTTAAGTTGTTGGTAGACAAAGCCCGTAATCAGAAATTTGGTTACCTGTACTGTGGGACTAACTAGAAAACAAGGATCACAAGTCTTCCAATTCATCTTTTTTAAGTTTGAGAACGTAGGCAAATTTGGACGTCAAAATCAGCTGTCTTTGAAGCCCAAAATAGGATGCTTTTTTCCAAAAAGTGCTAGAATAGTGCTAAAATCCAAAAAATTTCGATGCTAGAGCCTTTCAAATAATGCTAGAAAAATGTTAAAAATTCAAGCGATGCTAATCAAAATTCTGCGCTGCTTTTGCCCTTGAAAAAAATGCTAATTTTCAGAAATTAGCATCGAAAAATGCTAGTTGGCCCCACTGCTGATGTGTTTCGAGTTGGCGATGGTACCAATTCTTATTCAGAGTTTATGTAGTCTCTAGCCTTTTGAAAAATCTGGTTTTGTTAAGCTTTCTGACCCAAAAACCTAAACAAGGTCCAATATTGTAACCAGGTTTGGATCACTTACTTGAAATATGTAATCAATTACAATTACATCGTCCGAAAATGCAACTGACTTCATTTACAATTACATGTCAATTGCATAAAAATTACTTGTCAATTACAATTTTTCCGTCTCTTCCACCCATTTGCCTTTCCAAAACGATGAAAGATAAATACGGAAGATGTGCCATTTTTTAGTAGTATGCACCAACTGGCAACTTAAAATGCCTGAAAAGTGAATATGAAAGAGTGATTTACCAATACCGAAAGCTTTTGAATGGGCTAAAATATCAAAAGTCTTAAGACATCAATCACAGATCATATTTTTCTTTTTCAGAAAACAAGACAGTTACAATGAATATCAAGAATGACAATTTTTCAAAACTTCACTTATGTACTTTATTTGTCTGCCTTTGGATGTGAAAGACCTTACCGCTTGACAGAAAAATCATGATAAAAAGCTCTTATTGTTTGAAAGTAACTAAATATTTTAGCTTGGGTGTGTATTGTAACAAAAGCTATCAAATAGTGGCCCCACATTGACCTCAAATTGATGACAAAATAATTGCTTTGCTAATGAAAACTAATAAATTGGCATTTTTGGTCACTTTGTTTCAGTACGAGTTTTAAAAGTAATTGGTAATTTGTAATATGAATTCGTCAATTACATGGCTAAAAATATTATTAATACAATTACTTGTCCCAAAAATGCATTTGATTTCAGTTACATTTGCATGTAGTTGACATTTTTCTATATTTTATACAACCTGACATGACCTTGAGTCGCAATAAACACATTATTATTATTTGGCATTTTCTTTTGTTTAGGCAAAAATCGCGAAAAAAGGCGCAAATAAATGCAGAAATTGCAAAAAGGCAGAAAGAATAGTTGGTTACCATAAATCTTTTTACGCTTTTTGGCTGTCCCTACACATCACACTGTTGCATAACGGTATTCCTTTTTTGCTTTTTTCTTGGTTGCTTTTTTAGTTAAAATCTAAAGCCCATCAAAATAAGTTTTTTACTTCTTTGCAAATTAGTTTACCTAACTTTGGTCTAAAAATAAATTTTGTTTTCCATATTTCAGTGAGTAGTGCCCAAATCTGAAGACATTCCCGAGTCCTGAGACCATTCACCACTAGACGATGTAAATCAGAAAAATAGCTTTTTTGAAAAAAACTCCCTTTTTAATCATGAGTTTTTTTCAGTGTCCTGTTTGGTTTTTAAATACATTATTGGGTTCAAAACGTATCAAAATTACCGAAGCCAATTCCTGACTTATATTCTAACATTCCCGTTCATCTATCTCCTTTAAAGTTCCCCTTAGGGTAATCTATGAGAATTTTTTATCAGCTCCTCCGTGTCTTTCTCTCTGAAAAGAAACCTATCCATTTCCATTCCCCAATCTCTCGACACGTCACTCGTGTTTTACTCCTAGATACAAGGGATTCATTCCAAGAATTGCATTCCTTGGAATGTCAGTCTCTTCAGCGCTTAAGATGCATTTCTCCATCCTTACTATCGCACACTCTTTCAGCTACAGGACTTGAGCCTCAAATTTACAGCCAGACCGTGAAATACCGTGCCAATCCCACAAAATCAGTGGAGTTTGAGGTGAAGTTACACGTTTGTCCTAACGCGATTGATGTTGCGTTTGTGTACTTCAAAACGTTCATAACTATTGCAATGCATATCATCATGTTGGACAGGATACAAGCAAGCTTTTGGCGTGCTCACCGTTCAGTGGGATCTTCTTCAATGTTTTCATTGGCGCCTAAGGAAAACGTGTTTCCCGATGTTCTTGGTTCTGGTTCTACCTCTTCGTCACTCTCCTCTTGTCCCATCTTCTCTTTCTTCTTATGCTCTGGCTGTTCCTCTTTCGTCAATGATTCCTTCAGGATATCCATCCTGTGTTAGTAAATGCTAATCTGTCTCCTTAAAATTGTTTACACAACCACTGTCCACAAATGCCGGCGACACGTAACTTTTTTAATAGAAATATGTTTCCAGTCAAACTTGGTGGGCCAAGACTCGTTCTTGAGAATTGGAAGAAAAAATTACTCAATCTGCACTTGGTTATAGACACTGTTGGGAACTGTTGTTTTGGCTGCCAAATCTGAGCCGTCTTAGTCGAGAACTGCCCGCGCAAACTCGGCCTGAAGAGACGTTGCCAAACACGTGAGAGCGCCAATTGCACGTGAGAAGCGTTGCCCTCACACGTGAGAAACACGTGCATGGTGAACGTATTCAGACGTTTAGCTCTAGCGCTCGATCGAAGTTACTTCTGATTTTGTGACGGCTCGCGTTCCTCCTCAAACCTTGAGTAACTTATCGATGGACCAAGGAAAAACGTGCTTGATTGAAAAATGGGGTCATTGCACAAAACTTGTTTTCCCGCTTTCGGTTCCCAATCTAGAATGGACTTCGTATCCGAAAATAGATCAAAGAAGATTGACGAGTGTCGCGAAATTTCGTTTACTTGGACAAACAGCAGGCTTGAAATCATTGGTAAATCTATTCTTAGACAGTCAAGAGATGCGGCAGTCATTTGAAGTATTCTATTTGTACTTTGCCGCTTCAAAGGCTCGTTTGAGTGATGGTAAATAGTTATCTGTCACCGCAAGGAACACTTGCAACGGAATTTCAGCCAAACGCTAAAGCGGAAAAAAGTGGAGAAGATAACTTTAAGTGCTCAAGGCTGTTGTTCGCTCTGTCACGTGACAAACCTTCATTCGATAAATTGCAAAATGAAACGTTTTTCATCACAACGAATCGGAGCAATGTGAATCAAAATGGACTTTAAATAAACACACAGGCGTATGTTTCAAAGGGGTTGAATTGGATCGAACCAAAGTAAAAGTATGTCAGCGAGAGCAGGTAATCTCGTAAAAAATTGGATCAAATCTGACTATGCTGGAATGAGTTATTACCAACAAGGATACAAAATACGAAATGGAACTTGATGAAAAGTTTATAGAGAGCAAGAGATATTTCGTGTCTTTTTCACTTGAACGCGCTGCCATTTGTCCCAAATGGGCTATTTTGGATCGAAATTTTAAGCAACTCAGACTTACAAGACTTTATCAAAAAGCTGAGAGGTAGATGAGATTAAAACCTCTAGAAATGTATTTCCATCACCGAGCTCGAACACTACATCTGCGTGAAACAAGGCCTTATTTTGCACTTCTTTTTAAAGCAATGAGCTGAATGCACAAGAAGCATTATAGTTGTGCAAAAAAAGTCAGGAAACAAAACCACCGATTAAACAATCTTTCGTTCCCCTTCCCATTTAAAAGTCGTATTTTTCGATTAGAGCAAGGATCGGCAACTTCTGGGTCCGTGCCCACAAGTGGGCCCCAAAGTAAATTTCTTCTCACTACAGAGAGTGGGACCAGCGCTCTTGTTCAAATCGCTTGTTCAATCAAATAGCTTTTTTTGAAGCTCCTTTTTTTACAAGTTTCAATATATATTTGGGATTTTCTTCTTTCTAGGTGAAGGGGCTGATATTTACGAACAAGATTATTGTCATTTTTAATCATGGGCAGTTACTGTTTTATTCTTAGCTGTTTTGTTTTTAATGCGATAGTATGTGCTGTGTGCCACGAAAAACATTCAAGTACGCTCACGTAATGTAGAAACCAAGAAAATATAACTTAGGGAGACAAGTTATTTTGAAAATTAGTGCCATGCATTTCTTTTACTAATTTTAAATAGATTTCAAAAAGTATGCTTTGTAAAAGCTGTCCATATCCTTCTGCATTATGACTTACTTTTGCAGGGTATTATTTCTGTTTCAATTGATATTTGTTTGACAATGCTTTTTTGGCAACAACAATGATTCGAGGCTCAAAATATGTAGTAAAAATAGTCGCAGGATTCAAAATATACGAAACTTTGATTACAAGTAACTCCCTTTCTTTTTTCTTTTGGCAATGTGGACCCCATCGCAAATTTAGTTACGTTTACGGACCTTTGTCTTCTTACGGTTGCTGACCCCTGGATTAGAGCCTCAAGAAACAAACTTTTACGAGGTATAAAATGACAATGTCTTTCAGATTTTCATTTAAAAGCGCTTATATAGTGTGCCGATATAATCTTTTTTTCATCAAGTTTATATTTAATTGTTTTTCATATTTTTGTTAGATATTTAATATTGCTAAGGTTTTACAACTTTTGGTATGACGCACGGAGGTTTGAATTTTCCTCAATTCACATACTGAAAATTACAATGACTAATGTTTTAGAATACCATCAAACAGAAATCACTTCAATTGCAATTGAAAGTTTCGTATCACTCTTTAATTTTCCATCCCCCAAAAACTTACAATCCATCAAGTACAACCGCCATTTCACACCTCTGGCTTCAAACGAAAGACGCAAACGAACAAGTTTTTTACGATGTATTCTTTTCATTCCAAGAAGCAAATAATACATATTCAAAGACTTCTCAATCGGGGATAGATCATCTAAGATATAATAATGGACCGGCTCATGTTTTCGCTGTAACAACAACCACTCACGTTATCAGCATGGGCGTAGAGTAATACCGAACAGGTTTTCAACTTTTTTTCAAACGTAATGATGAATATCACAAGTTATGTGCAAGCAGATTGGTATCTTACATATCACATGAGCAGAAATGTCTGAACACTTTTAACTACAACATTCAAAATAGAAAGAGACCCAAGAATTGAAAACCTCGATTTCTATTATTCTCCGCATTCCCTAGAATTTAGGCGTGGGCGCTTCGAAGTTCGGAACCATCTCTATGGTGCTAACGCAACCTCAAGGGTCAAATCTCAAGGTTGGTTTATTTGGAGTAGAAACATCAACGAAGCAACCAAGATTAGAGACGAGTTCTCAAACAAAACGGAGAGAGCGTTACATGATTCTGGAAATAGGGATGCCGAAAATGAAACACATGTTTAGGGGAAGTATTTTTTGGTAATTATCACTGGATCTTACCAATTTTGGTGGTGTTGAAGCGGAATTTACCCACTTCCCCTGGTCGAATATTCCGTAGGCACGTGGTAGTATCGACTGTCCAATAGTACGTGTCGTTGAAATACGTGTAGATGAAGCATACTCGTTTGGGCGAATTCGAGTCCTCGATTTGAGGTCGAGCCACCATGTAACCCAATGTGACATTTTCAGGTAATTCGTCCTCAAACTGAAAGGAGGAAAAGATAGCGTTGGGATTCGACACGATTCTGAGAAAAGCAAAAAATAACTTTTTTTCAAATTACTTGCGATCCAAGATCGCCATTCCGCCGTTAATACGTCACATTTTTATGGTCTTGATTAATTTTTTGGTTAAAAATATGGTCCAAGATCCTGGTTCAACATTTGCCATGGGTGGTCTCGCAACACTTTGAAAGGCGAAATTGCATACTGTACAATAAGTACCTTAATTTTAGAGGACCGGCATATTTACTTAAGGCGTTTGGCAATTGAAAGACTACAGTTTCATGAACTAGATCAACCCGTAACGTTTTCTTATTCAAGAATTTACGGCATACTGCAACGTTTTGAAGCATTCGTTGAAATAATTAACTGTCTTCAACAAAGCCTCGATCACGTGTGACATGGAAGGTGTTACCATTCCTATGCATGTTGTAGGAAAAAGTATTTAGACACGTCTCATGTATAAACGAAACATCATCCTTGCTTGTTAAACATTCAAACTGAGTGTTGGCGTAAGAATTATATGTCGATTTAGGAAATTGCAAGAGCAAATTGAAATTGAAAAAGCGAAGAGGAAGATAGTGCAATAAATCAGGAACAGCTCAATGAAAGCGTTGAAATCCAAAATGCCAGGAACCCAAAAAAGTAACGAGGATTTTGTTTTCAAACATCTTTGAAAATGGACAGATTTTTAAGTGGGCATTGACGTAGTAACTTACAACTGCTCGAAACTAACGAAACGCGTAGGTTGTGAAATAAAGATCACTTTAAGGCTGTTTCTGTTATGTTCTGTTTCTATGGTATATTTGATTTGTCTACTTATTATCTTTAGCTACACAACGGCTGAAAAAGTTTTTCAAAGTTTTAAGGGGGAAACTTCTTTTTATCCTCACATTTTCAAAAATCTTTCAAAGATGAACAAATAATTGGACATGGAAATAAAGTGATATCGCTATCTTCTAGCATTTTTCAGCAGAATAATTGATATGACATTAGTTCTAAATCCGACGGTAAAGTGAACTGAGGTAAAATCATTATGCAAACTAAACATAAGCCAAGTTTCAGTGGCATTTCATTTTAGAAATTAAGAGGTTGAGCGATTGGACAAAAAGCTAAGCGGCCTAATTTGACCCTTAGATCAATTATGCATTGGATTAACCCTACATAACGCAAAAGCTTAAATTTGTGTTCTTCCTACCAATGAATTATTCAATGTATTGGCAAAAAAGTTCCTAGTTGTAGTATTCAAATCTATGGCATGGTCACCTAATGACGTTACTGATGGGATTTCCCAAGCTATCAAGTACTTCAATTTTTCAAGCTGGGCTTGTTTCCATTTCAGCTGCCTCAAGCTAAACCAAGCATTCAAGCCACAGGGCTCAGAGGACCTATGGTGAATAGCAGGGTTGCTGTTATCCTTTTTGCCTGATCAAAAAATAGAAGCAGAAACTCCTATGCTGTTGCAGAATTTGCCATTTTTTTCCTAGATTTTTCAAGATATTTGCCTTCTTAGGGGCTATATGAAGCATGCTTTGTTAAACTTGAGTGCAAACTATTTTACTCCATTTTCGGTGGCCAACATTGAATTTTAACTGGCAAGCCTGACATCGGGTGAAGGTGCTTGAAACTGCTTGCAAGCTTTCAAGCACAGCTGAAACTGTTGCTTGGCTCAAACTCCTCTTCAAGCTGCAGCTTGTGTCCCATCAGTAAATGACGTCTTCGGTTCTTTCAAGAAAGTGACCACTAGCATTAACAAAAAATGACACAAAAACATTACTGAATTCCACATTTATCTCATCACTTGCATGGTTGACATTTGCCTGGTCACACATTTCAAATGTTCCCGCACTTTTGTCCGCTCAACAGTTGGCGACCGGAGACACATTTTTAGGCTTACACTCGGTCTAGTATTAATAGAAGTCAATGATTTGACCTTCCAATGACTCCATGCGATCGGCGGAAAGTTCGTCAACCACCGCATCAAATAGTCTTTTAACCAACTTATTTTTTTTTTGGCTTTTCCATATTAGTCATGTGAAAATAGACCGTCTTTTATTGGACTTAAAATCCGGTAATTTACCGTTCTTGTTCATGTGATTGTTTCTAACACTTGCTTTCTTCTACTCGTAGCAAGTACAGGGTCAGCGGTCCAACTGTTGGACGGTTTGGCGGTTTTAGTACATAAAACCCGTGTCAGGTAATAATCTTATCAATACAAAAGGCCTTCAACAGGGATATGTATAAAAGAACTTCTATTCCTGAATACTTCGGGATCGTTAAAGTGTAAATTTCAAAAAATCCATCAAAAACTACAACACTTATGACGGCGTCTACAGGGGTCTACACTTGGGCCGCCGACCCGGTAGTCTCAGGAGTTCTTCATTCTGAAAATTTCTGTTAATCAATCCCTTGTTTATCCTTGAAGAATAAACCTTTTTCTGAATTCTGAAATCATCTGGACTTACCTCATAGTCCGAGATCATAGAGTTGAAGCCTCCATAGGGCTTGAATTCTGAGGAACGTGGAAATGGATTGAACACATTGGGTCCCGTTGTTGGATTCGAACTAGGCAGGCTGTCATATGGAATTTCCTCTTCCCAGCCACCCAAGCAATAGAACACTATCCACGTGTTGAACAAATTGAGAATTGGAATTAAATGGCTAATGGAGATCTAGAATCCAGATTTCTAAGATCGAGTCCATTTACCACAAAGAAAAGGGTCTTCATCAACTCGATCTTGATCAACCCAACAAATTCTAGAAATCCTTGATGCCTTCTTACCCGAGTTCTTTTCTTGGCCATCGCAATCTCTGATGAACTCGATTTCTTCGTTACTTTCCCCACACTGAATGAGGACTTCTCGGAATCCAGCCCGACTTCCACACGGATCCGTTTGGCCTTTCAAGTCCAGACTGGTCACGTTATGATACCCATCAGCTGTACAAGGCACATTCTCAGACTCCGTTCCTGTAAGAATAATAATAGTCAGAAATGTGTCATTCTTCCGATCGCGACCATAAACAACAGGTGATCAAACCTACGGATAAGCATGGTGAATGAGAGCATCTCCTCGTTCATGTTGTGATACGAACAAGCTTCCGACTGAGTGCGAGTCAGGCGGCCTTCTTGGATCTCCAGGATATTTTCGGATCGCTTGTACATGCTCATACATTTGAACATGGTTTCACTGCAAGAGTAATTCAAACATTCGCTTTCATTCTCATTTTAGTAGGGCCTCTTTCCCACGAACATGGTTGATTTGCTGTGAGACAACAATGGCACTACTTGACTTTGAGCAAAAAATGAATTCGTTTATGACTCCTTGCTGTTTTTCTTCCATTTGGAATAGATGGGAATAAACATTAGTCCATCTTGTATTCATACATGGGAACATTAAAAACACAAGCTGCACGTTATATAATGTACTTGGATGTTACGGAAATCACGGGGAAATGTGTGGTGAACCATGTCCTAACATTGTGTAACACCACAAAAAGGGCATTATTAATGACAGTCGAGCGCGACCTTTGCCAAAACCAAGACCAGATTATGCAGATTTCGTTGCCACCCGCTATTTTTGTTTATGGGATGAAGAAGACGAGGCCATGCTTTCTGCTACAGAAAATCTCAATTCGGTACCAAGTATGGAGAACGGAAAAGAGCATCAAGAGAAGGATGTTTCTTCCCCAAGATTCTACTCTTTAATTTCTCTGATGTTTTCCTTATTCATTGCTAGTTACCCCTCCAACTATTGCATGTCTGTCATTGACATCAAGGTCTTTTCTAAATCAAATATTATTTCTTGCATACTGTTCTTTGAAGGTCCCAAATCAAGGCTCAGAACATAGCCTTTCAAATTTTGACCAGATTCATTGTTGTTTGACTCAAAGACATAGGCCTCTTGAATTGTCACAAAAGATTGTTTGGGGGGGGGATTTTGCTTTTATAAATAATATAATATATATAAATTAATAATTGGCCCACGTAAAAGGATAAATATTGTTATCTCACCATCCAGCTGTGACCTTGGTCACCATTTTCACATAGGCCGATTCCGATTCCGTTGCATCCATGTTTTGGCTTTCGGTCTGGTCATCCGAAACTTGGGACTGAAGAAAGCCATTTTCCTCATTGGGTGTTCCCACAAGCTGAACGCACGTGGTTTTCGAGATCTGATGGGCCTCTTGCAAGATGTACGAATAGTTGGACACGATCATGGTGGTTCGATCTTCCGTAAACTCATATTGTGAGCTGAACGAGAAGCTGTGAAACGAGCCCACGGTGCTGGCCCATTCCGGGAATTGGCACTCGGATTTGTCATTCGGAATCACTGCAACATAGTACACAAAAATGGGGAAAGGGAGCGTGAGTATTCACTTTTCTCGAGGGTTGTGCCTTGCAACGTGTATGAAAGCATTACCATCTGAAAAGACCTGTACTATATGGGCGAGTTGTGAAAAGGCGTCCCTTGGTGCATTATTCACTTTCTCTCTACATAGTCACAACATCTCACGAGTGCTCGAGTGAATGAATCGGGTCATGACATGACTCCCATCAAACTACAACTTCCAGTCATAAGCATTCTTTTGATGAGCGAAATAAAGTATGTTCCTGCAGAGCTTTTTTTATTCTGTGGAAGGAATTTGTTTCACAGAGAACATAGCAATTTTTGACTAACCTTTCAATCTGAGGTGCTCTTTCAAATCATAACTTTCTGTCAAATGTGACCGCAATTCTCTAAGCACAGACAACGGGACACTAAATTTACTCGTAAAGTGCATTCGACGACGTTGTTAGGTGTTGAACAGAGCCCAAAGTTCGTGGGCTCTTTGATATTCTTCCCATATTTCAGCCTACTCAGGGACTCCTTTTTCTGCAACATTTGGTGACGCATTCAGGAAAATCGTTTCCAGATCGATTCTCGACGTGAATGATAACCACAGCAACATTGCCAGATTTTTTGGTCTTTTTCTCAAACGTCGTCAACATCTAACGTAACTGTCTTCCACATGGCTTTTGGGTTTTGACATCGGTTTAGAACACAGTGGTACATCAATGCATATGGCAACATATTCAGTATTTCTCTTCATTTGTGTCACTCAAGGAGCTTTAATGGAAAAGACATCCGAGTCAATCCTCGAAACTGTCATCTCACCTCGCTTCATGGCCATGGTTCTGACTCCATCTCGAACTCTTTGCAGACCTCGACACGAGGCATCTCCACTCTGGCCCATTTGCATGGCTCCGTTGGGAGATTGACGGTAGATAAAGCAGCGAATCCGTTCGCTCAGCTTCGTGACATAAGGAATATCCAAGATCCCGATGAGAAAGAAAGTCCGTTCGTCTTCGGTCCAATGGCCTTTGCACGTCAGCGTTTCCACTGAAAGATCCCCGGAAAAGAGGCGGTCTTATTAGGAGACATGTACAAATCGAACATTGATGGCTACAAGACAAGGGTCACTCCAAAGCAATCACAGGGACTGGACATTCACGCCACAAACGAATGGAAAACAAAGGTTTAAACAAGGCTGAGGGAGGATTCAAGAAATGCGGTGCGGAAGTGGTTTGATTGTGCCGTTAATAGAACATACGATTTTGGTTGCCGTGTAACATCACATGACGCTTCTTTGCTAATTTTAGTGTAATTTTTGTTTGTTTAGTGTGGGAAGGGGCGGGGGAGATTTTCCAATGAGGTGGGCAATAACGGCAATAGCCAACAATAGAAGTTAGATGCAGATTAATTCTCGAGTCCAATTTGAGCACGTCAGTTGCAAAACTGACCTACTCAGAGGTCAATGCACTCAAGGAAAAATATTTTGACAATAGGTGACATGTTAACTACATAAACGTAAAGCTCTTGAGTACACCAAAATCAAGTCTGAATAAGGGCCCTCAAGTATATACCCTTAAGTCATCAGCTGCATCTGAAGTGCAAAAGGTGTTTTGATTCTAAACGATAGGAGGCCGCATGTTAACGCATCTAAAATTTATTTTAGAGTATGGCAAAATCAAGTCAGATTAATGTTCGTCAAGTAAATACTCGCAACAGCTGTTGTGTTTCAAACACAGTGGCTGGGACAAGGATATACTCGAGTTCCGTTAATGTGACTAGATATTGGTATACTCGAAAAAATAAATCATATGTGCGCTAACAAGTGACCCATTGTGAAGATATTGCACTCGTAGTGAACTGTTGGTATACTCGAAGTATTTGTATAAATGAACCTAACATGCCAACCGACCTTTTAATGTACACTTGCCCACCTCTTCTTAGGAGTATGAAACGTTGCTGTTTTGTTATTCAAGAACGGCTCTCGATGGAGAAGGAAAGACCATTAACTAATATTGAGTCTTTTAATTCAAATCAAGCGATTATGTTTGAATGCGGCGGCTCATGTCATATAATTCAGTTCTTAGTAAAAAAAAAATAATAGGTCAAAGGCTATGAGCTTTCTACTCTGGTGGTATTTGAGGGCACAAAATGAATGACTTTTTGACTGAATGATTGTGGACTTGTCACTAGATTTTTAAAGGAAGAAAATCATTCCCTTCATTTCATGGGCTGTTTTCTGTTCTTTTTGTTCCACTCAGAGTTAAGCTTGTGTTTGTCTGAAACTGTAAGCACTTGATTGAAGGAGAAAGTAACAATTTTTATTCTTAGTTTCTAGGTCCATATGTTTGGCCGCTTTAGAATGGTTGATTATACGATAATTATGGAAGGTGATTCTATACTCTACTTGATGTTTGCTATCAATACTCAGTCCCATTTGCAAAATGAAATAAAATCGTGTGTTCTATTGGGTTTGAAATCCATAGAAAGTGTGTGTGTTAAATCGACGTTACCTCCAGTCTCTTGTCTTTCCAACACAAATTTTGCTATCATCGTAATATCTTCCTCAGCTGTTGTCGAAGGGAGAAAGAGAGAGAGAGAGAAAAAGAACCAAAATCA
Source organism: Tigriopus japonicus (assembly GCA_010645155.1). Lineage (NCBI taxonomy): Eukaryota > Metazoa > Arthropoda > Copepoda > Harpacticoida > Harpacticidae > Tigriopus > Tigriopus japonicus. Next base: position 2,554,008 of record JAAGOF010000104.1, on the reverse strand, counting down.
ATGGCCATGCACCGCGGCTCTATAAATCTATTCCACGGCAAAACTTATGACTAACTTAGTAACTTTTCAAAACTTATGACTATGTCATCCTAAGAACCACTGAATTTCATTGGACAGGGAGGCTAACGATAAGAGTCATGATTTCCAGTAGAAACATATGAGCAACGTTCTTCTGCAAATGTTGACTGGAATACGAATTTCAATTTTCAGCTCAATCGAATGTCGGAGTCAAAAGTTACGCTCACTCGAAGTTCAGTGCAAATCCTACCGAGAAAGAATGAATTAGTCCTTTTCTGGGAATTGCTTTACCACAAAAGGGCAAATTCATTCATTCTATGCTCTCTTCAGTACAAAAGTTTCACAAGGCGTAACTTTTCACTCCGCCTTCGATTGAGCTGAAAATTGAAACACGTCGTCTACCGAATACAAGCAGGGTCTCGTTTGTAGAGGAACGCAATTGAACTAATCCTTCTGGAAATCACAATTCTAACCGTTAGCCTCCCACTCTAGAAATTCAGCGCTTCTTGGCCATCCATACAAAATATCATCTCTAAGCTAGAATTAAGGAGCAGTTTCATTGTACCAATCAGGACTTTCCTCTAATTTGGCTCTAACTTTTGCCTTCTTTTAAAAATCTAGTCTAACCCTGAAAGACATTGGAAACTGGACATCCAGGCTCCCTAGGGACTTTGAACGTTGACGGTCACAAGCTGCAAAAGCTGGTGTTGGTGTTTAAGTTACCGTTCGAAAGTGACACGTTGCTTTCCATTTGGTTCCACGCAGCAGACGGGTCTGCAAGTTAATTGTAGGGATCTGCTCAAATCCAATATCCAATTATTTTGTAGCATCCAAGCCAACAAAGAGCATGGATGCAGCTTTTTTTTCTTTTTCTTCCAATATTTGCCTTTAATTAACCAAAAACACTTACAAATTATCTTTTTATTGGCATCCTTGCCTAAATTTAGCTGTTGTTACTCGTATTTCAGATAAAAGAGCCATAACGAATGATATCGAACGACGGGCAACTTTTTGATGTCAAACTGGAAACCGCTTATGACTAAAAATGGGCTCATACCTTGACCCATTCCGGGCCCACCGTGGCATGGCAGGAATTTGAAAGCAACTTGGTCTGAAGTCATACAGGACGTCAGTTGAGAGCGCGACTTTTGTTGGCATTGTTGTTGACCTGAAAGTGGAACAACCCCGAACCCATTGAAAAACCCGCCCTAATCGAAGGATAGCTGCAGGAAAGATTGATCACGTCCAACCTGAGTCTCGAAGGTTCACTCCGAGAGGCACAGTGGGAGGGGAAAGGATCGATTAAGCAAATGATTTGGCTAATGGATGCAAAACTGACTCTTCAAGTCCTTGGGTCTACGTATATGAGCCATCCACTTAAGGAACACTCAAGTTCTTTCAAACATCCCACAGAGGTTTTTTTCCACTTATGTGGTTTGTGAAAGAGAGCAAGTTAAATATATAATTACCTTCTAAATGATCTGGACGAAAAGCGTTTTAAGATTATAGGAGATGAATCAACGACTTCTGCATATGTATACAAGCAATGGGTTCTTGCATGTTATCTATTACCCTCGTCCAATTTGGTATTTACCAAAAACACTTTGGGTCACTTCCCTTGACGTACTCTACATGGAGCTTGTTTGAGGTCAATAGCATCGGTTCTGGTCTTTTCAATGAAGTCAAGTGGAAAACAAATTGGATCGGCAATGCCGTTTGACGTTGAAGCCTGGTCCAAACAGAAGAAGGCACTCATTCAGTCCATCTCGCTCGCTTTCGGCGATTTTAGGGACTGGTTTAAGGGACACAAATAGAGCGATTTCCTTCGTTCCCCCTACACTGTTTTCTTCCGCTTTTTTTTCAAAAGTCGTCCATGTCGAGAGGGATGGATGAATGGTGGATGGAATGGCTGATGGCGAGCTCACTTACCCATGGAATATGTGAAGGAGTACTCCCCATCAAATGGACAGGGTGAGTCTTCTCCGGAAAGGCGGACTAAGGTACTGAACGGCTCATCTGGAGGGATCATTTGGCACAATTTCTGAGGATCCACTTCAGGCTCGGAGAGCACTTGACTGGGGGGCTCGCAACTACTCATTTGGAATTGGAGCACATTCTCGTGGCGCTCCTGAATTGTTATGCATCGGTAGCATTTCTGGATCCTGGATCAAACACACATGAAAAAAAAGAAAAGTTACCTCAATCATAAATGAAAAAGCGGAAAATGGATTCATTGGGAACCTTTTTTTGCGAAAATGGAGCCCTTATTAAAGAGTGATTTGGTGCAACACATTTGACCCAGTTTCGTATGATCGAATTTTGTTTAATTGTATGGCAACTTTAAGCATATTCCTACGTTTTCAAGTATTCGAAACCTTTTCCACCCTTGCTTGGTGGAGGGTGGCTTCAGTTTCCTTTGTGTCATCCTATTAATGGAATTTATAGTTCCAAAGGCTGGAAGAAGATCCAATCGAATGCTGCTTTTCTAGCCAAAAGCAACTCAAAAAAAAAGAACTCAATATTTCCTTGCTTCGTGTTTTGGTGATTACTAGAGTCGTCAGAAAAGTGCACAAAATGGGCCAAAAGTGTCGAATAGCGAGCGCAAAAATGGCTAAAAGTGTAAGGAAAGATTACACCAAGATTTGTTTCACAGGCCCAATTCGTGTCGGTTGGGAAGTGCGAGAAGCCTCCAGAGGACACCGATGCGTTCGATCTGGACTCTCGGTTGCAGCACAAGGTCAAAAATGGGGCCATTGATGAACTGGTAGTTGTCGCTACCGCTCTGATCATTCTCGTGGCCGGCTATGACACCACGGCCATGACCATAACTTATTGCGCCTACCAATTGGCCAAGAACCAGGATGTTTAGGACGAGCTCCTGGCCGAGATCGACGAGGTTGTGAGCAATTTGGAGGCTGATCAAGATTTTCCCGATTACACCACTGTAATGGGAATGTCTTATTTGGACGCTGTCCTCCAAGAAACACTTCGAATGCACACCCCTTTACCCGTCCTTCGACGGGTCTGTGTGAAGGAGTACAAAATACCTGGACACAATTTCGTGATTCCCAAGGGATCGAATGTGACTGTCCCGGTCCATGTCATCCATAGCGATGAACGATACTACCCCAATCCTAAGAAGTTCAACCCCAAACATTTTGTCCCTGAGGCTGTCAGCCAAAGGCCCCCTTATACGTTCCTCTCGTTTGGTCAAGGGCCTAGATCCTGCATTGGAATGCGGTTTGCCTTATTGGAGGCCAAAGTAGGCCTGGTTGCAGTTTTGAGCAAATTCCGTTTCCAAACTTGCCCTCAAACTCCCGAACGTCCTCAGCGTGCCAATAATATGTTTTTGGAGAATCCCAACGAAACTTTGTGGGTTCAGATGGCGGCCCGCTGATTTTTAGCACCGAA
>JAAGOF010000104.1:2532576-2546490 GCA_010645155.1 Tigriopus japonicus | reverse complement strand
TAGTTTTGAAAAGAGAAAGAGCGACTGCATGCTAATCCACTTAGAATGCAAATGGCCCCATTTCATCTTTCAGCATTTCCTCAAAGCTTTCCGATTGGCTCACACTGTTTGACGACATCAAATTTAGATGCTCGGAGAGAGAAGGTTACGAAGGACAAAAAGATAAAAGAAACGGGGAGGGAGACCACAAGATTTTTTTCTGGATTTTCATTGCCCATAGGTTCGATGGGACCAAATTTTACACCCCATTCTGTCAAACTTGATCCCATTAAGTACTTTGTTCGTAGCAGATGCTGATCGTGGCGATGGTTTTTGTAAGTTCATTTGGCCGAAATTATTTGGTTTAAGGTTTTTAATCCATTGTAAAACAGTTTCGTGCATTTGATATTCGACAGGTTTTATTCAAATGGCAATATCTTGCCCTTTAAAGTACAGTTCAACCCTGCTTCAAAGTTATTGTTGACGTGTTGTTAGTGTCTTTGGTTTAAAAGCTTGTGACTATAAACAATAACTAGCACCATTGGTGTTTCCAAATATTTCCACCGAAAGGAAGTATTTATAGCCAATTTGAACTCTTTGTGTTCGGCAATGACAGTTAATATATGCAAAAACAGACAAGGAAAGGAAACAAATGTAAGTCCTGGAACGAAAAGGGACAAAGTGGACCGATTCCAAAAAAGCATTTGTTGTCGTTTTTGCTTCAAACGAAATTCCGAAACTTGCTAGTGTTTCATTTCATTTCAATTTTATTTGACCTTTCCTTCTACTTCCTTAGATGAATACATAATTTTCAATATCGACTTTCATGCAAAGTCCAGACGACATCCGGGGAAAGGATTTGTTCCTTGGAGCGGATGTGCTAAATATGGGTAATGCACTTTTGCATTTCCTACGTTTTGGGGATTTAAGGGGGTAAAAATACAATGGTTTGATTGCGAAAACTTTGGAAAAGGCGTTCTTTTGAACGTCGTTTTTCCTTTTAACCAGGGCAAAATTTCTTTTTCTATACGTGCGATTGAAGACCCACCCCTTTTTCTTCAGAGAAAAAGTAAGAACTTTGGCTTTTTGATGGATGAACATTTTTGACAGCTCCAAGGAGTTTCTTTTTTAGTCATGGACCATCTCAATTTCCAGTTCCAATTCTTGACTGAATATTGCTCTAGTTTCCTCCAAAAGATGACCAAAAACAGCCAAAGATAACAGATAATCTGACATCGACTTCCGATGTCTTTGCTTGTTGAGGCCATAAATCATCAGAATCATGCCAAAACTTTGGACCAACTGGTTTTATGAGGTTTCAGTCGCACAATGGAATACGAGAATACAAAAACTATCGTTTTCCAGATAAACTAATGTGTTGTTTCTTTTTGCCGTTCGGTCTCACCTGGCTGAATTTGGGCTGGATCGTGGAACTGACACTTTGCACTTTGAATCAACACGGTCCAAAAAATGGAGCACCAAGTTCCAAAGCACCACTCCATGACGAGGTCTGTGTCCTCTTCAGTGTCCTTGTACTCTTCTTGTTGTATTTCCGGCCACAATCACGAGTTGTTGTCATTCCATAAATTCACGGTTCCCTTTAGGGAGGGAAATTTGCGCGGCCCACATGAAAGCCCAACCTCCAGAAACCAAACTAAAATCATTTCCTCCCTCTCCTTGGTCTGTTCTCGTGCTTTTCTTCGGCGACGACCACTTCACGTCTTCTTTCTTGTGTGTGTGCGTACACTTCGTAGAGAGCTGAAGTAAGAACTGAGGCCAAGAGAAAGGCCGTTCGAAGCTGCTTTGGTACGTTGTGAGAAGCACTGGTTTGATTCCAAAATACTACGCGTTCGTTCCTTCGTTGCTTCAGCGTTCCTCAGAAGAGTAGTGGGCCACGGTGCCAGTGTGCATGGTTGGTCTTTGCTCGAGCTTTCTCCATGAGGGCAGCTGATTCCCTTCGTTCTCGAGAACCAATTTCCGAACTGAAAGATGAAGAACCCCGTGGTTACTTTTGGCACTTTATGCCCCGGGCCTAATTTCCGAGGATCCTTGGGATGCCACCACATCGTATTATATAGTAACAAGATCCAAACGGTGACTTGGATTGAAAAAGCCAGATTCATTTGGATCAAAGAAGCCAATTCCAATATGCCTAACTTCCGTCCATCTAGCATATATCTAGTGAATCTGTGACGCGAGTGAAGTCGTGCGACGACAAGCCATGCAATGGTTTTCTTTTTAAAAGGCGCTTCCACCTTCAATGATGGAACACGGGGAAGGAACATCGAAAAAGGAGCGGCCTTCCACACTACGTGCACTACTGTATGAACGTAGTACGTATTTGCTATGGGGACCGACGAGGAGGCGACCATCGTAAATGGAACAACGAGATGGGGCACTAAAAATATTGAAACCCTCGGGCACCACTTTCAATGGTGGTCTTTTGTCTGGCATGAAACACGCCAAGTTTCCCAAAATTGTCCATAGATCTCAAATGAATTGGTCCAAGACGTGGAATTTCAGAAGGTTGGCGGCGATGCTCGGTTTTGTTAGTGTCGTAGTTTGGACTCTGCTTGGCACTCTTTCTCTCGACTCTCATGAGATGGATTCCGCCTCAGAGAACGCCACCCAAATCGTTGCCCGACTGGATCTAGTCCCGAGTCGTGTTGTTATCCACTACTCGTATCTGGGGTGGAAAAGGGGAACGAGTTGGAAGTTTGGAACCATCGCCTCTGGTGGCTTCCACATACTACTACATGGTACCACGCACCCAAACTGGAAAAGCTCATCGTGAAAGGTCTCAATGTTCTTCCATTGATCCAGTGAAGGTGACTTCTGTCGTAACAAAGCGCGGATGGAACGTACGTAGTAGTTCTTTGCCCACCGTAAACGCTCGTAACTTTTTCTCCAGCCTCTTTCTTTCCCTTTTCAAACCGAAAAGGCAAGCAAATGGATCGAGTAAATGACCTTCGTTATTCATGGGAAACACCGATCTTTGCCAAATGAACCCTTGGCTTTTTGGTCTTCAAATCTGAAATCTTAGACGGATCGGGCCAACTTGTTAAGTTGCAAAACGATGTCAGTCGAAAGAACGGTCTCACATGTTCTGAGAGGCTAGAATTCCGTGCGATAAGAGAACAAAGATGTCTACCATCGACTCTGGAATCATTTAGGCCTCGGAAACTCGCAGTCTCAGATTCATCTCAGTTGATCCAGTAATGAGAACCAACTTCCCGTGACCTTGCAAGAAGGCCTTGAACAACGATGGAGTCGGAAAGAGATCCAATGATGACTGGACTAAACGTTAGGAATTGTTGTTCGTTTATGTCCCAATATCGCATCAACTCTTTTCCGAGCAAACAAACGAGAGAGGTTCCAAAAATATGAGCTGTCTTCACTGTCCAAACAACTAGAGGAAAAACTAAATACACCAGAGAACGTTCTGGTGTTCCATGTGGAACAAAGGCTCACAGAAAATTATTCCAGGATCAGAAGTGATTGATTCAAAGTAAACCAGAAAGCAAGGCCTCATCTACATACGGCAATCCTTCGACATACTCCACAGTTATTGTTGGACGTTCGTTGGACTTTCCCTTTTCTTTCACGCCATCGAATTGCTTGTTTGTTTGTTTGTTTGTTTGTTTGTGAGTCAGAACGCAGCTTCGCAGCTGCGATCTGATAGAGGCTGTCCGCCATATGGGGATATTGCCGCTCCACTTGGACAAGCTAACAAGCAAGCATTAATTTTTACCTCACCCTCGGGAATGACCCCAGGTTCGCCCATTTAAGCCGTCAAGGGCCGTGACTACTGCATGTAACTGAATACCACAGGCCACTAGAACTCGGCAAGCCCGGGATCGAACCGGGGCTTGCCTTGTTTGCATTGAATGACAGTTCAACGCTAAATTTTGACTCCGAAGAGTTGAGTTTGGAAAGTTGTGTTTTTTTGCAATTGAAAGACGGTTCAAATGCTAAATTTTGACTCCGAAGAGTTGAGTTTTGAGGGTGGCAGTCAGCCGGGTTCGAATCCCAGTTTTCCGCATGACAAACCGACGCAGTACGGACTACGCCATGCCTCACCCCTGCCATCGAATTGCGTTTACATTTATTGTATGTACAGTAGACAAAAGTTTCTTGCCAGAACGCTTCTAGTAAGCAAGGGCAAAACTTTTCCGAAATCAGTATTTTTGTTTTGAAATCACTTTCAGTTGCTGACTGAAAAATTGAAAATCAAATCTCTGTTGGGATGAAAAAAAAAGAGTACAGTTGCATTCAAAATTCTAAATGAAGGTGTTAATTTGAACAAATAGGCTTGATAAAAAAATATTTGAACATATTACACGGGGATGAAGAAGTCGCTTTTGAAGGGACCTTGTAAACATGCCATAAAGGCTGAACTTTTCATATTCTGCAGAGGATTCTGATGTCGCAATAGTCTCGTCTTTAAGTGGACCACTTTTTTGCGGGCCATATCTTTCCCCCCTTTTTAAGATGTTGAGAGTGCCAATGCTCTTAGCGTGGAACACTCATCTTCTGCACACATTGAAGACTCATCCTTGGACGTTACGGGTACCCCATGCACCATAAATTACGCCAACATTGGGAATCACAATGTACCAATAGGAGTTATTTGGTATCAAGATTGGATGCTAAAGGCAGCCTGATATCAAACTTCACATCGATCTTAAGTACGTTAGAAAACACCTTAAAAAGCGAGAGTTGTTCCTTTTCGTTTCTAACAAGAGTAACATGTTTATTGACCGTTGATTTTATTTTATATTTTATTTTAATTTTTTTTTTTGTTTTTTTTTTTTGGGGGGGGGGGCGGATTTTTTTATTAACGCTACAAGGAATGGGATTCCGTGATTGTTGATTTTTTTTGCTGCTTTTTTTCGTGTTTACAACTAGCTCTGAACCCCCTTGCACGTTTGAGGTGAAATGAAAAAATGGAGGCAAACGAATGCAAGATATTTGGGAAATAAGATGAAGTGCAGTTGTTCATATATCACAAGGACTTTTTTTACGAGAAATCACACTTCTTCGACATGCTTCAGATTTGCAGATGATTCAATTTTTACAAAACGAGTGGTATGTTTTGTAGATATTAACGTACAGGGTGACACATAAATCTTTGCCTGTTGGCAATCATAACAAAATCACTTATTTTTGCCCTACTAATTGCAAACGAAGAAGGTTTAAAAAATAAGATATGTTTATCAGTCATTTACAAACCACTTTTGTATTTTACACATTTTTGTCAGGTTGTAGGAAAACACCAAAATTAATTGATTCCCTAAGGCTCTGTTTTTGATAAAAGTTGATGTGTCCATAATTTGAGAAGCACCCAAAGGACGATATGCAATTACCCCTTTATGGTTGGTTTCCGTGGATTCAAATTTTGATGATGGTTCAATGATCGTCAAAAGAGCAAATCAGGTTATATAAACATGATGTGAATTCTGTTTGAGTCGGGTTGTATGAGTGGTGGAAAAATTCAATGGAAGTTTTCAATTGTCTGGATACAATTTAGGCTTTTGGTACCGTCAGAAGACATTTGCACCAACTAATTTTGACAAACTGTGTCATCATCAGGGTCCAGATCGATATTTCTTGGTCCTGTTAAATTTTGAGGCATTTCTCTTGTTAAATCATGATGTTATTCAATCTGTTCTGGAACCATTAGCTTTTTTCTTCTCGCCAAAAATGGACCGTCTTCCATTTCAAGGCGAGTTAATATGACTCTAATTAATCTTGCATTCAATTGATCCAACTTTGATTACGCTCACAGGCACCCTCCATATGTAAACCAACTGATTTGGGTGTCATTTTGAAATTCGAGATAAAGACAACTCTAGTACAATACTTTTTCGAAAACAATCCGGAATTATGGACATTGGAAATATTGTAGGAATCTAGCTATGGGGATCAAGTTCCTTTGGCACCATTGATCACTCGCATGGAAAATTGGAAAAGCTAAAAGTGGCTGATTGAAAGATGTACAGCAAAAGCTATTTTTCCGTTTTGTTCTTTGATTATTGAAAAGCGAAGGTATACAAGATTTTGTCTTGTTTCTGAGGCGGCAAAGATTTATGTGTCATAGTGTAGTTGACACATCAAATGTGATGATCACTAGAGCAAGGCTAAAAAAATAAAAGGAAGAATATTTTTTAACCTTTTTGCCATTTTTACTAAATTCAACCTTTTCAATCAAACAACTTTGTTTACTTATTTAACCACATTTGTGTTTCATTACAATTTTTTTCATTAAATATTCAGCAAGTGCTTTCATATTTTCCGCTTTCGCGCAAATCTGCCACTTTAGGGGGTCCGGTGTGCGCACTTTTTGGGCCCTTTGGCGTCTTGTTCTTTTCAAGTACAAGGATAATAACAAAAACTTGCATGTTTGACCTCGCTTTGACCTCTAATTTTTTGGCGTTGAATCAAACCAAACAAATATTTTTAATTACTTTTGCAGACTTTTCCGACAAACTGAAAAAAAAACAATAATTATTTGTTTATGTCATTTCCTAAAAACACACTTATTTTTCTGTTACAATTTTTGAAATTTTGGAATTTCAAAACAAGCTTTGAAAGAGTACGAAAGATGGCGTTGTAAGACCAAAGTTACTAGAATTGGATGTAGCTTCTCCAAGAAATTTCCGGTTGATCTTTGGAACTACATGGAACAAACACTGCAATGAATTGAGTTCACTTAATGGCGAGTTCATAACCTAGAACAAGACTGAGGCAATTTAAAAGTTAGCTTATTTACCAAACAGGATGTCAAAAAATTACTTTTTTCCATTTATGGTTGACGTTTTATCAAGTTTAGATAGATATTAGTACTTCAGCCTTGCAATAGAGTTCCAAAATTAATATTAAACCCTGCTGTGTTCTTTCATTCATTGAAGAGTTAACTTTTATAAAATTACCATTATCTGAACTTTTCCATCACTATTGCAACACAAAGAAATGCTACTTGGTAGCAGATTTCGAGGGATTTCGTAGCGTCGACGTATTTTACTAAGCAATATTTGCTAACTTTTTCACTTTTTCGCTGTTTTTTTTCCTTCTTAAATATTTTTCCCTTGTTTTTTTTACTTTTTTCCTTGCTCTAGTGATCATCAACGCTTTCCTGATCACTCAGTGATCAGAAAAGAGGTCGAAAACGAGAAATTCATTTGTTCGCTTGTTTCGACGTTTTTTTGATTGGATGCTTTGGGATAAAGCGCATTTACTAAAGTTTCAAATTAAATTTAAGAAATTCTGATCAGGTTCCGTTGTATCATAGACCACAGAACTACAAAATTTAGTTATTCTTGTTAATTTGGACATTTCTTTGACGATATTGGCTCATTCAGCAAGATCTGTGCTGCTTTCAAGCAAATCAAAAAGCACCGTGTGTGCTTTCAAGTTACAAAACTAGCTGTTCTTTATGTTAATGAAATTGATGAATTTGTTATCTCATGTTTGTGAGACAATGCAAAGGTATCATCATACAATCAGTTGTTAATTCGATTGATGTCACTTAAAATTATGATTTCTCAGAAGTAGATTCCAAATTTGGTTTTAGTCAATTTTAGTTTTCTGAATGGGTCCAGCTTGCAAATATTTTAATGTCAAGCCCAGTTGCCGTGATCTTCCCGGGAAACGGAAATTTCATTTCCGGTTTTCCTGGCCGAATGCAATGACGCACCCCGGAAATACTAGATGAGCAAAAAGACCTTACAAGAAAGGATTGCGACCCCCTCAGAAAACACTTGGAAGAGAGATCTATAAAATTCTCAAAAGACCAAAGCCTGATTAGGCAATTTAGGTTGGGTGAGAATGGATTAATGTTGCGTGGCTCGAGTTTATTCTGATTACCGGTTTCTAAATATTTGACAAAAGTAGACAAGATCATCATCATTTATCCCTCCTGTAGCCTTTCCCGTTCATGGCAAATGTGACTCTTGGAGCCTTTGAATACGTTGATGGTTTGTACGGACTCCCTGAGGCTCGTCCTCCAGCTCCACTGCTCACTGTAGAAGATCGAACGGATTCAGTCCCACTATTTGGAACATTAAACAAACTCGACCACGAGCTCGAAATCGAATTCCGGGAATGCCTCCGTGCTTCCGGTTTTAAGAAGGCGTCCGTTTCATCCTCTCTTTCATTGATCTCTTGATCATCAAAAGCCGGTTCAGGCTCCGGCCATTGAGGAGCCAGGTTTTGCATGAAGTCATCCGGATTGACTTGGAGTGACAAGCGATTTGTGGGTGGGCCAATCTCATAGACGCTTGGCCCGCTGAGGTTGCTCTTAGAGGAAGCCTGGAGCGCCTTTGAATTCAAGCAATTAGATATGGCTTTACGCTTGAGGAAGAGACAAATAAGCACGAGGAAGAGCACTAAAAGCACTCCTATAACAACAGCCAGAATGAGAAGAGGAATGGAGTCTTCTTCAAAACCAAAATCGCCCAAATTGGATGTTGACAAAGGCTCCACTACAAATGATCGGGTCTCTCCATACGAGTGTTGGTTGAATGGTGTGACCAAATTGACCTGAACATAGTAGCCAACATCGGGGCGCAGATTGGTGAGCTTGAATTTCGAAGTTTCCACAGGCAAGATCTCCTCTTGGAAGGCGCTCAGGCTTTCATTGGTCCACCAATTGAGTTTCAGATGTTTGTAACAAGAGTGGTTAACCGAGGGCAGTTCCCAACGAACCATCACAGTGACATTGCTTATGGTGGTGATATCGGATATTTTGGCAGCATAGGAAGGGTCGCAACTATCCGACACTTTCTGAGGGATTGGCGTGATGCGAACTTGGTAGTCAATGGTGTCTTGACCAAAAGTGGCAATGGCAACACAGGAATAGGTTCCAGAATCCGAGGGCTCAACTTTTGAGACTGTCAAGAGCGAGCCCTTTTTCCGAATGTCCCTGGAACCACCTTGGATGAAGAACTGATTTTCGTATTTCCACAAAACCTTGGCATCCAAACCCGAGATGGTTTTACACTCGAGGTTCATATCTTCTCCCTCTTTGAGAGTAATTGGTCCACCTTCACTCAAAAGAATGTTCGGTTTGAGTTTAACCAATGTTTGAAGCACCCTCTTATGACCTTGCACCGTCTCAATATGGCAAGAATACACCCCAGTGTGCTCTTCACTCACTGCGAGCAATTCAAGTCCTTTTTCTGAGATCAAAAATGATTCAGAAGCCTCAACCACGGCTCCATTGTGTCGCCACACCAAAGAGACTTGTTCAGATGGCTGAACACAGGGAATTAGTAAATCTGTTCCCTCACGGACCGTGTGTTCCATATTGAAGGCAGGGATTCCAACAACGGTGAGCATCATGTTTTGTCGGGTTTCTCCGTAGGCATTTCTAGCAATACATGTGTACTTGCCAGTGTCGGTAACGATAGCTTTCTCTATCTTGAATTCTTTTCCACTCGTTTTGGTCATGGTTTTATTGAATTTCCACACCACATTGGGCTCTGGAATGCCATTCGCATGGCACATAAGCACCACTGTGTCTCCAGTGAAAATCAGTTGGTCTTCACTATGGCTTGTTATCACAGGAGCATTGACAACCACATCCAGAACTACAAAGTCGGATGCATTGTCCAAGACAGTCGTAACGTTACAGACAAAGTTGCCTTCATGTCGTTTCTGAACATCTGCAATTGTTATTGATCCATCCATTCCAAAGTCAATTCGATCTTGGGCGTTGATTTCAATCGGTTTGCCATCTTTAGTCCATTGGATGTTGGTCACTCTATTCAATGGATCATTTTTAAAGTTGCATGGGATTTTAAGCTTTTCTCCAGCATGAATGGAAAGTTCTTTGGTCCCTTCAGACGCAATGCTCACTTCAGTTCTACGAATCACTACTACTTTGCTAAATTTAGCCACTCCTGATCCATACAAATTGCTTGTCTGGCATTGGTAAACACCCTCATTGACTTTGGACACGGTAGGGATCACCACATGGGCCTCTATGAATTCCTCACTCGCAGTTGGAAGAAACTCCATCACCTCGGGGCCCAAAAGGTTGCCATTGAAAAGCCAGTCCAGCTTAGGCGTGGGAACTCCACGGACCAAACACTTCAACCTCAAATTGTCCCCCTCATACAAGGTCAATTTGTCCAACTCGGAGAGAATTCTGGGCGCCTCTCCACTGATTTGCAGGGATACTTTAACAGTAATGCTCTCAAATGGGGTTTTCACAGTACATTCGTATACTCCTTTGTCCTCCAAGGTCAGTTGATTGATGGACAATGACGTGTTCTCCATGATCTTGTATTTGTGATTCGTTAGCAAGCGCTTCTCTTGGCCTTCTCTCCTCCAAATGAATTCGGTCTCCTCATGAATTCTAGGGTCATAAGATATGTCACAAGGGAGTGTGACATTGCTGTGAACGCTCTTGGTTAATTCTCTTGTGAGTCCTCGAGAATCTTGGGCTGCCTTTTTTATCACTTCTAATTGGCTCAATGTCTCGATGGAGCCATAAATATTACTAGCTTGACAGACATATGTTCCTTGATCTTCTAACCGGACCCAATGAATTGACAAATCACCTAATGCTGACTTGACAAAGCGATTATTTGATTGTCCAAGAAGCCTCTTTCCGTCTTTGGTCCAGGTTATGTTGGGCAAAGGAAGGCCATTGGCTTGGCAGGAAATTGTCACATTGGAATCTTCCAAGCTCCTCACATCCTTCTCAGTCGAGATGAATAGAGGAGCCTCACCGAGGACAGTCAATCTGGCAGTAACGTTAAGTGTCTCAAGTCGATTGGACGCCTCACAAGTATAGGTGCCTTCATTGCTTTTGAGAACATTCTGTTGAATCAGGGCTCGTCCACGCGAAATTTGCTTTGAATACTTGGTTACATCCACCTCTCCATTGTGAATCCAGCGGATTCTTGTCTCATTAATGAGACGCTCATCAATATCAAACCGACATTCAAAGATCACTTTGCTCAAGCTATCTGTCAGTTGATCTTTTGGGCTTTGCAACACGGTGATAGGCTTGAACACCTGAATACTGACTTCGTGCTGATCTCTCCCATATTCATTAACTGCCCAACACGAGAACACGCCTTCGTCAGCTTTGGAGACGTTCTTTAATTTCAAATGGGCGGAGGAACTCACTGTCAAAGACGAGTTCTTCCACGTGACTTCTGGATACGGTAGCCCTTCACTCGAGCAATTCAACTCGACTTGACTCCCTATCAACACACCTACATTCTTGACTTTGGTCAAGATCTTGGGAGCTTTAGCTAACACGGTTATGCTCTGTGAGATAATGACGGTGTCTACTTCTGTGTGTATTGTACACACATAATCGCCAGTGTGCTCAGCGCGAAGATAACCAATCTCGAATGTCTCGTCAGCAGGGAAATTGAGCTCTTCATTATTTTTTGTCCAAACTCGATTAGATCGAGGGGCCAGCAAGGGATCAATGTTAGCTGAGCAGTTCAAGGCGATGGCCTGCCCAGCTGAGAGATCATGTTTGGTATTATTTGCCATAGTCATCATAGTGGGCTCGACTGGGATGATCGAAACCTCGCGAGACGTGTTGCCGTGCAAATTTGAAGCAAAACATCTAAAATTACGGACCGCTCCTGAGTCATCTACAGGCGTGTCGAGTATTAACGTGGGGCTGTCGGTAACTGGATCTTGAGAGCCGCTGTTTTCAATCTCAAACCAGCTTATCTTGGGTGTTGGAATGCCATTAGCCGAGCATGTAAGAGACACATTTCCCCCGCGAAGCGTTTTCACTTCGGACGGAAGGGGGAGGATTTCAGGTACTTGAATCACTTCCACACTCCAGGTGTGGGTTGCACTATCCAAAGGGGTGGAGACATTGCAAATATAATCTCCCGCTGCGTTCATTGCTATATGAGGGAGGTGAAGATCCGTATTATTTGCTTGTGCTGAAAAGGGCTGATCGTTTTTCCACCACATTAGGTTTTTTGATACACGGGGGTCAGTGTAATGGGTACAAGTCAGAGTCAGATTGGCGTTCAAATGTCCAAGAATCCGCGTCTCATTGGCAAATATTTGTGTTCTTCGAATCACGGTGACTTTGACGATTCGTCGCTGGCTCGAACCGAATACATTAGTGGCCATGCATGTCCAATGGCCATTGTGCTCTTCAAATTTGGCAGCAGAGATCTCGAGCACATTTCCTTGGAAATGGACGTTCTCACTTTCATCGCGTATCCATGCCACTTGAGGCTCAGGATGTCCAGTAACGTTACAATGGAGATTGATGGCAACATCCTCGAGGATGACTAACTCAGGCTGGGATTCAGTCAAAATTATTGGCAATTCCCACAACAATTGCACTTGTGCCAAGGCCTGAATCTCTGACACCTCATTTTGGATAACACATTGAAATTCTCCAACCAGATCGGGCTGAGCTGTCTTAACACTGATCTGGTCACCCAATTTATGAAAAAGATCTTTGGTCTGTAGGTCATCGATGTCGGTCCCGTTGAGTTTCCAGAGCACTGTGGGTGGTGGGTACGCATCGGACACACATTTCAACGTGAATTCCTGTCCATATTGAACTGTTTGGATGGGTTGGGGCTCGGAGATGAAAACAGGTCCATAACGAACCTGAACTGACAACTCTTGATATCGTGAGAGGCTTCGATCTGACAGACTAACAGAGCATCCGAAGTTTCCATCATGGCCGGATTGCAGGCGAGGGATGTTCAGTCTACTAACCTGCTCTTCAGTATTCGTTTTTACTATGATATCAGAGTTAGTCGTGATTGTCAGTTGTCCATTAAAAATCCATTCTACTATTGGAGACGAGGCATTGCTCTCCAAGACGTTAAAAGAACAAATGAGAGTCAAAGACGAGTTCTTGATAAATGTAGGATTGCCAAACTTGCTTAACGTGAGCTCAATTGGGTTGTGCGGCACTTCTTCCCCCACTAGAACACTCCCAATTAAATACACAAAAGCCAGAGAAACTTGATCACCAAAGCTAGACCGACATTCCAATTTCCCATTTTGACCATTTGCCACTGAGAAATCAAAGCCGGAAGAGACAAGGGCCCCGTCCAAGTACCAATCAATAGTCTCGTTACCACGTGCCTCTGTCTCACAAGTCAATTTGGGCTGATTACGAGAATTCACTACGTCGCCATTGGATAGTCCTGAAATACGAGCCACAAAAGGAGATTTGGACTCCTTTGTTGATGCTTCTCGACTTGTACTCATTAACAAGAGGAGAAGCAAAAAACATCTTTGACACCAGAGCCGACGTTGACCCAACATGGTGTCGCATTTAAAAAGTTTGTCTCCTCAGATCATCCGCTCATTTGATCGCTGTGAAATCGTCTCCATTGTTGCGGCTTTTTGTCTCAGATCTGAGTGAAAGATGCGTTTGTGACAGATCAAAACTAGCACTGCATTCTTCTTCTTCGTTCGTCTTGCCCTTCGCTTTGCTCTTCTAAATTATCACAGCAGGACTCGTGGTGGACGGTTTAGGACGCTCAGTTGCCGTGGGTTGTCACAACCTGTCTTGAATTATCGTGCAAAAATGACCATCTATCTAGCAATTTTGGCGTTTTGACTTCTCGAGAGCTTTGACCCCAAATTTGAAAGTGGAATGAAGAAGCTGAAAAGCGAGAAATTTGTGTCGTTAGTTATGCAAATAAACTAGAGCGAGAATCGCCCCAGTCCCCATTTACACAGAGACTGACAGTTGGAAAATGTAATTGCTCAGATAAACTAGACAGAACATCTATCTTTCGACTGCTCTCAAAATTTGTTATGATAATATGATGTACGAGATAAGCCAATCTTTTTGTCTGAGAAGATCTCTTTCGTTCAATTGTTCCGCTTCAGTTTGTTTTCATCTTAAACCGTACTGAAAAACTTGATCAACTTAAAATTTCAAGCAAAGTGGAAAACGAATATCTGTGAGCC
>JAAGOF010000104.1:2481611-2532466 GCA_010645155.1 Tigriopus japonicus | reverse complement strand
TATGATGTATGAGATAAGCCAATCTTTTTGTCTGAGAATAATGACCTCTTTTGTTCAATTGTTCCGCTTCAGTTTGTTTTGATCTTAAACCGTACTGAAAAACTTGATCAACTTAAAATTTCAAGCAAAGTGGAAAACGAATATCTGTGAGCCTTTTCGAATAAATGATTTCAAACTGATTTATTTAGAGCAGCGAATTTGATTTAAAAATTTGGGAATTGCTCGTGCAATGGCAATTAAACAACGCTTTATTAGAAAGGTGCGTAAATGTTTTGTTGGAAATCAATGCAATGATACTTACCAATATTTATGCTTCACCACATGAGAGTTCATGAATACAAGTATTTGAGACCCCACATGAGATTACCACGGTACATTAGCAAAACACTTGTCGTTCTAGTAAGAACCACTTCATATCCGAGGCCAAACCACAAGTCCCCTACATCTACTTTGAGTTGTATTTTCCAAACTTTTGAGCTCTTCTCAGTGTGTTCCAGAATCACTGTACGAGAAGCTGCTCGTTTTGAACTGATTTTTCGTCTTGTAGTAGCTGAATCTTCTGGCTGCTCTTGGACTTGTTGCATTCTCGTTGCTCACTGCAGAACCTCTTCTCGCACATGGATAGAACATGATGCACAGAGCCGAGTAGATCGGGAGAGCGCCCGGCCAGTTTGTGGTAGTTACTTAGCCAGTTTGTCCGGGAGTGAGTCAGTTGCTCAAGCTGATCTGCCACTCAAATGAGGAGGGTTTGTCTGCAGTAACCTAAACCAGCCGGCCGAACGGAAAAAATCTGCCACAGATCTGGAGGGTTTGAGCAGATTTCCATTTCCAGGCTTGTCTTTCAAGACAAAGGTATTTGGTATCCATATCCAGCGTTGGTTGTCCTGTCTCAATTGGGAATCGGAGCTAGTGGAAGTTCATTGAAAGTTGATACTATGTTTTAAACCAGCTCCAAGATCTCTGAGAAACCTTGTGGGAATGAGAATTCGGATGAGTGCACTTGGGCTGAGCCTGAGAGTGCTCAAATGCATCTCAGATGTTGATTTTCTTCACGCGGAATCTCGGCGTTGTCAAGGGTCCATTTGTGAGCGAGTTGATTTGACTCTGTTCGCTACTCACACTCGTTCCATTCTCTCTGAAGTCTTTTGGTAGTCATTGAGTTTCATTTACCAGGGTAACCAGAAGTCACCTATGGGTCTCCACAATCTTCATGCTACGCCATGAGGTCCAACGAAGAGTGAGCGAGTTCGAAGGGTCTCTCCATGCGTGTTACTGGCGTCTCAAATGCGCAAGTACTCGATGTACTTGAAAGCTGGTACAAGAGGTGTTTCGTGTGGAGCACAAGTGAAGACCGAATGATTGGACTACAGCCTATGGATAATTTACACACGGCAGCCAACGAGAGCATGACAGAAGCCGTACTCATCCTCGTCGTACTTCTCTTTTCAGTTCTGAAAACCGACACAAAGCTCTACTTATTCAAGGGTAGCGGCGAATATAGAAGAGGCCTGAGGTTGACTACGTCTTTTGATGATGAGTAGAGCCAAGATTTTTAGGTGAAAAATTAGAAGAAAAAAAAATTCACCTTTTTTACTGCTTTTGATGGAAAATTTTTTTTTGCCGTTTTTAGCAAAAAAAAAATACTTTTTTTGACACTTTTTGGGACAAAAGGTTAATAAATGCCGACATTTACAACATTTACCACTTGGCTTAAAGAAAGTGATTTCTAAGTTAGTGAAAAATGGTCATATTTATACTATCACGAAGGAAGGGCATTGATTTAAATTCACATTTAAAATCAAGAGGCTAGAGGCAGTTCTTTAAAAAATGTAGAAAGGAGTATAATTTACAAAATTGTTTTTTTCCATTGGCCTTCCAAAGAAAAAGGTTGGTTGTACATTTATCTAACTTCTTCATTTTTTAAAGAGTTGGCTTCTGGGCATTGCGCAAAAAAACAACGCATTGGAGGTTTTGTGAGTCAATCAAATTTGGCGCCTCAAATGACAAGCTCGTAAACTTGTCCATGTTGAAAATGATGGTTCAAATGGCACAACATGGTAAGAATGTGGTGTGGGCGTGGTATGGTAGCCGACTGCGCCATGCAGTGTGAGGCTACTGAGGTAATCAACGGCAATAATACTTCACATTATATATTCCGATAGAAATTCAAGCAGTCTCAAATAAGGATAAAAAGCGTGTCAGGTGAATCGGGATTCTCAGGGTGACCTCGGTATACTTCAACATTCCAATACGTTCACCAATGTAAGTGCTTCTATTGTAAAAGGCGCACAATAAGAACCTTTTTTTTACTTTTTTTGGTTATTTTCTTCACCTATTTACCACTTTTTTGGCTTTTTTCTTCACCTAAAAATCCTGGCTCTAAATTGATGAGGTTTGAACATTTGTCATTTTTTTTAATCAAGGCCTCTCAATTTTGGCTCTGATGAATGAAGTTGCAGACTCTCCTGGAATTTCAACAAACGGATCGTTCTTAGAAAAAGGTAGTTTTGTTTTCAGGCACTGGTTGAAATCCTCGTTACTCTAAATCGTAAGTGCTTTGTCAAATATATAGAGACTTCCAACATCGACAGGATTGGTGCCACGAGTTCTAAAGCCCCTAACTTGTTTTGCCTTTAAGGCGAAAAATGAAGTAGCAACATCAAAACTGGAGATGATGCCCACAAGGCATGGCTCAAAATCTAATGAGATCTTTTTTGAATTATTCCACACTATGAGCAGATTGACTTGTTGATATCATGCATGCACGACGCTCGTTTTTGCAATTTGCTTGAGAGCGGAGATTTCTTGCAAACAAACTTGGTCAGCGGAAGTGGGCTTAAAAAGTTCATTAATTCAGAAGGGTTTATGAGACCCTAGAAATTTCGTTTCCTTAACAAGTTTTACCTTAGTTTTGGAGCAGAAAGCCAGATGTTTCATACTATATTATGGGCCTTTTCATTGAAGCTTTTTTTAAAACTTGATCAAATATATTTCTTGGGTTTCATAGGGTGACAATAGAGACTTCTCAGATGTAGACATGGACTTTAACAATGTGAATTATTTTGACCTATCCCAATCAACCTCTCACTTAAAAATGACACAAAAAATATTTCAAGGTTGCGTGAACAAAAAACAAAGTTCCGTTGTGAGTTGAGGTGGTCATTGCTACAAAGTAATCATTTCTTCTCATTTAAGGTGAAGAAACCAACTTTCCCTCGAATGTAATGTCACCTATGATTCTACAGGGTATACCACTTAAATTCATTCATTCAATCAATGGCATTGTCACATAACTACAATCCCAAATGCCTTACGTTGGCAAACAAAAGTTTGATTTCAACATGGCCACCTTTGGTCTTCACCACAGCCTTCAATCTACCAACTGCAGCCTCAACACAGGCATGCAACTCAATCAGTTTGATGAGCCTCTTCGGAATGGACGAGAAGGAAATTTTCATCCAATTGAGGCCTGGAGATGAATCAGGACATTAATCCTTGTCCCAGAAATGAGGAAAGACATCTTGACAACAATTTTGAGCAAGTTGTGCGGTATGTCAAGCAGCCTCATCTTACTGGGAGAGCAGGGAAGTTTAAAGGCCAATTTTGCACATTTAAAACTTTTCTTACAAAAATTGTTGAAAAAATTTAACTAACACCAAACATTGCCAAGAAATCATTCCCTTGCATCGGTTAAAAACCTGTGAACAAGCAAGGAAAAAAATACTGTGCCAAAAGAATACGCAAAACATTTTGTTTAAACAAAAAGTGTGAAACTAATAAAAGGCCAGTGCACTAAAGGTAGGAGGAATCTTTCGGTCTTTATTTAGAAGGGACATCTTGTAGAAGAAGGACTCTCTTGAGTTTCGAAATGGATCTTACCACGGAACTTTGTCTTTTTTGCTCACGCAACCCTGAACTAATTTTTGTGTCCTTTATAAGTGAGACAATCAACCGAATCAGTATCCTGTTGTATTTCGACAAATGATGTAGATATCAGAGCAATCGACAACAGTTTTGGGGCAGGGGCCCAAAGAGTTTGATGTTGTTAAAACTGGGACCCGCCAAACAAACTGGGGGTACAAAGGCCACCCAAATGAACGATAACAGAGCTTTGCCCATTATTTTGGTCTTACCGGGCACATCAAAACTCACGCTTTGGCCCACTTGTGGCCCGCTGTCCACTGGTTACCCACATCTGTGTTAGACACTATCTTGGACTTTAGTGTAGTTTAAGACTAAGCCCTTTTTGAGTCAAACTTTCAGTTTTAATGAACCCTGGAAAAAATGTCGGCTTATTCCCCCAAATCAGCGCTTCTTGTGGTCAGATTGAGACATAGTTGCTAGATGGTGATTCTCAATGCCACTCTTTGGCAAAACGTTAAATTTATTTTTTTACAACATTATTTCTCCAACTGCGTGATTTTAATGACATAATACCACTACAAAGAAACAAGCTGATCTAGGGAACAACCTGAACATGATAGATCTAAAACAGTTCCAAGAATCTGTTATGATGATAGGGGGAAGAGGAGTTGGGACGCGGTAAATAGGTCACAAGTAAAACGGTCACTGCTAAATAGGGCACAGTAAAAAGGTCACAAGGTAAAGAGTCGTGGTATAAAGGCGAAAAATGCCTGGCCATCTCCAAAGGGAGCCTCCGAGGTGACCCCAGGAACCCTAATATGTTTGAAGGTTGAGGCTAGCACTTGTAGAGTAATAGTTGAGCATTTGCCAACTATTCGCAACATCCCTGGTTCAAATCTCGGGCTTGCCGAATTCTAGTGGCCGCCTGTGGTATTAAGTTACATGCAGTAGTCACCTTTACTCGCCCTTGACGGCTTAAATGGGCGAACCTGGGCTCACTCCCGAGAATGGGGTAAAAATTAATGCTTGTTAATTGGAGCGGCAATATCCCCACAGTGCGGACAGCCTCCATCAAATCTCAACTGCAAAGCTGTGTTCTGACTCCAGAAAAAACAAACAAACAATGTTTGAAGGTTAAAGATTGCCTCATAGGGGCACCAGAGAATCTGGGTGAAACACTCTGATGCCAAAGCAAAGGTAACATAGTCACCAGGAACCCATTACAGACATGTTATTTCTTCAACAATTTTCCAATCTGCCAGACTCCAGTGGAGGTTGTTCCCCTACGGTACCTCTCTTCAGTCCAACTTAACTCCTACCTTCAATAAGCAGCCATGAGCTTTGAAGAAAACCTGGGTGGAACACAATCTGTCCATCAAAAACTAAAAAAATACTGTGACCTTTTTATCAGGTGATCTTTTTACTGTGACCGTTTTACCGTGTGACCTTTTGTCCTCATGACCTTTTTACTGAGACCGTTTTATCTGTAACCGGTTTCCTTGTGACCTATTTACCTAAAATCGAGGGGTTTACTTGTAAGAGAGGGACCTTTAACTGTGGTCAAATGTCTTTTGACCTGCATTGCAAGAGATGCAATCTGGTGAAAAAAGTATTCAGAGGAGCCAAATTGCAAAAAAATTGAAGCAAAACACCAATTAAGTGTTATAAACAATTGTGCTTTTGCAGTGAATTTTGCGGAGCTTTGAGATGTATTTGTTTTTGTCAATGACATGTATCTGCCAACTTTGAAAACTTTCAGTCTACTTGATTATGGACCAACATAATTTTGGCATTTGTTGGCTTGTTGAGTGCGAGAATGGGTTGAATAGCTCTACCTCACCCAACCAGCGACGCCAGTCGCCAGCCACTCTCATGTTTCATTCCCGTTCGGTTATGCCTTTGTGGACGTGGATTTAAAGTCCAAATGTTCCCTTAAAAGAAACCTGGTAAGGAGAATTGATCTTGGGACTTCGCTAACTAAAGGAAATGCAGCGATCCTGTACCACTGTAAACCACGTTTCAATATGTATGTATGTAGGTATGTATGTATATTTTCTGAAGTGCAATTTACACTTTTTGGTGCAATGGTAAACATTTCTTAAAAGTGATAGATTTGATTTATTGTTCTCCAAAAAGTTTATGGAATCTGACGTAAAACATGCATTAGAGGAGTGGATGGAATTTGTGGCTTTTCTGAGGTCGCTTTTTCTGATATTTAATATTAATTACGAAATGTTTTCATGATGTTTGCATCAAAGATCTAAGATTTTGAACACTACAATTTTGACTGATATGATAATGAACTGTTTTTACAACTTGCCTAAACTTGCCAATGCCGCTTTATCATAAATGAGCTGGTTTTGATGTTTGACGTGGGGTACAAAATCTAATCACATGTTTTGGACATCGTCTCAAATTTTTCGATTGGATTTAAGACAGGACAGATCGAGGGCCATTGGGTTTTCCATACTTCTGGCAAGTTTGAAAACAACCCGTAAACAGGCTTGCCAGGTCCCAGGGAAGCCTCTCGGCCACTTTTGCTTTGAAATTCGGCCACTTTCGGCCACAAAATGAAATACAATTTCTTACTGAAAATGGCGTTTTCGCCTACAACTGAAACCGATCCTTCAAAAAAAATTCTCTTAATCAAGCATTCAGTTTAACACCAAACATTTGGAAAAAACAGTCTGAAAAATACTTGTGTCACAATAAAGCAAATTTCAATTCCCTCAATCAACATTTGGCCCAGCCTCGTAAATTACAGTCCTAGTTCCAACATTTTCAAGTAAAGATACTTTACTTTAAAATTGTTATCCAACTGGTATAGAAATTTGCAAATACAATGAGCAGGGCCACCAGAAAGTTGTTTATTATAATTTCGATGTAACTACCAAAATCTTCAATTTTGTCCAAAATTACCAAAATGGGGAAAAATTTACGCAATAATATGTGGGATAATTGTTTATTCCGCTATTTTTTTTTTTGGAAAAAGATAAGTTCAACAATCAAGATTAAAGTTAGGAAGCAAGGCGACATTGTTTATTGCAGTTGCAACAGAAATATTTAGTTTACCTTTGGGTACACCAAGTACTTGTAAATAATAATTTACAATGTAATTACAAAAATTTGCGATGCTTTTCCAAATCACAGAAATGGGAAAGTTGCAAAAAAATAGGGAAAATGTTTGTGCCCTTCAGAAAGATGTGGAAAAAGATGTCATAATAAAACTGTGTTTAGACGCAGAGAGCAGAGAGACAGTTTCAACAATGTGAATTTATTTATCAGTTATTCCAAGCTATGAAGTAAGGCTTAAAGTTAATGTTAGTATAAGAAAAGGTCAGTTTCTTCTGCAATTAATGAGAAAAGTATAAATATAATTACCAAAATAATCCGATTTCCTTACATTATTTCTCAAAATAATTGCCAAAAATACTCCATTTTTGGCAATATTTTTTTACCAAAAATTTGGTGGCTCTAACAATGGGGTATGTTTCAGATCTAGAAAACTAAGAGGATTTTTTATCAATTGCTAGGATGTTTGAGTTTGATTCGTCCATTTTTGATTAGTTTAGCAGTGGGTGATGATTTGAGTAACCAAATGAAACCAATTTTTTTTTCAAAAAGAGGCTTTAACAGTAAACGGAAGTCACATCAAACAAAAATTTCTTCTAAGGGCGTTTCTAATTCAAAAATTGACCATGGTAACAAAGTTTGAAATATTGTAAGTGCCCAGTTTTTGGACACAAACTAAATGTTTCAAGTTGTATACCTAGATGTCTATGCTCTGGTTGGCAAAACATAGCACGTTCAAGTGTAGTAAGATTTCAGACCAATGCAGGATTCATTTTACAAAATTCATAATCATTTTGATTATGTTTTTGTTACTTTCGGCCACTTTCGGCCACTTTTGGATATGGCCGAGGAAATATTTTTTTCGGCCACCAGATCCCAAATTTGGCCATTTTCTGAAAGATTTTTTTTTCCTTCGGCCATCAGGTTTCAAATTCGGCCACTTTTGTCAAAAGTGGCCGAAGATTCGACCACCTGGCAACCCTGCCCGTTAAATAACAACACTGTGGGGCCAAGCTCTTATTTTCTGCTCGCTAGAATAGCAACTCAAAACACTCAACCTTTAGATGCACATAATATATAACACAATCGATGTTTGGTCAATTACTTGAAAGCTGTAATTAATTACATTTACTTCATTGAAAAATGTAATTGATTACAATAACAATTACACCGTCAAAATGTGTAATTGATTTTAATTGCAATTGTGTTAGTAACAAGTCAATGGCAAAACATTGCCCATGGACTGAAAACCCAATATTTGGGCACAATTTCAATCATGCTAAACAAAGTTGTTTCAGAAAGTTATTAAATATCATCATCAGATGGAGTTTTACCAAAAAATTGTGGAGGGCCAAAAGTTAAACAATTTATTTTAATTTCTATTTGGTATCGCATGATAACTTTGATATCTATTACTGAAGTTTTTGGGTTAAACATTTACCACCAATTGACTTCCAGGGTAAATTGAGACACAAACTCTGTAAAACGGCGACTCTTATTTTTTGATGTCATCACAATTTATGTTATATGTAATTTATGTAGCAATTTATTTTACTCACTACAAATAAAGTAACATGTTTTCTTGTCAAGTTCAGTAGGGCCAAGCCCTCGTTGTCCAAAACCTTAAATTTATGCCAAGATCCAGTTTGATCCATCTAGTTTGAATCCATCTAACACATTGAAACAAGAAAATTTATTTTAAGTTACAAAATCTAAATAAGCGGAGTTTTTAAGAGGTCACGAGAGGTAGCTTTTACATTCTACGTAAAATGCCGACACCTACTACATAACGTGAGATTCTTTGTCATCTTTCTATTCATGGCTGGTAGGTTCAATATTGCACAGAACTGCAATATTATTTTCTTCTTCTTTAGTCAGCTTGGTGTCATGGTAGATTGATTGATCAAATTTCTTAAGCATGTCTTCAGTTGCTTTAAACTCCATTTAACAGTTGCCATTTTGGTGCAAGCCACATGTTATCTTAATAAGGAACTCCAGTATTTCCAGGCTCATTAAATTTCTCAACCAAGACTTGACCTGAACTTGGCTGAAGACACCCTCAACGGGTGCATTTGAGACAAGAAGGAAGAGCAGGGTTAGGGCATACAGGCAGAGGTCTTTGAAAGTACAATTTCCAAAACCGTGTTTGAACTCCAACACTCCACCAAAGAAGTCAACGGCATTCGTGGGAATCTCGCCATTTGGGAAAACGGCTTTTTCTTGGGCCCAAGGGTTGAGAATAAGCTTCCTGTACTGTCCTTCAATGCAGTCAAAATTGTCTTCCATCGTAGGAATGAGTGGATGGTTGACAAGTGGCGGACAGCTAACTTGAGGAAGAACATGAATTGGTTTTAGTTTATCGAGGCCTCCAAAGACAGGCCCATCCTCTGGCAGGCGCCTCTCAACCTCTGCTAAGGCCTTTTTCAGGAAATCAAAGTACCTTGATTGAACCCCCAAATCCGCCTCTTTCTTGCTCACCTCCTACTTTTGAACAGCATGAAAGCATTTCGTGATGAACTTGTACCCAAACTAGGGCTGACGATTTTCTCGAACATTTCAATTCTCGAGAATGAGCATTTCTCGAGAATTCGAGAAAAATTCTCGAGAATTCTCGAGAATTTGAGAAAAAGTGAAAATAGCGAAAAAAATGTACATTCAAAGCTTCCAAAGCACTTGAAATTGTTTTTTTTTTTAAGTTTATACCAAAATCAATATGAACATGAGTGTGAAAAACAATGATTGGACCTCACGGACAATAATATCTGAAATTTCATTTCTGACATTTCTGAAACGTTCTACTGACATTGTTAAAACTTCGGACATTTTCGCATTTTTGGTCAGCTGTAATTTTCAAAACAGGGGTTTCTTGTACACACCACCACAGCCATTAGAATCTCGAAGAAAATCAGACACAGAATCTTGCCTCGAATCTGGACAGAGAAGATTTTGTTTGGGCTGGTTCACGAGTTATTTTCTTGTTCGAATGTACCATAAAGATGTTTATAAAGTTTCAAACATTGCTCATGGCTCCTATTGTTCTTTTACTTGAAACTTTTGTTTTGAATGAAACAGTTTTGCCATCAATTCCAAAATATGACCTAGAGTAATCTAATAAAAAATTCTCGAAAATTCTCGAGAATTCGGAAAAATTCTCGAGAATTTTCGATCCTCGATTTTTTCGAGAAATTCTCGAGAATTCTCGAGAATCAGCCCTAACCCAAACCCAATTGTGGTGTTGGAAAAAACATTTTCATTCGGTTCAAAAAGGTGCTGGCGGAGAGAGAGGAGATGAAGCTTCAGCTGTTCTTTAAGGTTGTCCAAATCAGCATCTTGTGCTTGGAACAGCCTGATCAATTTTAGCTCTTTAGAGCTAAAAATAGCTCTTTTTCCTGATATTTTGGAAATTTAGCTCTTTTGGCTCTTTTTGCAAATAAGTAGGATTTTCAGGAGAATCGACTCCAAACTATGGCTCCTCATGCTAAAGCAAAAAAGAATAGCAGCTTTAGGCATGGACGTCTCGAGTGGACGACTATCGGAACAGAATCGCCCAACCTCTCCGACCCCTAGGTTGGCTAAAATTCTGAGCATTTACTGTAGACTCATTTGGCTTTGCTAGTGATGTTCAGGGTTAGACTTATTTTGACTTGAGCCCAATCAAGACTAGTTATTCAAAAAGAAGAATGGACAAAGTTGTGCAATAATTGAACATTGAATAATGATTTCTAAATGAATAGTATGTTTTGGGTCCATCTCATTAATCTTGTCTCAAATTACTATGACATAAGACTATAAATTTGACTTGCCCTCTAAATGTTTGTGACCCTTGACAATGCCATTAGTTGTCAATAAAGGAAGCACTTCAGTTTGTTCCTGGTTGCAGTCGAATTTAAAGCATCAGGAAACAAAAATCCATGAAAAACAAGTCAAATATGGTCTTCAAACTTTTTTGAAGGGGTGTGAAGTGAAGTGGTGGGCCCCAGGGTGAGACTAAAGGGGCTCTATGAGTGGTGGGGATCTTCAGCCATCAATGACCAACAAACACAAGTGTTGAAAGAAATGTTCAGGAGTTTCCATTCACTGGGATCTACTGAAGTGCATACAAAGGTAGGCACATCTAGATTTATTTAAAGTATGAATAACCAATATGCTGCATTACACCTCGTTTTGGTTGCTTCTTTTGAATGCATCACAGTAAGGCTAGAATAGTTAATAACCAATTTTGTTTGCCAGAATGAAACCAATCTTCACATTTGTTAAGCACATAATCCAAAAATATTTAGGGCACTAAGAACTGGCTTTCTAAGGTCTTTATGTTATCTTTTTCAAGTCATAAGGTGTTTGCACTCACCAAGGCCTGATGAAGAAAAATGAGAAGAATTGGAGCAAAAGGTGTTTGTTTTAATTTAACTGTGCAATGGACTTTTCAGTCCTAAAAGGCGCAAAAATATGGAATTGACATAGTGATCAAAATTGTGTGCTTTCAGTTCACTTGCCATTTGCATTGAGCATTTGTTTATTTGTAACTTTTTTCTTTATTTTACATTGTGCCTACATTTTACTTGCTGGTTGTATTTGTCAAAAGTTAAGGCGACCAATGTTGTTAAACAGAATTTGTCTAGAATTGTATATTGCCCTTTCATATAAAACAAATGATGGCTTAGCAATGTTGATACAATGAACCGTGAAAAACAGCAGCAAAGGCCTTGCCTTGCCAGACCCATCTTACGTTGATATCCAGCATGGTTGCCAGGGCAAGATATACGGTGCTAGTTTTTGGCAGAATCTTACGTCCTTTTCCTTGATGATTATCTTCTTTTGAGTGGCATCAATTAGCTTAAATGGCACCTATTTTTGAGAAATGATCCTTTTCTAACAAATTATACCCATCAAAGAAACAGAGTTGACATATGGCCAAAAAGTGGCATCAAAGATTATGCCAGGCAACCATGTCGGAAATCAATGCAAGATGGGTCTGGCAAAGCAAGGTCTCTGCTGATATTTTTCTCGGTTCATTATGCCTAACATAGCATTGCTCCATCAAGATCAACAAGTCAAGATGAGCATATAAGGTCAGATGTTTTGTGTATTCCAAGGTGTGCTAGCAAAGTTGACTTCAAGGCAACTTCAAGGCAGTTTCAGCCGTTTTGTTGATAGCATAAGCTTTCTTGAATCAGAAGTACACCCAGCAACTCATGAAAAAGAGAAGTGTACCACTGGTGCCAAGGTGCAACAAGTAGATACCTCAACAACAATCCAACGCTAGTCATATGTTTAGCATGCACAAACATGTGCTAGTTCCATTGACTTCAAGTAAACTTCTAGCAAGCTGGGTCGCTATTTGGGCTGAGCATCAGGTTTAATCGATGAGAGGTTCTCCGAGAAGCACGCCTTGAGAGGAGCATTCCAACGTTGTGGAAGCACTCCCATTTGAATACTTCAATGCTGATCAATCGAACTGCAAGCGAACTTCCTTCCAGTGTTTCCTTAAATTAGCTGCCAAAATTTGCATGCTGCTGTGAGATCAATCAATGTTTTGAGTTGAATGGAGTAATATGAAATAAAGAAGGAGAAATGTGGAAGAGCTGAATCAGCGGGCAATTAGTGTTTCGAGAGGATGAATTTATGATCATAGATGTAGAGGCACTTCTAGGTTGGAATGAGAGACTTACTTTCCAAAATGGCAGCTGTCTCAACAAAACCAGCCAATTGAACTACGAAGTGTACTAACAAGTACACTTTCTAGAGTTGCCATCAAAACATATGCTCACACCATTTACTTGAACTGGACGATTCATATTGCGTTTGGCACGATTTGTCAAAATTGCACCCAACAAACTATCAGAGTGCCACAAGTTCAAATTGAATTAGTAAATGAAATCACTGAATGCGATTTGGTTTGGTTGCAGAAATCTTCAAAGGTGCTGTGTTTATAAAGTTAATGAAAAGTTTACTCTCAAGTAGACTTTGTAGCATACCTTCAAGTAAACTAGCAAGCATTCCAAGACCAATACAACCAAAACATATGACCTATAGAAGTCAACAGTGTCTTCAATCTTAAGCCCTTCATCAAATGTTTGGTTTGGAGGCTGTTCCCCATTTTACTTATGGTACAAAAATCTTGGACAATCAATCAAATCCAGTTCACTTTGAAACAACCTTTTCACATTAAAAGCTTCATCACTGTTAGGTAAGCTTTGGTTTTGAATAATTCCATTTTATTGTAGTTTCTCAAAACGTTTATACGTTTCTGAGTAGGATGTGCTTCTGATGTGTTCCAAGGAAAATTGCTTAGTCCTTTATTCCTTTCACCAAGACTGGAAAAATACTTAAAGATAAATACAAAGACT
Source organism: Tigriopus japonicus (assembly GCA_010645155.1). Lineage (NCBI taxonomy): Eukaryota > Metazoa > Arthropoda > Copepoda > Harpacticoida > Harpacticidae > Tigriopus > Tigriopus japonicus. Next base: position 2,519,183 of record JAAGOF010000104.1, on the reverse strand, counting down.
GTCTATCCTCTATTTGAAAACAATAACACTGATGAATTAGACCACAAATGCAACAAAAATTAGGGGAAACTATGTCCTGAAAGGGTATAGTGTTATACATTCTAGTGCATTAACAAAACGGAATGAAATACTTGTAAAAATATACCTAAATTAGCACATATTTAGATAATCAAATATTTCATATTTCATAATCAAAACCACGTTGAAAAATCAATGAGAAGGAATAGGAAATAAATTGTTGCAAACTTGTCTTTATTATGTGAAATAATAGATTGGCAGCAAAAAAATCGCATGGTTAAAAACAACCATTCAGGAAGAAATATGCAAATATGACTACAACAACCTTCCCCTTAACAGGTAAACCGGTTAGATAGTATTTCATGCAACAAGAAAATAGGAGATTTTTTTGGTCATAGTTAAACAGGATCATTAAGAATGAGCTAACAACACCAAGAAATGAAAAATATGCTGCTTTGCTTCATTCCCTCCTCTAGCCAACCAAACGGTCACCTCGATTTTCCGTACGACATCCAGGGTCTAGATATCCATGCTTTAGGCTAGTCTTTCACAATCTCTATTAATGTGCTAGTACCGGCTAAAACCTCCACTTACTTTACTCTTTGCTTCAAACTATTCTACTCAAACTGACAAAAAGTTCATTTGATCAAGCTGAAATTGAGCATGCGAGCTTTAAGTTATGGGACAAATAGTGGGTTAGATTAGATTTTTCTTTGGTCGGACCAGAAATTAAAAAAAAAAACGGATTTTGCCATTAACCGAGGCATAAAGGTCTTTCATTATCCGCACACTATCTGACACATGCAAAAAGCCAACATCACTTCGCAGAATAACCTTATTTTCGTGGCTGTTTTTTAAGGAAGTAAAAAAAAAATCTAAAAAGCCATGCCTTGGAAGACACTGCCAATTACGTAAGGTCCAAAAGTATGATAATAAAAGTGTGTTTGGCCATTTAAAATTTAGCTCTTTTTAGCTCTTTTTCAAACAAAATTTAGCTCTTTCAGCTCCAAAATTTGCCTTGAAACTAAGGTTTTTAGCTCGTTTTGATCTTCAACAGTTGGTCACACTGGCTTGGAAGGCAGCTTTGACTTGTTCAAAGCATAGAGGTCTATAGATTGGAGATCCTAGAGCAGGGCAGGCCGGTCGTGAAATTTCATTGTGGGCAGCAAGGGCCGTTATCATCAGTGACTAGTTGAAACTTTACCAAACAAACGTATTCGTAGAAGGCACATTTTTGAAAAGCATTAATTTTTTGCCCATGTGGCCTCCTGTCTGTGCTTTGCTTCTCCCAAATTATACTAAGGTGCTCAATGAAGATGATAATTCGATTCACAGGCATTAGTTCACGCAATTATAGGATTTGGCATTGAAAATTTGTCTTGCGCACTTCCATTTGTACTATGATGTTCCACTTGTTTGGGTAAGTATTTCACGATATTCTTCGGAAATATTTGCTTTTTCACGCAACTTCTGGCCAGTACAGCATTAAGTAAGACAGACAAAATGACGAGAATCGCCTCTCTATACTCCTCTAAGGTTCAAACTCCTGTGCAACAGGTACAAGGAAACAAAAAAATGGTATATCCTTCTTATTGTTCAACAACTTATCAATAGTGATGTGTTTCGAACCAGGATTGCTGCCAGTTTTGACTCAGAAGTTTATCGCTGTTAAAAAGGGCAGGTTGTATTGAACTTTTTGAAAAGACCTAAACAGGGACCAATTTGGCAACACTCGAACTAGTTCGATTTTGAGTTCCAACCATAGCTATGAAAATGGATTTCGAGTTGGCAGTGCTGCCATATTTTGTGGTAGAAAAGGTCTATTGCTTGTTGAAAAGTTTAGTTGTGGTCAGATTTTTGACCCTAAAAACGATGATAATAACCAAATCGATGATAATAACCAAATCGATGATAATAACCAAATCGATGATAATAACCAAATCGATGATAATAACCAAATCGATGATAATAACCAAATCGATGATAATAACCAAATCGATGATAATAACTAGAGACAGGAAGTTAAGGCGAATAAAACTGTCAAATTAGACGAATAAAGACGAATAAAATTGCCCGATTAGACGAAAAAAGACGAATAAAATTGCCCGATTAGACGAATAAAGACGAATAAAATTGCCCGATTAGACGAATAAAGACAAATAAAATTGCCCGATTAGACAAAAAAGACAAAAAAAACCTGACAAATACGACAAAAAAGACGAAAAAAACTGACTTACACGGCAAAAAAGACTAATGAATTGCCTGTAAAGAGGATTAAAACTGCTGCCCATAAAGTAGACAAAAAGTGTGGCCCAATTGAGGGGAAACAGCTGCACCCTTGTGCAAAACGGCAAAATCTACAAAGTTAACAAACGGAAAAGTGCCTAATAAGCAAGAAATGGTCAGTGGAACATACAAATTTAAAAAAAACAAGAGCTCAAAACCGCCCTTATTTCAACGTTTTCAATAGAGCAATATCTAGAAGCAGATTTGCTGACATTTATTCTTCGAATAGTCAGATAGCCTTTTCATTCCAATTTTCTTTCTTTGTGTCAGAAAACCTAAGTGTGGATCATATTTTGTTGCCCAAGTTTTGGCGTTGACTTTTTGAAAGTGTCTATTTGATTCCAAATTTTTCCAAAAAGCTTCAAATCTAAAAAAAGTTCCAATTTTTGACTAATTAGACGAAAAAAATTCGGTGAAATTGCCGGATTCGACGAATAAAGACGAATAAAATCCAAATTAGACGAATAAATTTGTCGCGACGAATAAGGGTAAAAAAGACGAATAAAGACGAAAAAAGACGAATAAGTTTATTCGTCTTAAGTTCCTGTCCCTAATAATAACCAAATCGAACCAAAATCGCAAAACTGTCCAAAAATCCAACTCGAAACACATCAGTATTGATCAATTACATTGGCACAGGCCTTATTCTTGCACTCTGGAGACTGACTCAGGTCTTAAGCTCACTCCTGTTCATTAACATTGTGAATATGAGCTTGTCTCGCTCGAACCACGAACTTTATGCCTAAAATGCTGTTGAATTAGTTTTAATGGTCTGTTGTTGTAGCAGTAATAGTTTTGAAGGTAGTAGGTAATTTGAAATTTGTAAAGACGTCAATTACTTTGACAAAATGTTAAAATGTCTGGCACAAAAATGGAACATATTTCAGTATTTTTTTGTAGTTATATTACTCCCCATCTCTGAACATAAGTCATCTTAAAATGTTAGAACATAAGAAGATCTTCGAGCGCTAGACCTGGATTTAATCTTCTGATGCTCAATACGAGAACAAAACGGCAAGGTTCGCAACAAATAACTTAAAGATGGACAATGGGATTGAATCGGTGCACCGAGGGAATGTAAAGGGGACAAATATGACTGAAAAGAGTTGAAGCATAATGGGAACCCATTGAGTGGTAAAAATGGAGTGAAGCTTAAACGTCAGTAGGACTTGCTTCAAGTTGCTCCATGAAATACTTGTGATTCCACCTAGAGCACTCATGAAAAAGCTTAACTATGGAAGAGGAATTTCAGGTATGATTTAGGCCAAAATTCAGCTGAAAACTTTAAAAGCGCTTGCACTTTTTTTTTAGTTTGTCTTAAGCTGATGCGTGACAGTCACTATCTTCAAATACATGTGAATCATGGGAAGTGCGAGTTGTTACCACATGAAGATAGTGCATTTTATGACCGTGTTCTAATTCCACCTATCAATTTGATCCCTTGAGAGAATTAGCCTTATAGCGCTTGAAGAATCCTAAAACGCCAAACTTGTTGAGGAATCCCCACACGTGAGAACTCAAGATCAAAGGAAGAGAGGCTGAGGGAATTCCACAAAAATCGAGAACACTGTAAGTCACGCAACGAAAATGCTCTTTTTAGTGACCGAAGGGAAAAATAGACAATTTCATTGAGTGCAAAAAAACCGTAGAGGAAGGGGTGCTGTACTTAGGTATACGCCTTTGTTCCAGTCGGGTCAAATCAATTACATATTTGCTTGAACTTGGCATATCGTCTCTAGATTTTACGTATCTCACACGTCATGACATGACTATGTAGCAAAGAAACGTGTAGTTATTATAATTAGAAAAAGTAAGCCTCGTACCTCGGTTGCTACAAAGGTCAGTTTCAGAGATTTATTGAGTCAGGAGTAACCCAAAATTGCGTTGGTAGCTGTAGAAATCAGGTAAACATCTACATAGATAACTAGCTGTGAAAAGGTGCCACCATGAATTGGCTTGAATGAACATTTTCAAACACTTTAACAAAGCTTTATGGTGCTTTGTTTGGCTGACACACAAATACGTGTATTTTTTAGCAATCACGAAACTATTTCTTGCTTTCGTTTGTCACCTATTCAAGTGTGTATGATTACAAGGTTCTCTGACAGAAGTACGTACCTACGTGGGTCCTCTTCGTTGTCGTAAGATCAGAAATGAGCCAGTCAGTAATCGCACGTGTGCCAGGTCTCCAAAAATACCTGTTTCAAGTTTTCAGAGACAGGTGGATTTGGTTACCGTGTGAAAAGAATCTAATTCCAGTTCTTCAAGTCCTTACCCAAGATGATGAAGCCGTAGTCAGCGAAACAGTTGTGAACATAGAATCAAACAAACTGAAACCGCTGAAATTGCTCCTCACCAGCCATTAAGGTAAGGTTGAATGAAATACTCAAAGGCTAGAATAAAAGCAAGAGTTCTCGTTTTGTCTTGAAGGTTTCCATGCTCGATTTTTCAAATGCACTAAAATAACCTTATTGATCACATTTAACCTATAGTTCGTAACCAGAATGTGTTTAGGTGGTTTTTTATTGACTTCTTGAACAAAGTTTCTACATAAACAGAAAAACACCTTTTTTTTGGCACAATTTTGCTTGTGAACGGAAAACCAGAAGGTATAAAAAAGTCAAGTTTTAAAGCGACTTTTGGGCCTGGGTGTCCAATGGCAAGGATTGTAGCGTGAGCGGAAACGACCCAACTTATCGAAAAAAATTTAGTGGGTAAATTCATTTTATACAGCGAAAAAGTCATGACAAGAAAATTCAATCAAGCGCTCGAATTAAAAAGATGAAACATTTTTCAAGGTGAACTTGTCTTTACATTTGGCATAGTTATCCAGTTTTTTTCAAATTCTTATCGATGGACCAACATACATCTACAACTGAGTATAACTCGCTCGCTCGAAAGTCTCGATTGTATGCAATAACAGTACGTTCGGAAGTTTTCTCTTGTTTTTACGGATTTACAGCCAATGTAAGGAATGGAATTCCATGCAAAAAAATGTTTTGAAAAATAAGCTATCATCCAAGAGGGTTCAGTCGTTTTGATAAAAACATTCATCGGCTAGATAGTTCGAGTTTGTCCCCAGAAGGTGAGTGCTCTTGAACATGGATTTGGTCGTTAGAAAAACCATGCAGCCGTGATTTAAAACTTGACGATGGATCGTCTAATCAATACTAGATCAGGGAACCCTGAAATATTAACACCATTATATAGGTTATCCATGACTAGATTCATCTTTTTGAAGGTGGTAGAAGGTTTTGCAAAGCGGGAGCACGGTATAGCACATAATTTGATTTTAGTGAAATGCAACACTTTTTGTCTATATGCTAAGAAAGTTTTGCTCAAGGAAACAAGAAGTTGTTACACCACCACTTAGTTGTAAATTGCATTTTGCAATGTAATTTCACAAATCTTCAATTATTTTCCAAAATTACCAAACTGTTATTGATTATCCAGAGAGAATCTTTGACGATGTTATTAACCTCACGATGTACGGGCGTTTTTGACGAAATGGGATTGAGATCTCATAATGGAAATAGGCTGGATCAAAAAAAAATGTCAAAAGACATGTAGGTAGTCGCTAAGACGTTTGGTTTGAGTAAAATACAAATGGAATAAAAACGACCTCGCTGATGGTAGTCCGAGTGCATAAAGTGGCTTCTTATTTTCCCAAATCTGCTTTTTTATTCGTTCCTTTTCATGAAAAAAATGTCCATGGCAAATCCATTACCATTGAAAAGGTGACTTGGTTATTCAAGATTATTTATTTCTGACACTGCCGTTCATAAACATTGAACAAAACAAATATGAAAAAAATACCTTTCAATTTACGTCGCTTTAGAGTGACATACAATGCAATGTACTTGGGTGAGAAACAAGATCTATCACAGCCTCCCTTTATCTGTTTTTCAGCACAGTTCTTAACATGTCATCCAAGTTGATAATCGGGACGATTGTGGATTCCAATGCCGATTGGAGCTTGCGCATCCGTGAAAACCATTGTTTAGTTGTCGATCACAACGGAACAATCGTAGCAGAGGGACCATTGAGTTCACAAGCGCTTCAACAATGGAAGGAAAAGTGTGTTCCAGGAAGAAATTAACAACAAATGTGTACACAACTCAATTTCAATGAAATATTACCTTTGTAGGTATTCGGTGACTGAAGTGGTGGAGTTGGATCGGGAAGAGTTTGTACTCCCCGGATTCATTGACAGCCACATTCACGCGTCTCAATTGCCCAACTGTGGACTGGCTTTGGACTTGCCGCTTCTGAAATGGTTGCAGAAGTACACCTTTCCCATTGAAACTAAATTTGCCGACCCCCAATACGCCCATGACGTCTATTCTCGAGCGGTTCAAGGTACCTTGGCTTCGGGAACCACTGGAGCCATGTACTTTGCCACCATTCATAGAGAGGCTAGCGAGATCTTGTGCGACATTGCCGAAGAAAAAGGCCAACGGGCCATGGTGGGAAAAGTAAGACCAGGGTTGCCATGACCAGCTATCAAATACTATAACATGCCAAATTTTGAGGGAGGACAGTGCTTCCCTAGGTGTGTATGAATCGGAATAGTTTCAATGGTTACCAAGAGACCACTCAAGACTCCCTCAATGAGACCAAGCTGTTTGTGAGTGGAGTCAAGGCCAGGAAAAGTGCCCTGTTGGACCCGGTGATCACGCCGCGATTTGTGCCCAGTTGTGATCGGGAGCTTTTGGTAGGATTAGGGGAAATGGCCAAGACCTTCGATATCCGGATCCAATCTCACTTATCCGAAACCTTAGCTGAGGTGAGTGAAATTCAGGTCAACTGGTAGCTGGTTCTCAAGCCGTGTGAAATAGTCGATGTCTCCTCTTTGTATAGGTGGCATGGGTCAAGAAACTGGAACCTAAGAACCACAACTACACGGATGTCTATCAGCAAGCCGGTCTTTTAAACTCTAAAACTGTCATGGCTCACTGTGTCCATTTGAGTGATGTCGAACTTAAGGCCATGAAGGAAAGTCAGGCCGGAATCGCCCATTGTCCCAATTCCAATTGCTCGATTCGCAGTGGCAACATGGATGTGAGGCAGATCCAAAACCATGGAATTAAAGTGGGCTTGGGCACTGATTGTAGTGCCGGATATTCACCCTCGATGTTGGATGCTATGAGGTAGGTTCAGCAATAATAATAATTTTGGTATTTGAAGTCACTGCGATAGTCCTCCACATTTCAGATTTGCGGTATTGACCTCGAATCAGTTTCAAATGCAAGATCCTAGTGGATATCAAGCATTGACCTACTCTGACGCTCTCTACTTGGCTACTCGAGGGTCTGCTGCTGTCACGTGTCTTGATCAGCTTGTCGGTCAATTGGATGAAGGGTTCCAATTTGATGCTATTAGAATTCGACTGAATAGCAAGACACACCCGAGTTCCCACTTATTTGGTCACGAGAGTATTGAGGACATGGTCCATAAGTTTGTGTTTTTAGGGGATGACCGAAATGTTGTACAAGTTTGGGTCAACGGTCGTATCGTTAAGGAACTTCACTCGCTTGATCAATAATCCGATTGTTTTACCAGATATCAATACACATTGGTAAATTTAATTCAAATGACCCGTCATTTACCTCAGGCTTGGGCATTGTGGCCATTTTGCTTGCCTGGTTTATAACTGAAACTTGGCAAAAGTTGCGTGAAAAAACAAGTATTTCCGACAAATTCTCAAAAGAACTTGCCCACGCAACGGGAAGAAGGAGAAGGGGAAGCAAGGGGAAAGTTTCAAATGTAGGTGCACAAGACATTTTCACTGCCAAAATATATAAATGTGCAAATCATTGCATGCATATGCATTCTCTTCTAGATTGAGCATCTTTGTATAATTTTGGGAGAAGCAAAGCCTACACAGGAGGCCACATGCACAAAAGTAAAAGCTTTTAGTATAGTAACTCTATTCTCTGAACACACTACATGTGTATGGGGAGAATGCAGTCGGATCAAATCAAACGAGCCCTCAAACGCCGGCTTCGAAAACGATGTGGACTCCTCTTTTAAAATCGTGAAGTGACTTAGATTCTTGCAGTCCCAGTGGTAGACGGTTCCAGTCGTTAATAGCCCTCTGGCTGAAGAACGAGCTTCGCGTGCAAAGACGATATTTGTCCGGGTGGAGATTTTCATTTGCTGTTGTGCGAGTGTCCTTGTCATGGATAGCGGAATTTTTGGTGAACAGATTCACACCACTTGAATCAATGCCAGACTGTCCTCGGAAGCATTGGATAAGGTCCAAACGTTGCCGGCTTTTCTCCAGAGTTGGAATGCCGAGTTGACCTTTCTGCATATGTTTTGTTCCTCATACCAACAAAGAGGCCAGTGAATCTTCTTTGGACACTCTCGAGAACTGCAACATCTTGGCTCTGTGTCGGATTCCAACCTGGAGACGCATAATCTTTGATTGGGAGAATGTAACAGCTATAGATCCGCTGCATTAGCTTTTTCCCCCTATTTCAAGGATTCACACAATCATTCCAATCCAAGAACGTCTCCAGAGGAAAGTTTTTGTGTTTTTGTTTGACTGACTCGCTAATTTGTTCAAAATATTCCAGTAAGGCCGTGGTACATAATCTTGCGCTTCTGAAACCGTGCTGAGCTTGGATTCGCTTCTCATTTCCTTCCAAGTGACGAACAATAAAATCCTTCAAAATTGATTCTGGGATTTTACTGAAAGTGCTAGTGAGAGAAATAGGCCTGTAATTTGATGGGTCATCTTTCTTCCCCTTATTAAAGATGGGACACACATTTCCATCCCTCCAAGCCTGTGTCACTTCAACCTCGTTTAAAGAACGTTGGAAAAGGGCCGAGATTGGCTGGCTGATTTGTTTCCTAACTTCATAGAGAACTCGTGGTAGAATACCATCAGGGCAGGGGCGGCTTGTTCTTTCATATTTGAAATTACGCCTTCGACCCTCTCTGGGGTGATTTGGAGTTCTACAGGTGCAAGGTCTGAACACGTGGCTACTTCAGATTTTTCTGAGGGAGCAACCTCAACCGGAGTAATCACGGAGGAAAAGTACTGATTTAAGACTTCGGTCTTTTCCTGGTCGGATCGTATCTCCTTGTCATTTGGGTTACTCAAGTAATCAATTTGGCCAATGGTGTTCGCTTTTGAGTTTATGTACGAATATAGCTGTTTTTCGTTTCCAGGCATCGTAAGGTTTGTTTCATACAACCTTTTTGCCCCTTTGACTTCCTATTTTACTGCAATCGACAGGGCTTTCAGCCTCTCTCCGAGTTGTGACGACTTCACTTTTCTTGAAGAGTAAATCTTTCCGCCAAACTGGAGGTAAGTGAAATGGGCCCTTAATTGCTAGGCTGAGACTTATCTCCACCCTTAAAAATTGGAACAACATGAACTACTTTTAAAAAGGTGGGAAACTTGCCCTGATCCAAGATGCGACGCATCAAGTAGGAGAAAACAGGGGCAAGAATCTGTGAGCATTTCATCAGAAACTTAGATGTTATACTTTCGGGCCCAGAAGAACTCGAGAGCTTTAAGCTCTTGATGGCCTCAAAAGCATCTTGATCTGTGACAAGCAGATCCTCCAATTGATTATCTTACACGTTGTTCCGAATGGCTTTTTAGGTTTGAATCAAAATACCCAAAGACACCATGGCACTTTTTGGACCCACAATTCAATGGGGAACAGCTTTACTTTTATTGTATTATATAAGATTAGGTCCAGGGAAAAAGTTATATACCTAAAAACCTATTAAATATAACATTTTTTAACAAACTATTTAATCCATATTTAGAGACCATTTAGTTACCTAATGAGTTCAAATTGAATTAAAATTCATTCAGCAACAGCTGAGTTATTTGACTTTGAATGGTCCATTTTTGACCCCAAAAAGCCGAAAAACGCTACAGTTATATGAAAAAACAAATTCCCAAAGATGTCACATAGTTTTTCGATATTGCAAAAATAAATGATTTTTTTCAGTTTTGGAACTTATGTCAAAATAGCTCAAAATATAAAAAAATATCACTTAAAATGCACTTAAATAAGATTTTTGGAAAGTTATTTTCATAACAATTTAGGGTACGCTATGATGTGTGTTGTGACAAAATTACAAATAAAAATGTCTAACAGAGTCATATCCAAAATTACAATTTCTAGAAGGACCATGTTCAAAATGGACTAAAATCGAAACTTGAAACATTAACCGATTTCTTCAAAACTTTAAATTATTACCCAACTTTGAGTGTCTTTGATACTGCAAAAGTTTTTTACTTGAAAATGTATTTTAAATACCTTAAATAAAATATAGTGAAAAACATGAAAGCAAAAAGGACAAAGAAAATACGAAACTAAGAAATATAGTGGGAATAAGTTTTTCAAAGCGTATTTTTGTAAAATTTCCGATTTAATATCAAAACCAGTCAATTAGCTGATAATTTTTGGAAGGTTTTAATAGTAGTAGAAGCATTTTTGGGCACACAACCTTTTTTGACAGAAATTTGCACCCTAATTAATTACTTGAAATGTTGGTTTAACGATGAGGGGCGACTCCAATCATTGTAAGGCGATTTTCAACAATAGTTGTTTATCAAGTTTATTAAGTAGCAAGAATCCAACGCAAGGGATGCCAAAAAAAAGTTTTTTTTTCAAGTTCCTTTTGGACTCAATGAATTACAATTTTCAACTTTTAACAGGACTCGACCGACCTGCCGATCTTGTTTTTCTTTCATTAGCTCTTTAATTTCTGATTACTTTGTCGTACCTCAAAATATACGTTTTTGGTGCTAAAAATCAGCGGGCCGCCATCTGAACCCACAAAGTTTCGTTGGGATTCCCCAAAAACATATTCTTGGCACGCTGAGGACGTTCGGGAGTTTGAGGGCAAGTTTGGAAACGGAATTTGCTCAAAACTGCAATCAGGCCTACTTTGGCCTCCAATAAGGCAAACCGCATCCCAATGCAGGATCTAGGCCCTTGACCAAACGAGAGGAACGTATAAGGGGGCCTTTGGCTGACAGCCTCGGGGGCAAAATGTTTGGGGTTGAACTTCTCAGGATTGGGGTAGTATCGTTCATCGCTATGGATGGCATGGACCGGGACAGTCACATTCGATCCCTTGGGAATCACGACATTGTGTCCAGGTATTTTGTACTCTTTCACACAGACCCGTCGAAGGACGGGTAAAGGGGTGTGCATTCGAAGTGTTTCTTGGAGGACAGCGTCCAAATAAGACATTCCCATTACTGTGGTGTAATCGGGAAAATCTTGATCAGCCTCCAAATTGCTCATAACCTCGTCAATCTCGGCCAGGAGCTCGTCCTGAACATCCTGGTTCTTGGCCAATTGGTAGGCGCAATAAGTTATGGTCATGGCCGTGGTGTCATAACCGGCCACGAGAATGATCAGAGCGGTAGCGACAACTACCAGTTCATCAATGGCCCCATTTTTGACCTTGTGCTGCAACCGAGAGTCCAGATCGAACTCATCGGTGTCCTCTGGAGGCTTCTCGCACTTCCCAACCGACTTCTTATTGGCCTCAATGGCATCAATCATCATGTCGATGAGATCGTTCTTCCGAGTTTTGGTTTCTCTTCTGTGTTGGATGGTTGATGAAATGGTGGCATAAAAGAACATGGCTTCATCCGGCTTGAAGAAACTCATCTTCAAGGCCTTGCAAATAAAATTCAGCCCAGGGATGAGGCTACAAAAGAGCTTGAACTGGTCCTTGGCAGTTCTGGTAAAGACAGCCTTGGCATTTTTGACAAAATCGGATTCCTCCTTAGCCATGAAAGAGCCCGAATCCACTCCGAAGGCACAAGTGGCAATCGTGTCCATGCTGAACTTTCCAAAGATCTCCTTGAGATCAATGGGTACCTTTTCGTCGGCTGATTTTCGTATCTCATCGGTCAGTTTCAAACTGATGGCCTTCATGAAGTGCATCATCAACTTCATCTTACCGGAGGTAAAAATGGGCGAAAAAGTCGATCGGACATCCTTCCACAATTCACCGCGAAGAAAAATCAATTGCTTTTGCCAAATCGCATCTGTGAAGGTTTCGGCATTGTTATTGTTGAACGGGTTCAGATCGCCAAAACGGTCCACAAAGTGATCAAAGTCTTTGGAAAGAATGGCTCGAATCAGAACCGGATCGTTGATCACGATGCAGGGAGAGCCAAAAGGACCAAAGACACCGAAGAAAGGATGGTTTTTGAACTGGTTGTATTGATCTTGAATAATGTAAGCCACGTTCTTTTGTCTTAGCAACACTTTTTTATGAGCCACAAAGTCATTGCCCAGGGGAAAAGTCACGTCTGAATCGTAAGGGACGCCTTTGTCGGCCCAATATCTAATTCGCCATTGAAACCAAATGTAAACCCCCACGAGAAGACCCAATGCTCCTAAGATGACCTCGATTACCATTGTCCCGATCTAGTTTTGTTGCTTTCTCACGAATTTTGCACTAATTGATTGCGGCAAAGCATTAGATGCAGCCTTAAATATCAGTGATCATAGGTCAATCAAAGCGTCCACTCTGAACCTGAATCAAACAAGTTTTTCTTGCCATAGGCTTGGCTAAAGAGGCGAAGTTAGAAGATTAGCACATTGTGAGTAAACCGAAAACTACGGAAAGCAACGAAATGTATGCTTCAAGCCAGGGTTATAGTTAGAAATGTAATATTTTAGGAATTTTGTCAATTTTATTGCTCCTACACAAAAACTGTGAACCCATATTACCTTTCAACTGTTCTTTAATAGAATATCCAGTCCCATAACAATATTTTGTATCTAAGGCTGGTTCATTCTTTTGCATTCTCGAGTCATAGTGAGCCGAACGCGCAGCTGTAGTAAACAAGCTGTCGGAGCAAACCAGCACTTTGTTTAGGGGTTATGCACAAAAACGTTACGGACAAAGTAAGAACTGTTTTTGTTTATTTGTTTTTTACTGGAGTCCGAACGCAGCTTCGCAGTTGCGAGCTGATAAAGTCTGCCGCCAGTCTTGTCGGAACCTGTCTGCCCGAAATCACAAAAAAAACATTTCTGGACACCACCATGATTTGTCCCATTTTTTTTAATAGATAAAATCACTGGAATTTTGTGAAGAAACCACTAGACTTTTTACTTTTCGTTCCTACATTTTTTGTTACGTAAAGAATAGCTATTTCTTTTAACCTGGCTATATTCTACCAGGGTCTGAGTAAGAGGAGAGGAGGAGAGAAAGTTGGTTGAGGGTTACTCGAAACCACTAAGTCAACCAGATTCTCTTCCGAGTGAGTTGTTGCCGCCTGGGGAAGGTGGTGCAGGTGTCAGAGGTCGAGGTGTAGGAGCGGCTTGCTCCTCTTCCTCGCTCCACCGACGCCTCTGGCACTTGCCCACCTGACCTAGGTGGTAACAACTCAAGAGGCAAGAAATCTGGTTGACTTCGTGGTTTAGGGTTGCCCGAAATCAACTTGCTCTACGATTCGACTCTCACTCAGTCCCGAGTAGAAAGAATCCAGGTAAAAGACGCAGTTTTCCGTTACGGTAAGTGAAATACCCGTGTATTCATGTTCTCATGAACCCATACTGAATAATAATGCAGCCACTTTTCATTAACAATGAGTGTGTTTGACCTAGAGCACTATAATAAAAAGTACGATCATAAAATGCGCCATCTAGTGGATTTCATACGGCAACAGCTTGCCGTTCCCATGAAACACATATTTTTGAAGATTGCAACCATCATTCATCAGTTTTGGACAAACTAAAGTGCCTAAAATGTTGATGGTGGAACTCCAAATAAAACTTCAAGAGTATTACTGATGAATTTTGGCATGGATTATGCCTGAAATCCTTCTAAAGTAGTCAGATTTCTGTGCCAATATGAAAGTGATTTTACCAATAAATTCAACCAAAAACCACCACAGGTCCATTAACAATGTTCAGTCAACATTTGAGGCACTTTAGTTTATCCAAAACTAATGAATGGCGGTTGTGATCTTCAAAAACATACGTATCATGGGAAGAGCGAGCTGTTGCAGCATGAAATCCACTAGATGGCACACTTTATGATCGTACTCTCTTATTATAGTGCTCTAGTTTGACCAACAGGCATTTGATAACTTATGAGAATGATGGAAGAATGTTAGGTGCAGTAAAGGACAAAAATACAAATCTAGTGTAAGGCAAAAAATATATACATGAAACGTATTCTTGCAATAAATTGATTTCTCATTGCTGCAAACTTGTATTTGATCTTGCCTATGAATGGTTAACCTCAAGAAGCTAGTCCAGAGCTTACAACTGACCTAGCTCTACTTGATTGAAACCCATCAAGGAGGAGCAACTTTTTCCGGGTGAGAGGCTGGTCATCACAGACACGAACATTAAAGAGAGAGGAATTTTGGACAAATTAATGGAAACAATCAGAACTTTATTCAGTTTCCACTCTATAAACTGATCTTTGTCTCTGTGAAGCTTTCAAGTGAAAGGATTCCCACGACTGATTGTACACTTATTTTTACTGTACAGGCCTAATTGGCGTTCAAAGGTAGCATGGTAGTGATGGCAATCCTGGTTGGCAAAAGACACTTCCATGCCTCAACTTGGTAGTAGTTGATAAACAATGAAGAAATTTTGAACATTTGCATGTGTGTTTTTGACTTGTGAGTTAAGAGGAAAGACCAGTGAATTGACCTGAGTTGTTGTCCTCTAAAAGTTGCATTGTGAATTACCAGTGGGGACAACACAAGAGAAATAACTTGTTTTCTAAATGTTATTCTAAGTATTCTACATTCGAAGGCACAAGTGGACGCAAAAAGAAGGGGTAGGTAAAGCTTCCATCAATTCAGGACTTCATACTGAGATTTAAAGGCTGCTTTGCAGGGTGCTCATACACAAATTTGGCCGTGTCTTCTTCTCGATAAAGATCAATTTAATCAGTTGGTAATCTACAAACTTTCAAGTGCAGATCATACATATATTTCAGCAATATTTGTTCTCTGTATTCTTTAGGATTTTGCAAATTTTGTCTCATATTGTGGATCATTTTAAATAATAAACAATTCTCATAGCATTGTGTTTCAACTAATTTGGTTCCTGAAAGATGCAAATATACCCTACATAAAAAAGTCATTTAATTAATGAAGCAAACATGAATAAAAAGCCAACCAACATGGCCCATCCACAGCAGAATCATGACTGATTAAAAGGCCAATGTTTTGAGTTTTTCGGCCAAAAGCTTAATCTAATACTTGATCAAAATTAAACAATGGTGATCAAAACCATGAAATAATTGCCTCCAACTAAGAAAAGAAGGTAAAAATCTGAATATTTTTCTTTAAAGATGGCAAATTTTTGAAAACTAAAAGATTTCATAATTGAAGCAAAACGGGAGCTTTACCTTTCTAATTTTAAGCCACAAATTGGTTTTGAACTCACATGTGCTAGATGTTTTCTTTTAATAGCAAGTACACATATATTCTAGAATACTGCAGACTCACATGATAGTGAATCCTTTGGCTAGCATAAAAAAGTTCATAATGTTGAGAGGAGTAATGTTTCAATAGAGAGACATAGTATTGGAGTAATGAGTATTAGTTAAGACAGACAACCACCTTTTTTAATTATTTTCGAATGAAAGGAAAACTTGTGCAATACTCTTTAAAAGCATTTATTTGTGTAATTGTTTTAGGGTTCTGATTTATTTAAAAAAAATCCAAATCCCTATGCACCTAGGCTTCACTGCCTTTCATTTTTAGGGATGACAGAATTGCTGACTTAAGTTTGATCTTGAGTTGCCAAATGGGGCTGTTGGTTATTTCAAGTGTTTATACCATAACGTTTTTAAAGATTTTATTGTGAAATGTCTGCTTTATCAAGATGTTGAAGAGCTTAATAGTGGATTAAGACCACCTTTGAGACAATATAGATTGTGTTGTGCCAGAGTATCAAACTAAATCTTGGAAAGGAAATATAATTTGACCAAGGCCTTTGTCTTGATGGTGTTGACTTGAAGGTCGTTCTCCACGATTATTGCCAAGAGAACGGCCTTCAAGTCAACACCATCAAGACAAAGGCCATGGTCTTCCATAAAGGTCGTCTGCCACCCACCACCTTCCACATCAACAATAGTCCGATTGAAATCGTCAGGTTTTTTAACTATGTCGGTTTCACATTCACCACTCAACTCTCCTTCACCAATCACCTCAAATCATCAATAACCAAGGCCAAGGCCAGGATCGGATACATCTGCAATAGACTGCCCATCAAGAACCTTCCTCTGCCAATAGTTCTACAACTCTTCCGGACATTCATCACCCCCATCTTCCTCTACGGCCTTCACCTTTGGCTTCCCAACTCCGCCAAATCCGCTCTCAAATTCGCCGATGCCACCTTCACCAAATTCCTCAGACGATACCTCTGCGTGCCCCAATATGCCAACAATGCATGGACGCATTTCATATGCGAAACCGAGCCCCTCACCATCGGGCTGGCAAGGTTAGTGTCCAACAGTGTTAGGAACCTGACCTTTCCGGAGGTGATGTCTGGACACATGCTGTCATTCCCGGTCAAGGACTTGACAACACCTTGTTGTCCTTGGCCTGACATACCTTCGGAATATTGGCGGTCACGCACCTTCGTCCGGCTCCCTGCCCAACTCCATCAACGACGGGAACTGACGAAGGACCTGTTCAATCTGACCCACCCTCTCTACTGCAATAACCAAGAGTTTCATCATCTACCATTAACCAACTGCATCTGTACTGTCTGTGCATCCCCCCTTCATTTCTTCCACGTGCACTGAATCGCTTCAAGTCAACTCACTGTGATATCACGATTTTACGGAACTATTTTTTTAACGTTTTCATCCATTGACCTGTCTTTTTTATCTTTTCATTGTTATATGTATGAATTTACATATATTACTTTTTTCCATACGAGTTGACATGACCAAAGGTCGCAATAAAGATTATTATTATTATTATTAATTTGACTAACTAAAGAGAACAACCAAAAAATCCGCGTCAAGTCATGCAAAAATATATTGAAGTCAAGATGTAAAAAGTGAAACGAGTCAACTTTTTTTCTGTGGTTGACTTCAAATGCCCACAATAATCAAAACAATTGAACTTTGTCAGATTTTGATGAAACAAAGCGAGAAACGGGTCCCGTTTGTCCAGAACAGTGCTAAAAATGCAATTTCCTCAAAAGCCAAAATACTTAGTTTGCCGAATTTTGCGTAAAAATGAAAAAAAGATACTTTTCAAGTCTATATTTGGGCCAACTCATAACAGTTTTTGATTAGATTATATTAATACCAATTGAAGGAAACAGTTTTAAGCATTTTTAGGTAAAGTATTGTTTAAGTTGATTGAATCTGTATTAACAATGATCTGAATTTTAAGAACAAATTCCCCACAAGGTAGGCACGCTCTAAAAACATCCTCTATACAAAATAATATAAAAATGTCATACAAAAACATTGAGTTCCTATTTGAGGGCCCAAATTATGTTTGCAACCCCCTAGATTATATCCTCGACGGCAAAACAACCTTTTTTCTCTTAGCTCTAACAATGACTCATTCGAGCCCTTTATAGTGAAAACTATAAAGGACTATAAAGGGCTTTAACTATAAACTTTTTCCACTCGTATCACACTCACTTCTGCTTTCTTCTCTCACTTCCTTCTCGGACTTACTTCTCCCACTTACTTCTCCCACTTACTTCTCCCACTTACTTCTTCCGCTTATCTCTCTCCAGTTACAGTGTACTTCTCCCCACCCAAAAACCCCTGTTCCCACATTGGCCCCGTAAAGCTTGTTGCAACTAAAATTTTCTAGGTAGAAAATAATATTACTTTCTCCCAGGGTAGAGTAAGTATCGAGGACCAAAAGAAAGAATAGCTTATACCAGGGTATTTCACTTTCCGTAACGGAAAATACTTGTTAACAGATTGTTTGTTGTTCTTCGTCATAGGCAAAAATCGTAGACATTCATCAAGGCTGGGAAGCACTTGGATAAAGTTTAAAATTCGGTTTAAAATTGGAGTTCTTTCTTACCATTTCTTACATTTTGTCCCAATTGCATAAGAATTTCTGAACATCGCAAGATATTCTAAAAGTTAAACTTAGCATTTTGACTCAGTTTTGTTTTGCAGTGTTAATCACGAATACAGCAAGTATTGTACACAAAGTGCTCAAGAAAAAATAAATTCTGCTTTTCACTGAATTATAACATTAAAGGTAAGGCAGAAAAACACCGAAGGTTGTAGTTTGTAGCGGGAAAAATCGAAAAGTTACTATAGGTAGTTGATCAAAAACATCAAAAGTTCCAACTTTTGATGCAAGCTGCATTTTGAAACTTCATCTGAGCCCTGGTTCTGATACTTAACTCAATCAAAATAGGATTGGGTTACAGAGTTTCTGGATCATGCCTTCCTTCCAACTACAGGTGCTCAAAATTAATGTTCAATGAAAAGGAAGCACTTCAGGTATCATACCAGGGATAGGCAACCGGTGGACCGCGACCCACATGTGGACCTAGGAGCTATGGGGAGAGTCCAAAATAATGGGCCCACGAGTCATCCATGGTACTGTACGAAGTCAAAAAGGTCTCAGACAACGACATATTTTTTAACAGGGCGAAAATTCACAATTTCTCGCAGGTTGAAGCATGTCCTTAGAGGTCCCTTGATAACTTGCAGCAATCTTAAAAGTCTTTGTCATGTCAATATCGAAAGACATTGCATCTCAAAATAGCCAGTAATTTTCAACTCTTCAAATGGCAAATTTGAATATCAGAGCTAACATTACATGTTTGATTGAACTAACTTGAGAAATTTTCAACAGGAAACTTTCCTACATCCTCCGGTTAATCCAGACCGAACTCAATCGGACAATTTTTGTTTCCAAAATTTAGGTAACACCATAAAGGTACCCAGTTTGCGTTTTTAGATGATGCAAAAAGTTGGTGATTCCATGGGGCCAAAGGCAGCCCCCACAATTCTGTCAGGAAGGCATTCAAAGGTGGAATCATAGTTTTTCAGTGTATAGACAACACTGGAGCTAATGTAAAAAAAATAAAGGTAATGAGTTTTAAAAAGGAGAAATTATGACATTTGTGTGAAAACTTTTTGATTTCCCCTCATACTCGTGGGCCAAAAGCTCTTTGATCTTTATTTTTGGGCTTCTGAACCTACCAACGACTGTCTGGTGGGCCCCTGACAACATGTAATCAAATTTGGTGGGCCTTGACCCGAAAGTGGTTGCCGACCCCTGAAGTATACCTTCAGAATGTTTAATAGATTCAATCGTAATGCTTGGGGAAATAATTAGTTATCAGTTGCAAAATACTTTGGAACCAAAAGTTCGATTTAATTTGCCAGTAAGGGAAAACGACTAGAAGGGCCAACAAACCACTAGCTTTTGAGGGATTGGTGACAAAATAGCATGCACCAAAATTATATCTCAAAAGAGATCTCAAACTACTAGATTTGTGACAAATCACTGAAAACGACATCGCCTGTTGCCGCTCCAACAACAAGCATTAATTCTTAACCTCAACCAACGTTACCAGGTGTTTTCAAACCAGACTTGTTCAGTTATCTTATCTAGATAAAAGATAAAAATCTTTATCTAGATACTTTTTCGGGAAAGTATCTTAAAGTATCTTTATCTAGATACTTTTTTTGGGAAGCTATCTTGAACTATCTTTATCTAAATAATGTGTTCTCTCAATCTTTTGTGTTAAAGCATCTATTAAGCATTGTTTAGTATGGATTATGGATATTCCCAATAAGTATCTAGATAAAATACTTCTAGCTACTTTTCTTCATAATGCATAATGTCAAATTATTTGTGCATTATGCACATTGAAAGTGGATGCACTATGTATGTTGAGACTTGAGATTGGACACAAAATGCACATTGAGTGAGGAATCTGAGGATGCATTCATTAGTCTATTCACTGTTCAAAGATAGTTTATCTTTATCTAGATACTTTTTTCGGGAAAGTATCTTAAAGTATCTTTATCTAGATACTTTTTCCGGGAAAGTATCTTAAAGTATCTTTATCTAGATACTTTTTTCGGGAAGCTATCTTGAACTATCTTTATCTAGATACTTTTTCAGGAAAATATCTTGAGGTATCTTTATCTAGATACTTTGCGGAAAATACTATCTTATCTAGACACTGTTTCAAAGTATCTTGAACAGGTCTGTTTCAAACCGCCACTGCTTTTGAAATAGTGCCAAATACGGGCACTCATTGCCATTTTAGAAGTCCCATACCGCCATATTCTGCCACTTTTTAGCGAAAACTTTCTCGTTTTTGTTAATTTCATCTTGTGATTTCGGTCGAAATATTTTCGATCTCGTTTTTTTTTGGCTGAAAATTTTCGTGTGCACTGCCATTTTCTGCCACTCTTAAAACATAAGAACCACTAACTTTTCTATACTGCCATTTAGTCTATTCAGCTCTACTTTTTATGGAGGTCTTTAATTCCATGTTGTCTTTTCTCTCGTCTCTCCAAAGAGTTCACAAGCTAAGATTTTCAAAATTTTGATGTGCCATAAAATCCTTCCTATCACTCGGGCAGCTTGATCAACCAATATTGTATTTGACCTTTGCTTTAGCCTATCTGTATCGTTCCTAACATCATTTTGAAGCATGAAATTCAATGGTTCCCCCTACAAAAACAATGGCAAGACATGATTTTCTGTCCCTTTATAAACTTCTGATTACTTCTGAAGCCTAAGCAACCGATGTTTTATTTGAGTTTTGCTTATTATTTTGGTTATCGCCGATCTATTTTCTTCCTAATTTCCAAATTGCATTTGAAGCCTGTAATTCAATGCTTTTTTGACTCCAAAATGTCATTTCTTGAATCAGAAAAGTAAAATGATATAAAACATGATTTTCCAAAATTTTGATGTCCCACAATCCGTCCGCTTTTTGTTGGAAGTTTGTGATGAGACATCAAATTTTTGAAAAATCAGGTCTCTACATGATCTCATGTTTCGTTTCTGTTCTTAGAGATCACATTTTAGAGTCAAGGAAATATTGAATTTCAAGTTTTATATACACAATGATGGGATCTAGGAAGGAAACAGATGGGCGAAACAACGAGCAAAACTGAAGACGTTAAGACTCTCAGTCATTATCAGTGATTTACAAACTCCTCAACAAACTTACAAACAAAACGCCTAAGTTTGATATTTTACTCCTCTTTACTTCACTTTTGTTTGGTCAAACTCAAGTTCATATGACATGGGTTTCAACAAAAAAAAAAACGTATTTCTTAGCTTTGGCCATTATAAATGGTCTCTGCGATTACAGGCATTATTATTGTTTTGCGACAAAGTCAAAAATTGATAGGTGAATTGCAAAAACTTACTTAAATAGCTTCTGTCATATATATTATGAGTACAAAATATCAAAACTTTTTACAAAGTTAGGCATAACAGTCTGTAGCACCGCCAGCCTGACGACTGCTACGAATGCGCAACTTCACCAGGGCTGCCTGATAATTGTTCAACAAAAAAGTCATTTCACATGACAATGTAATATTGTGCGCAAGGAAAACGCTCTAATGGCTTCAAGTGACGTTCTAAATATTCACCAATCAATTTCGTATCTGGTTAGATTAAGTTTTCCTAAAAAGTAAGAAACTCAATGCAAATCAGCGTGGAGATTCATCAAGAGCTGACATTACCGAGTCAATTCACAGCAGCACTGGGCTTGAACGCGCATCGAGGTTTAAGGAGAACGAGAAGGTTATCTTCCGGCACCCACGGTTTTGGCCAGCCTTGGCCTTCAAAGGGTCTTAAGGTCAAACATTATGCTTTCAAAGGTAAGCTGAGATCATGAGCGTCAATTTGGTAGTAAATAGTGCATAGGTAAAGTTGCCTCAAACAGGTCGAACCCCAGAACAACAGTACAATGGAATCGACGTCTTGGGACCAAAATGGCACATGCGCGTACTCTTTTATTACAGCGCTCTAGGTGAGACTTGGGCGCGGAGCAAAGCGAGGATCCACACAGTTTGTTGTGAAGTCAAAAAATGTTAATCAGGGGAGATAGTACACCATTCCATCGTCAGTGGTGCTAAATTTACCATTACAAATGGTTAAAAACCACGTAACATTTCATTAAAGTTTTCGCTGTGTCACATTGTACTTTTTATTGTTTTTGACCCTTGAGAATGATATTTGGCATCATGTATGTGTGTCTATAATAAAAAAAAACAAGAAAACTCATTGATTGAATGAAATCAGAGGGTTCTCATTCCCGCTTTCCAGATTCGTGAATTTCGTCAAAGGATACGGTAGTGTTGTGGTTGATTTATTCGTATGATGGGCCCTTTCAAACGATTCAATAGGGTTTCCAAATACAAAATTCGAGAGGCATTCACAAATACGGCGGGGACAATCAGAATTAAAATGTCGCCCAGTGTCAAGTGAAGATTTCTTTCACATTAAAATGTGGTTCAATTAAGATCCCGAAGAGCCATGATCACATTGATCAGAGTCGTCGCTGTTAGCCGAAGTGTCCAAAATGACTGGACTTGAGCACATACCCATCACAAGTTGGGTTTCGTCCGATGAAACGTCACTTTCTCTCTCATCAAGACCAATTGGACCGGAAGTAATCTAGAAATAATCAAGGCCGTCCGTAAATTCGACTAGTTGTTTGTAGTTCCTTTAAGGATTTAGTATTAATTGGGATAGGCTTGACGGGAATTGTTAAGATCGTCTGACCTGTTTTCGGTAGGAAGACCCCTCTTCTCCTCGGCTCAAGATGAACGCCTTCCTGATGGTTGATGATTTGAGGGAGGTCAACGTGGGATCGGACTCGTTCTTGACCCCGAGATTGTCGATCAACACGTTTCGTATCCAATTTATAGCAATTTTTGTGTTACAAAGCGGTCTAATAGAAAGAGCAATCAATCAATTTCTTACGAGCTAATAAACTAAGATAGTTTATTCTCGTGCTAAATATATAGTACTTCACAAGAAGCAAGGTTAACTCTTTCAGGACATTCAGGATATTCTTGTTTTAAATTGATTTTCTGTCGCCCCGGGAAATTTTAACGTTTTTCCTAGATAACAAGAGTTGCTCATGAGAGAAACACCTTCCTCCTCGTCTTAGAAGTTTGAAATTTGAACGAATTTTAACGAAGTTACGTAAAAAAGAATTCCGGAGGTAGTTCTTTAAATTTCCTAAGCACTAAACTTATCAAATTAGTTGTACAATACAAATTAAGTTGCCTTTTTATATTATAATAATCCGCATGTTCTTGCATGTGTGGGCGAAATTTTAAGTCTTTTTACATCATAGTTTGTTAACAGTGAGCCTTTAAATTTTGGGTGTTACAATACCCAATTGTCTGGAACTGCCCTTTCCATTTACGACATTTTGTATGATGAAATTGAAAAGTGAAAATTTTGTATGACAAAAATGTCTATTTTTGACCCCCAAAAAGCGAAAAAACGCTCCCGATTTATGAAAACTCAAATTCCTAAGCAATCTATGTAGGTTTTTGATCGTATTAAGTATATGAAATTTCTTCATTTTTGTTTGTTTTGACAAGACAGGTCAAACTAACAATAGGTATTAACTAAATCATACTTAGAATATTCATTTATTTTGAAAAAACGGTGATCTAATTATCTTCCCATCACTAAGTTGAATGATCATTTGAAAATTTAAGGAAATCTACTGAACAGACGTGTCTTTAGACGTGTGAATATGATTTTTCTCGAAGAACCATGCTCAATGTGGACCAAAAGTGATTTTACAAAATCTTACAGAATTTCACAAAATTTGAATTGAACACGTACCAAAAAGCCCTTTTCATGATTCAAAAGGTATTTTTCAAAACTATGTACCTTAAGTGTGCTTTAGATTATATGTTTATATAGTCACGGTCATGCATTATAACACATTAAATTTGTTGTATTTTGATACCAGTGCTATAGTACCTTTCTACCTTAATAATATTCCACGTGTAACAAAAGTTTCGTCCTGAAAGAATTAAAAAGGAGCTTGAAGGAGTTCTTGCACTGTATGACGTTACCAAAAAGAAAAGGTTCGACAATGATGAATTTTGATTCTCCCTTGGCAATGAAAACATGAAATGGTCCAAAAAAATAGTTTTTAGGTACAAAAATGTCATGCTTTAATTGGCTCTATTTTTCAGGCCTTATTATAATATTCAACAATAAATCTGAAATGAAATGGACTTGAAGCAGACCAAATTTACCAAACAATGGGACCAACAGCTCAAATACTCTGGAAGAGAGTCAAAAAGAGCCCTTGATGGAATGCATATTTGCTTTATACAAATATGAATATGTGATATGAATACATATTTCATATTTGCTCTTACTCTCGAAATTTGCGTCCAAATACTTAACAAAAACTATAACGGCATAGGGTAAAAAAGTACCAATTTTGAATATCATTTGAACTCAAACTCTTCCAAGTTACAAAACAAGGCTGGTTCAGATTTTAAACCACGCACCATAATGCTTTATAAGCCAACCCTTACCTAAGTTAGACTTAAACTAAACAAATTTGACCTTAACTATGGAGAACGTTATTAGTGATGCGACCAAATGCCAAGGAAAATTTCGTTCACCCCCCAAAACAGTGCTTCCACAAGCTGCTTCTAGTTACGCGACTGGTTAACGCAGGAACCAGTTTATTGATGGATTTGTTTGTTTGTTTGTTTGTTTGTTGAGGAGTCAGAACGCAGCTTCGCAGCTGCGATCTGATAGAGGCTGTCCGCCATATGGGGATATTGCCGCTCCACTTGGACAAGCTAACAAGCAAGCATTAATTTTTACCTCACCCTCGGGAATGACCCCAGGTTCGCCCATTTAAGCCGTCAAGGGCCGTGACTTCTGCATGTAACTTAATACCACAGGTCACTAGGACTCGGCAAGCCCGGGATCGAACCGGGGCTTGCCTAGTATTTGGCATTGAAAGACAGTTCAATGCTAAATTTTGACTCCGAAGAGTTGAGTTTGGAAAGTTGTGTGTTGCATTTGAAAGACGGTTCAAATGCTAAATTTTGACTCCGAAGAGTTGAGTTTTGAGGGTGGCAGTCAGCCGGGATCGAACCCCAGCCATCTGCACGACAAACCGACGCAGTACGCACTACGCCATGATTGAAATTATAAATTTCATCTTAGGGGGAGGTGTTAGGATATTCAATCTCTTTTACTAACGCACTTTCCTATCTACACTTCATTACTCCTGATCTATCCCCGTAGTGCCTGCCGAATAAGTTTTTCTCCTTCACTCTATTACCACTACTAAGAAACTGCATTCTGATAGTTCGTTCTTCCACAAACAACTCTCCGCCATTTTACCTTAATAAAGTTCATCGTTTAACAGAAGTTCACATCATTACTAGGGGTGCAGATTTCTGGCAAATAAAACATGCCTTTTAGACCCAAAAAATGGCAAATAAAAGCATCCAAATTGGCAAATTAAATGGCAATTAAACACAGAAAAGGCAAATAGATACGAAAATTTACCAAAATATAGCAAAACTGGCACAAAATTTGGAAATGAGCAATATTTTTCACCAACAATAAAGTGGAATGCAAGTATATGAACATTTAAGAGAAAATATTTTTATTCCGTTGAAAAGTCAATATATCCTTTAAACAAAACATTTTGGGCAATTTCTTTTTCACAATTTTTGAACAAAAATACAATTTTTTGATTGATTTGCCTAAAAAATGACAAATTTTGCACTTAATTGTCCAAAAACTGAATTTTTATTTATTTATTTACCCAAAATGGAAAATAAAATGAAAAATGGCAAATGAACTTAAAATACTAACATATAGCAAATAAACTTGTTTTTGGGCATAAAATATTATTTGCCTGAAATATGCACCCCTAATCATTACATTCCTCAACAATATGTTAAGAACAAATGTTCAATAGATTTCCTTGAATTTTCAAATTAAAACTCAACTTAGTGTGGTACAGATAATTGGAAACAGCTTTTTTAAATATTTAAATATGATGTGTTTACCAGGGTTGGTTATCAAGTGAACCCCATTACCTTGGTGGCACTGAAAATGTGTTTAATCATTCATCCTTGGCTAGAGGGCTAAATTTAGGCGGAGCCCTCATGATCATGCTGAAAATTAATTCATTGGCATTGGATGGGTCGCACGAAACCTGACGAAAAAAGGTGCCAAATGCGTTTCATTTCTTTAAAAAGTAGGTTTGTGAATGATGCCAACACTGAACAGTTCTTGGAGATGCAAAATCTGAGCTCAAATTTTGTAAAAGGGTGGTGCTGAAATAATGAAGCCAAATTGACGAAATGGTCGAGAATAGACTCCTCGCACAAATTTCAACGCAAGTTCTATCTACATGTCTTACCTGTTTTGTTTGGTGGGAAACAACGGACTAGCAGGCTCCACGAGATACTTGGGGTTGCCAATATTAATGCGTGCGTGTTCCACGTATTGTGCTAAGAAGGCCATCACCACCGCACTTTGAATAGTGACTTCAGTGGGACGACTGGGCTGGCCTGTTTGGTGCGCATGGCACTTCATGGTCACAATGAAAGGCTCTTGTGACTTTAGGTCCCGATCTTGGTATTCTTGAAGGGTCAAAGTCCGAATGGCGATGCCGCGCAATCCGCCACAGATCAGCTCCAAAAGGGCCATGACCATGTCTCGAATCATCTGGGGCGTGAACTTGCCCTTGTCCAACTCTTGCTGGCAATTTGAAGTGACCCGCCGGCAAATACGCGAAACATACGACGATTGTACGAACCTGCGTCGTAAGAGGATGAAAAGGACCGTCTCTGAATAATCATACACAGAGCAAAACAGGCACTAAAGGAACTAGTGTTGTTGATCTAGTGATGGACCAAAAAGGCTTTTAGCCGAAACTCTCGTCTCTAACCAAAACCGAGAGCACATGACTAAATTTAAAAAAAAGCATGCAAATTTCCTTTGAAATTATGATTGCTTGTGGGTTCGATACTGGGTAGTTCTAAATTTTAAAAAAATCAAGAACTTGAGTTTTGCAGCTTTTTGGACCAAAAAAAAAACTTCAACTTTGTTGGCAAACTTCATTCTTTATATAGCATGTCTGCTTTCGGTTTCGGTCAGCATAACCGAAATCGAAAGTTCGGCCGAAAACTCTCTTTTGCAATCCTAACATTACCGCACATTGCCATAATTTTTGATCTTCTCTTCTAACTTGACATTTGAAACTCTCGCTGTGAGCGCAAATTTTTCCATCACTACGGAATAAAACTAACTTGAGGCAATACGAGCGGATGCTGTCCAGCTTCATTCCGCGATTCTCGTGTTTCGCCCTTTTCTTGTTCGCCACAACTGTCTCTTCGTGTGTTTGCGAGTTCGCTTTCGTTTGGTAGTTGTCCATGATAAACTCGGCAAACTCCGTATTCAACATGATATCTTGGTGGACTCGTTCGTCCATCTCTGACACGGGGATCTTCTCTACAAAACCCTTGTACATCCGAAGAAAAGTCGTCAATGCTTTGGCCACGTCAATCGAAGGGCTCGTTGAGCAACCAAAAGTGAACGACTTCAAATGGGAGGCCTTCAAAACCACGGCACGACCGTGTGGCTTTTGAGCGGTTAGGAACAAATCCTTGGGATTGAAGACCTCTTCGATATCCGTGTAATAGTGGAAGAAGTTGCTGAAAATGGAACCGGGCGGTCGGAATTTATTATTGATAAAATCAAAAGAATTGAAGCATTAGGCGGCGTTCCGACGTGACAGGTGCTACGAAAAAAATAGAGCAATTTCAAGTACGTTTCAGGGATATTTTGCCATGCGGCTTCCTGGCTCATTTCTAGTTTTTTGTTTAACACGGTCTGTAACTCATGAACATGGCCACCAAATTTTGGAAAAAAATATTGCCAAAAGCATATATTATTTTTTGTTATCATTTTGAGAAATAATGTAACGAAGTCGGATTTTTTGATAATTTTATTCCTACAATTTTAATAGAAACTGACTTTTACCAATACTCCCATCAACTAAGTTTTGCTGCATATCTTGGAATAGCTGAAAAACTAAATATACACTGTCATAACTTTTTAAGTCCTTTCTGCGTCGTTTCTTATTTTGAGTTTGCCGTGCTTTTCCCACATCATGCAGAAGGGAACCAACAATTTCTTTCCGTCTTTATTTCTAATTTGTCCAGTTTTGTAATTTTGGACAAAAATCGTAGGTACTAACTAAATGTGTTTTGTTGCAACCATGACATGTAATGTCAGCTTGTTTCCTGACTTTAATTTAACTGTTGAACTAACTAACCTCTTTGAGAAAATTTTCAGCAGAACAAGCAATTTTGCATCTTTTTTTTTGTTGGACAAAAATGGAAGATTTTGGTAATTACATTGTAACATGTCAATTTCAACAATCTGGTAGTCCTGCTCATGAGAATCGTCCACTTGCAGTTTAAGGGGAAAAGGTACTCAGGACGATTCTTGTCTGGGTATCGGCAAACCTACATAAACTCTATACCCACTAGTACATAAGAATATTTGGGGTTTCTACCCACTGCTGATACCAAAACTGATAAGGTCTACAGCCTCAATCTTTTTGGGACAGCTAGAAAACTTATGGGGGATGATCCATACCAAGTTTGAAGTGCTCCAACACTCAGGAGCAAAGTTATGCCATGACATATTCCTCTACCCAAAGGGCTCTAGCACCCTGGGCTTACATGATAGAACCCATTGCAAATTGGTAAAATGGACCTCTGCTCTCTGTCTACAAGATAGGCTATCCAGCTTGGTCCCAAATATCAGGGCACCACTACAGGCCACCATTTTCTCTTGGACCAAAAAATGAAGTACGGGTAGAATTCTCATAGTACAACATTATCCTACGTACATTCTGGGAGTTAAGAGAACGAAACAAGGTTGGATCAGTTCTAGTCAAGATACAGAAAAGACAAACCCAGTTTCGGAATTCTGGGACCAAGGGCTACAATTCCTAAAACTATTATTCTTTGATTGGACCACTCCCTTGGGAGTTGGCAACGGGGTGGTGTCCTATGAAAAAAAACAATTCCTCTACCCAAATTTTCAGCTTCATTTCCCTGGCTCCCTATGCATCTGAACTGACCCGCCAATAACATTGACCCCCTCTTAAATCCCACCCTAAGGCCACAAATGGCCTTCACTTGATTCTATCACTCGTAGGGCCGGAGATTCAAAATCGAATTTCTGCCTTGGTATTGGTGGATTGAGGTTAGCCAATTTCTCTCATGAACCTTTTTGAGGCAAGCTTGAGGTGCCATTGGTTAGTCCTTGGCCTGACAAGGTCATATTTGGCTCTAACTAAGCTATAGGTCATAAAAAGGCTGAACTGTTGGGCACAGAGTTTTGATGCATGAACATCAAAACCAGCAGTACAGTGGGGATAGACATTTTAGTGTATGAAAGCTGAAACCTCACTACAATCAAAAACTCTACCCAAGGCAAATTTGCTGTGGTTCTTAGGCTGATACCTTAAAACAGCCAGAATCTCTACCAATCTATTAATGAAAGATTAATATCATTGAATCCTGTTGAGCAATGTCCAGATCACTCCCTTGGGCTATTGCAATTATTTTTGATTTGCCTAGGGAAGAAATTGGCGATTGTTATAAAGCAACCTTCATGAAAGAAAGGGAAGGAGCTTTCTCTATAATGGTTTTCCATTTCCTCCTTGAGAAACGAAAGAGAACTTTAAACTTCCCAAGAGTGGAAAAAGGAGAATGTTTTGGTGCTACAAAACAGTCTCTGATATTCAGCATTTTTACCTAGGAATGTACATCGGAGCCTGCTCTGGAGCAACCTCTTTCCAACAAAGGGAAGGATCATTCTCCACATTGGGAATATCATCTGGCTGTTCCAAGATTTCAGCTTTGGCACCACATAATTTAAAACTATCTTTAAATAAAACTTGGGCAAATGTTCTGACACTACCAAGGCCACACATCCTGAGACTATCTCCTTTAAAGTCTTGATGAGAGCTTCTGGCCTTAGTGAGGAAATAGATTTGATACCAGAGAAGTAAATGTAGTTTACTTTTTAAGCTTGGGAGGAGCCTTTAGTTGCTCCATGATTTCAGCTTTGACACCACCTAAGTTAAAGTTAAAGCTATCTTGATCTAAGACTTGGGCAGATGTTCTGACACTACATGTGTCACAAGGCCACACATCCTGAGCCTATCTCCTTTAAAGTCTTGAGCAGAGCGTTTGGCTTTACTGAGGTTAAAGCTTTGGTACCAGAGAAGTAAAGGCAGTTTACTTTTCAGGCTTGGGAAAAGCCTTTGGCTGTACCAAGGTTTCAGCTTTGGTACCAATGAACTTAAGACCATCTCCTTTAAAGTCTTGGGAAGATATTCTCACTCTACTGAGGCCACAAATCTTGAGAATATCTCCTTCATAGTCTTGAGCAGAGTTCCTGGCTTTGGTACTTTGGTACCAGAGAAGTAAAGACAGTTTACTTTTCCTGGGCAGCTGAAGTATGCCCCTACCAAGTTTCAGTGCTTTGGGGCTAATGGGTTTGGTATCCATGGCAATGTCCCAGCAGTTTCCCAAATGTGTAGAGATTTTGGTATAAACTTGCCAAAAAATGACATGATGCTCTTCCACCAAAACCAATCTTCTGGATTTACTACAATGAGACTCTATACCCAAGGGATTGCCACTCCCACAGACGTCTGAGGGGGTAGGGCATAAGAATGAGAAAGGTGTGGCTTGTCATGGTGATGAATTGTTAGTTCGAGTGCTCTACTTAGTACCGCACGGTTCAGGAGAAAACGCGCGGGGCGCGACTTTGGGTAGAGAGTCACAGATTCTTGCCTGGTCTACGTCTATATATTTTGACGAGTAGTTGGCTCGACGGCAAAATAATTCTTTACACGTTCAACTAAGAGAAGGCACCACACAAGTTTGGCACGGAAAATAAAACATGCAACAACGATAAAAACCCCGCCCATACCTTTTGGGTGGCACAGGACTTTTTGCCAACGATGTATCTAGCTTAAAAAGAATGTTCTATAGGCCAGATGTCTGTTCACTGGGCCATATCTCGCTGTACAACTCAATTTATTTTCAGTTTACTTATGCTGGAGCTGTTTTTAGAAATTTCAGAAACTTCAGAGACCAATTTTGAGACGTAAATACAATGCCGAACACTTGAATGGGATTTCGGTTAATCAGTTCACGGGCAAAACTTCTGTAAGGTTACTTAAACACCATGCCTGAGCATCAACTCTTGGAAATTTAGGATAAACACAAGAGGATGGATTAAACTTTTTCAAGTAAATGTCACAATTAACATTTTGAGAAAAGTTACACTAGCGCCATCTACTAGCCAAAGGAGTCATTTCTTTAAAAGTAGGCTTTTTCTAAAACACACTTTTGGTATAAATATGTACGTACTTATAATAAGCTTTACTTTTTAAGGTCCAAAGATGGTTGGTTGAGCTAACATTTGGCTGAACTTTGGTTGTCAGAAAAGCAATTGCATGTCCATGGTTTTAAAAAGCTCTTTCAAAAACCAGAGTCTAGGAATTAGGACCTCTAGGAATTGAGGTAAAACTTCAAATTCAATTTTAAAGGCCAATACTCATCAAGAAACTCAAAATAAATTCATTTATCAATGATGAATGGTAATCAACGAGCCCAAGGAACTCAGTTTCCGACAACTGACTCTTAGCCAAGACAGTGGAAACTGCACGAATCTTTGAAAAAATAGATGCCTCAATATATGAGCGGCCCCAAAGTGAGCATGACGGTGATTGCGACCCAAAAACTGTTTTACACTTACTTAAGAAAACAAAAACAATAACCATACCGTAGGTGCCGGCAGTAAACCTCTTTTGTGGCCTCCGAAACGTTTCCCAAATATTTCTTGTAGGAATCCTCGAAACTTGAGGTTTTCAGGTCCTCTAGGACGAACTTCTCGTCACCATATTCTTGTCTCTTGGCTTTTTTGGATCGTTGACCAGTTTTATCCTCGTTCTTTTTGGCCGCCAGCAACACTTTACACTCCTTTTTCCTGTGTTTGGTCATGTTTTTTCGTTGCTCATGGCAATCCGGACACGTTCTAAATTGTGAGTAGTACAAGGTTCGGAAGAACGGGTCATCTTTGGACCAGTCGTGCATGGTGGTCATGTGGCGTTTCAAGTGATGTCTTCGCTCCGTTTCGTAGAGACAGGCCGGACAACGTAACATCACGGGACCTTCTTCCTCTTCGTTTACGTCTTCTTGGTCGCCGACTAAGGACGGGCATTTGTTTGCCTAGAAATGGAACACTAATTTGAAACCTCTATTCAATTAAATTTAAGCAATAATCATAATTCTTACATTGGAATCCACAGCCTTATCTTTTGGCGAAAAGGAGTGTGGGGCTGACTCACTATTGGAATGTTTCCGGCCCAATGAACCGGTCTGATCAGGGGGATTTTTGCTTGACGCCATTGCACTGAAAGTTGAAAAGATGCATGGGATCTTAGTTTGATATTCACCGAAGAAACCACGCAGAAAATTGAGCTCGACTCTGATCTGAACCTCCCTAGAGTGGGAATGATAATGACATTTCTACTTGTGAATAAAAACGAACTACGCCTGATTGCTCCTAGTTTCGTTTGAAACTTACAATCCTGGAGGTAATCCCAGTTTAAAAGCTTCATTTCCCACTCTTCTGAAAATGCAACAACAACAACAACAACACCTTCTTTTGTGATAAAGCACCTTTGATTGAAAAATAGGACCAAATGAAATTTTGCTAGAAGCTAGAATACCGTGCGTTGCAAAATCATTCCCACCGATAGCAAAAAAGTAAGTACGATTTTGACCAAATAAGGGTGTGTGGCCGATTTTTCGTTTTCTAGAATGTGTTGATTAAACATTTCTAGTGTAGTCTCTCTCAAGGGTAATAATTTTCAGGACGCGTGACCTAAAACTCTTGCAGGCGTGGCGAACAAACAGTACTTGGGAGAAATGTCAGCCCACGCTTGGTTGAATCGCGCTTCATACATCACAACATGGATACTGTTGTAACGACCACGGAAGGTCTCGCCCACAGCTACTGCGTGATTGAGGGGGAAATTAATTTGAGTTATTGTCCCAGAAACTCGACTTGCGTAGAGCCACTATTGCCCTCGGACCCTGTATATTCCACCATACTTACTCTTTGGGACTAAGTGCGAGCAAATTTGATTGACTTAACCAAAGATAACTGAAGGTTAATAGCATGATACCAAATGGGGACAATGTAAAGTATGATCACTGGAGCAGACTTTTCTCTTTGATTAAATACAAAATATTTATTTAAACATATTTTTTGTTTGGAGCAGATTGTAAATATGAGGGCCTTTTCTTCCAAAAGTGAAGGAAAACTTCCCATTCTCCAATGTGGCTCCATCTTGATGGCTGACTTGAGGGACTCGATATTTGGGCGAGATGTCTTATTAGTCTCCCTCTCAATGGTGCCCCACTAAAATTAATCCAACGGATTCAAATCCGAGCTTGACAAGGGCCAGAAGTCCTTGGTCCAGAACGAGGCCATGTTTCCCTCTCAGAACTTCTGCACCTTGACGGCCGTGTGGGAAGGGGCCAGACGTATTTGCCCACAGGATATTGGGCCTTCAACCAGGGCAACAACATGTACCTCAGGAGCTTGTACTTGTTGGCACCAATCTTCTCCCCGACCTTAAAAAAGTATGGCGGCATCTTCTTGCCGTCGTTGCCAGGACCCTAAGGATCATGACCTCTGCCAGGTGTTTCGTCCTGAACACCCCTTGACTTCCTCTGGTGATCCGGCAATGAATCTGTAATTCAGCCTGTTGTACACTTGGTCAACGGTGAAGATCTTCTTGTCAGAGAAAATCTTGACAATTGATCCGTGTCGCTTCAAAAACCCGAGGATTTTTTTGGCATCTCTCCAAGCAATTTTGCTTCATTTTGGCTGTTAATAGGTGTCTACGGGTCCTGACATACAATTGGAGACCCAAATCTTCCTTTATGGCCTTCCTCACAGTCCAATCCGACACCTCGAGGGCGTTGGCGTGCCTTGCGATGCAGGTGGTTGGGTCGGTCTTTATCCGGTTGGTGAGGTCCTCCCAGAAGCCAGCATCTCTCTTTCGGTTGTGACCGTTACTTCTGGAAGCTCGGTCTGTTGGCTTTCCGTCCTTTTTTGACTGTTGAAGACGCCTCACCGTTTGAACATCCACCCCAATGATCTCCGCGATGTTCTTCTGGGCTACGTTTGCGTCGATCAGATCGTACACTTGGTGACGTTGTTCTTGTTCAGCCATTCGACGTCTGACTTGAATTTGACCAAAACAAAGCTTTTAGCTGAGGCCAGGCTGAGGTTGGTTTGTTTTGTCAATTTTTTGAGATTATGTAATGAAAAGCCGCCTAAAATTAAAAAAAAGGCGACCGGAAATTTTTGCCCTCGGACCCTGTATACCGGCTGCAGCGAAGAAATATTTACTTTAATTTAGCAAAATAAATCAAAGATGTGTAAGCCCACGTGTAAAAATACTAAAACGTTCTGAACGAAATGAAACATACTAAACGTTAGAGCTTTCAAATGTCCCAGAATCAGAAAAACTACCATCCAGATGTGACCAATAACTTTTGATCCACGCACTTTTGGATGCTGGTAAAAACCTGCCAGAAATTTCAAAGCACGGGAGTCTTTCTGGACTCTCAGCACCACAAACCATTCTGTATCTACCATGTCCCTGGCCTTTGTGGGGTCAGACGGCAAGTCTGGCCCTCGTTTGGTTACCATTTGGTCGGGGGATCAGAGTGTCTGACCACATGCATGAATGAGATCTTGGAGGAGAAATTATTGCCTTGGGCCCAGACTAACTACTCAGACATGTTTCCAAGATAACTCGGTACATGAGTTAACTCAACACAAGAAAACTCGGCAAATGGAATAACTCAACACAGGAAACTGGGTACAGTGGATAACTAGGTACAATTGATAATTAGGTACAATGGATAACTGGCTACAATGGACAACTGGGCACAACGGAAAACTGAATACATCTGAAAGCAGGATGAATCACACTTTATCTTTCATGGTAACTTTTCATGTCGAAATAGGCCTATTTGAACTTCTAAGTCTGAAGTTGTGAAGCTTTTACCTGTCTGACTCTTTTTTTCACTTGTTCTGTGCAGGACTTCAAAGAAAAAGTCTTTTCTTGTAACCGCGACTTGACTTTCTCACAATTGAATTGTTTTTGCTGAACAGTTTCAATAAACTTTGAATTCTAATCCATTTTTTTCAGTTATTTTAAACACAGCTTTCCATTGTAGCAAGTTTACTATTGTGTCTAGTTTTTTGCACCCATTTGTTTTACACATATTTTGTATTGTAAAGGGTGTCAAAAAATGTGGTACGTACTTTCAAGCCAAATCCAACAGAGCATGTGAAAAATCAATATCTTACAGCAACGCAATTAGCTCTTGGTGGTTAATAATGAAGGATAAATACACAAACCATCGTTCCTTTGAGCGGAGCATGGGGTGTAAGTCTGGCTTGGTATGGGCACTGTAAGGTGGTTAAACTAAAAAGCAGCCACAATGACGAAAAAAGTAGAGCACTATAGAAAAAGTACCTTCACTTGAACGCAGCTTGCTGTCCTTTGCCCTGAAGTACTATACTTTTTTAGGAGTCTGTTGATTTATTTACCTTTTGAATCGCCTAGGCGTGCTTTCATCTGTCAGAGCCAAATAATCCTTGCACTTTTTCCTGTGCTCTGAAATCTTGGACTTGAGTTGACGGCATCCTGGACATCTGGCCCAACGCGAGTGCAACAAGGTCGAATAAAACGGGTCATTTTTGGGACGTTGGTGTTGGGTGATCATGTGGGTTTTCAAGTGATCCGCTCGATTGGTTCGGTGGCCACAATCTGGGCACTCCAAAAACCCATATTCCTCTTCGGGAGTCTGTTCCGGGGAATCCTTGGCCTAAGAAGAGAAGACCCATCGATCGGTCATAAATGAACTCTAAGATCGTCGAATGGAAAGACTCACTTGGCCCAAGGAAATCGTTTCTTCATCTGAATTGGTCGTCATGTTACGACGTCTTGATTTCGAGGTTGAACGTGATGATCTGAGCTGCATCCCCTTGGAAGAAACATTGCTTTCATTTTCGGGTCTGGTCGAGGAACTGGAAAAGTCAACAATCGAGTTCATGCCAAGTAGAACAATGACATGTACGGAATCTCAAAACCCATGGCTAATCATTAAGTTCAGGCAATGGAGGGTTTGGAACGCAAACATTGACTATTTCTATCCATAAGGATCAAATCTATAAATTTGCTGCATAAAAGTAGAGGGGAAAATAACCGCCTTTCGGCTAGCTTTGTTTGACCTAGTCATCAACCTCCAAGTAGATTTCTTTCAGGTCGAAAACATGGAATCTTACGGGTTGGGAAACACACAGCAGGAAGGTAAACCAAGTAAGGATGGCGTTACGCTAGTTGGAGCTTTCGTCCTCTTCCCTTTTAAGAAAATAAGTGTGCGGCAATTTTTCATGCGGACATTTCCAAATTTCAAGTACCAGATTTACCTTGGGAGCGCTTCAATCACCACGGTAGCTTTGGCTTCAAGAGCCAAAAACATTGGACAGTTCTTTTTGTGCTGTGACAATTTGGCCTTGGCTTGATCGCAACCTGGACAAGTCTCCCAACGAGTGTACGACAGGGTGGAGAAAAATGGATCTTTCTTGGACCGCATGTGTTGCCCTATCATGTGCTCTTTTAAGTGATCCGCCCGTTTCGTTTTGTGCGTGCAATCTGGACATTGCCATGATCGAGTCCATTCTTCAGGATCAGAACGAGGTTGGGGAAACTGGAAAGTCAAGTCATGCATGCGTAGAATAACGCACCCCACTTTCACAGCATCTTGATTTTGAAGGTCCCAAGTTGATTTACTTCATGGGCTCGCCAAACTTACTTCGCCATGGATATTTGGGGGATTGGTTGTTGACTTGGATGCACGAGGAGGGACTGTCGATCCGCCATGTTGATCAGCTTCTTGAATTGGCTCCGGATTTTCAGAGCTGGACGAGTTCTTGCCACTCTTGGGTTTGGCATCAATGATTAATTGTGATGAGACATCGCTAAAATTGAAGAAAACTTCTGCTAATGCGTGCACTTGTTTCTGACAGAACAAGGAATGAGTTCATCGATCCGTTTTTGGCTTTGTTTCTGAGTTGGGATGGTTGAATTTGTAAATTTTAAATTTTCGAGGAGTTAC